>JAQJVL010000345.1:154868-754868 GCA_035578905.1 Stictocephala bisonia | reverse complement strand
GGTATAAAAACCTGTATAGAACACAACTTTGCTAAACGTAACAACAAAACATTTATTTGGTATAAAAACTGTATAAAACTCAACTTTGCTAAACGTAACAACAATATATTTATTTGGTATAAAAACTGTATAAAACTCAAATTTGCTAAACGTAACAACAATATATTTATTTGGTATAAAAACTGTATAAAACTCAACTTTGCTAAACGTAACAACAAAACATTTATTTGGTATAAAAACTGTATAAAACTCAACTTTGCTAAACGTAACAACAATATATTTATTTAGTACAAAAAACTGTATAAAACTCAACTTTGCTAAACGTAACAACAAAACATTTATTTGGTATAAAAACCTGTATAAACTTCAACTTTGCTAAACGTAACAACAAAACATCTATTTGGTACAAAAACTGTATAAAACTCAACTTTGCTAAACGTAACAACAATATATTTATTTAGTACAAAAAACTGTATAAAACTCAACTTTGCTAAACGTAACAACAAAATATTTATTTGGTATAAAAATCTGTATAGAACACAACTTTGCTAAACGTAACAACAAAACATTTATTTGGTATAAAAACCTGTATAAACCTCAACTTTGCTAAACGTAACAACAATATATCTATTTAGTACAAAAAACTGTATAAAACTCAACTTTGCTAAACGTAACAACAAAACATTTATTTGGTATAAAAACCTGTATAAACTTCAACTTTGCTAAACGTAACAACAATATATCTATTTAGTACAAAAAACTGTATAAAACTCAACTTTGCTAAACGTAACAACAAAACATTTATTTTGTATAAAAACCTGTATAAACCTCAACTTTGCTAAACGTAACAACAATATATCTATTTAGTACAAAAAACTGTATAAAACTCAACTTTACTAAACGTAACAACAAAACATTTATTTGGTATAAAAACCTGTATAAACTTCATCTTTGCTAAACGTAACAACAATATATCTATTTAGTACAAAAAACTGTATAAAACTCAACTTTGCTAAACGTAACAACAAAACATTTATTTGGTATAAAAACCTGTATAAACCTCAACTTTGCTAAACGTAACAACAAAACATATATTTGGTACAAAAACCTGTATAAAACTCAAGTTTTCTAAACGTAACAACAAAACATCTATTTGGTACAAATAACTGTATAAAACTCAACTTTGCTAAACGTAACAACAAAACATTTATTTGGTATAAAAACCTGTATAGACCTCAACTTTGCTAAACGTAACAACAAAACATATATTTGGTACAAAAACCTGTATAAAACTCAAGTTTTCTAAACGTAACAACAAAACATCTATTTGGTACAAATAACTGTATAAAACACAACTTCGCTAGATGAAACAACAAAACGTGAATTTTAATTACATAAATAAACAAATCGTAAATGAGAAACCACAGAATTAAAAATTTTGCAAACAATGCTAACGTAATCACAATAATAAGGTGGTGTTAGGGGTGACGAGTAGCTGATGTAGTTTATTCATGTATGGACAGGATAGTGATAGTGTTTATGTTTCCGAATAAACAATTTAATTTACTAATAGGTAAGATCTGTTACTATATGCTATTTATATGTTTATCAAACGCTTTGAAAAATAAAAACAACATGCTACATGTTTATTACATTTAGCTAACACTAAGAAAAATAAAAAGAAACGCCGAATACACCCTAGAATTAAATAATAAAATCAAAAGCAAAATATAATCAGAACATTAATTTTTATGTTTATGTTTAAGGTACCCTAAATTATAAAATACGAGAAAATAAAAACAACCGAAGGTACAAGAAGCGTTTTATATCTATAAACAACATACAGGAGACAATACCTAAAAAGGAATGCTAATTTTAATTTAAACTGAACACTATAAAATACTTTACAGAAGAAATGTAAGAGGTATCTATGAAATAAATATAAGAAATCTATGAAAGAGATAGCGGTGAGGAGGTGGTTGGTTACACAGAGCACAGAGAGAGGGAGAGTCACTATCCCTATACAACTAACATTCCGGCAGTTGAAGCGAGTTCCATCATATGCATTTGGCACCTTTAGGCAATTCGTCAGGCGAGTGAAAATATTTATTTATTGAGTGCATTTAATTAAAATAACGATTTGATACACTTACAACTTATTAAATTTTATAGAGTGGTAGAAAATCTGGTTTGGTGATGATTCTAACAATTCTTAAATAGTATATGTATCTGTTTAATTATATGAAACTCTGGTTTTCTTATGAAACTGTTACAACACATAAATGTTTGAACAAATTAAAATAACTATCGTTTTCCAGAGATCACGCCTAAGTTTATTACTAAGCAACGATTCTAAGTACATTTTGTGTTTGTTAATTTAACACATTTAAAATTCATTTTTGCACTATTCAATTTATGTGTGTATCTGTTATGATTCATAGCTAGATTTTCTACATAAGAGTAGATTTTTTTCAGCAAAAAAAATTGAAACCTACCAGATTTGAGTTTTAATTTAAGCAGTTCAGAATGTTTCACTATAAAAATAATGACAAGAGGATGTATAATTTTACAACAAATATAAAATTAAACAAAATCACAGTCAGTATCATATCAGTCAGTCAGTACAAAAACAAAAATGCATCTGGGTATGTTTTGATTTATTCTATTTAATTATTATAGTTGTGTTACTATTTATGTTTATAGTGTTTTATCTAATTATAAATTAGATATGAAATATAGTGGTCAGACGACTAGTTCAATATAAGCAACACAATGATTCTTTATTTAATATGTCGGTAATTTTTTACTATTACAGTATATGATCATATTATTAATAGTACTTGTCTTATATGGTTACTTTATATACAGTGAGACTATTTGTACTATAATTTATATCAAATAGAAAACATATAATATAAATATTGGTTTACTTTATTTGTTTGTTACTGATAGGATTACACTGTCTTCATGCGAGCCCAACTAGTGATGCACTACTTCCAAGCTTCACAGCCTGCCTGTATTGTGAACCCTTGTAAAACCTATGTCAAACTCGACACTTGGGGGTACGACATATATGCGCGATTTTGTCGCACTCAGGTAATTTTCTCTCTGACCAGATTTTTTACACGCGCTATGAGTTGTTACCGGACTCAGGAGGACGACAAAGAACAAACAAAACAACACAAGTTGAATGAAAAAAATATTGTTTATTATATGAAAACTAAAAAAAACCATTACTTGAGTGTGACTTAAGTGACTTAAGTGCTGTGACAACGACACGTGCTGTGGCAACGACAAATGCTGTGGCGACGACAAGTGCTGTGGCGACGACAAGTGCTGTCGTAATGACAAGTACTGTGGTAACGACAAGTATACTATTGACGACAAGTACTGTAGCAACGACAAGTACTATGGCGACGACAAGTACTGTGGAAACGACTAGTACTGTGGCAATGACAAGTGCTGTGGTAATGACAAGTTCTGTGGCGACGACAAGTACTGTGGCAACGACAAGTACTGTGGTGACAACAAGTGCTGTGGCGACGACAAGTGCTTTGGCAATGACAAGTACTGTGGTGACGACAAGTACTGCGGCAACGACAAGTACTTTGGCAACGACAAGTACTGTGGCGACGACAAGTGCTGTGGCGACGACAAGTGCTGTGGCAATGACAAGTACTGTGGTGACGACAAGTACTGTGGCAACGACAAGTTCTTTGGCAACGACAAGTACTGTGCCGACGACAAGTACTGTGGCAATGACAAGTACTGTGCCGACGACAAGTGCTGTGGCAATGACAAGTACTGTGGTGGCGACAAGTACTGTGGCAACGACAAGTACTTTGGCAACGACAAGTACTGTGCCGACGACAAGTACTGTGGCAATGACAAGTACTGTGCCGACGACAAGTGCTGTGGCAATGACAAGTACTGTGGTGGCGACAAGTACTGTGGCAACGACAAGTACTGTGCTGACGACAAGTGCTGTGGCGACGACAAGTGCTGTGGCGACGACAAGTGCTGTGGCAACGACAAGTACTATGGCAACGACAAGTACTGTGCCGACGACAAGTACTGTGGTGACAAGTGATGTAGCAGTTATAAGTACTGTGGCAATGACAAGTACTGGCAACGACAAGTACTGTGCCGACGACAAGTACTGTGCCGACGACAAGTACTTTGGCAACGACAAGTACTGTGCCGACGACAAGTACTGTGGCAACGACAAGTACTGTGCCAACGACAAGTGCTGTGGCAATGACAAGTACTGTGGTGGTGACAAGTACTGTGGTAACGACAAGTACTTTGGCAACGACAAGTACTGTGCCGACGACAAGTGCTGTGGCGACGACAAGTGCTGTGGCAATGACAAGTACTGTGGTGACGACAAGTACTGTGGCAACGACAAGTACTTTGGCAACGACAAGTACTGTGCCGACGACAAGTACTGTGGCAATGACAGGTGCTGTGGTGACGACAAGTACTGTGCCGACGACAAGTGCTGTGGCAATGACAAGTACTGTGGTGACGACAAGTACTGTGGCAACGACAAGTACTGTGCCGACGACAAGTACTGTGGCAATGACAGGTGCTGTATTTGTATCATGTAGATTAAAGATAAGTTAGTCTATTGTTTTAGTTTACTGAGTTATTATAATAGTTGGAAAACACAATTTTCAGGAAAAACGCACTTATACAAATTTACTTTTTTATTCACCACCAAGCCACAGAAAGCATGTACTAATGATTTACTATACGCCCATACAATATTGAGCACATTTGTTTTCTATTCTTGACAACTACGCATGCTTTAAAAGTACCTGGAACCATTTCCCTTTGGATCTGTTATTTACACTCTCGTAAAATATGACATAATATCATAATACAGAAAAACGTGTATAACATAACTGTATAATGACTGATATCAGTTTCTCAAGTCTATGGATCATAACACTTAGCACTAATATTCTTTATAGGCTCTAAATGTGTACTAAGAAAGGATTGTATAGTATTTTTCCTCAAAGAGCAAAAAACCTAGACAATAAATACCACTATATTGGCCAATCAGAGCATTTGTTACCATTCACTATACAAATGAGAGGGCTTAGGATGTTGCAACTGGAGAGGTTTTTTATATTCGTATAACCATGCAATGTAAGGAAAAATAATAAAATCACAGATGGCAAGTGAAACGAGTGTAGTGAGTGACTGGGTACTAGTGAAGTCCTCTAATGGACTATAAAATATATTACAAACAGATAATAAGAATGAACGAGATAACCACATTACTTTATGATATTTTATTTAATGCGTTTAGAGTGCCTTTAGTTGTGACATTGCTCATTAAAAATATAAATCTAACAATACAAAGTGACCGAGCGAGACAAACCCCCGAGAAGACAAGATCTAAGGCAAAGCTGTGGGCGTAACGCAGGGTGAGGACCCGTTCTGTTACCTAATCCTATTCAGCTGTTATCAGTTGAACTGGGTCAGATAGCCTTGATAAGACGGGCCACGTGTAGGCGCTCTACGCACTCTTCTGGTGAGAGGTTGGGACGCTTTAACGACTACTTGGAGATAAATGTATAACTCTAAATAATAAACATAACTGAGATGTTAACTTGAATACTTATAAATGAATTAACATTTAAAAGTAATTTAAATATTTACTTATCAAAAAGTAATTATATTATAATTAAATCATTGAAATTTAATAAACCTCTTCCGATCATGTCAAAATACGGTTGGCTCAACATTTCAATTAATAAAATTCTTCAATACCAACCAAACAGGGATTGTTGTAAACAAAGCCAAATAACTGCTAATTATTACAATTAAACGTCAATAAATATTATAATATTTAAAAATATCTCATGGCAATATTTATTGTTTAGTTACTGAGAAAAGCTACTAAAATAATATTATGGCGCGAATGGAAAAAGGGCACACATTTTAAAACTTGAATAAATAATAATAATTAATTGTTTGGTAATTTCTTTTTCATTATTCAACAAATTCCAACATGAGTTTGATTTAAACTAAATAGTATTATTATTTCATTTAAATGTCTACATGTCCAAGATACATTTATGTATACCTGTGTCTACATGTCCAAGATACATTTATGTATACCTGTGTCTACATGTCCAAGATACATTTATGTATACCTGTGTCTACATGTCCAAGATACATTTATGTATACCTGTGTCTACATGTCCAAGATACATTTATGTATACCTGTGTCTACATGTCCAAGATACATTTATGTATACCTGTGTCTACATGTCCAAGATACATTTATGTATACCTGTGTCTACATGTCCAAGATACATTTATGTATACCTGTGTCTACATGTCCAAGATACATTTATGTATACCTGTGTCTACATGTCCAAGATACATTTATGTATACCTTTGTCTACATGTCCAAGATACATTTATGTATACCTGTGTCTACATGTCCAAGATACATTTATGTATACCTGATTTACTCACTAGATCTGCTGCCTACACAATTGTCCACCAATACCCGAGTTTCAGTTTGGCTTATAGTAATAGCACACCCAGATTGTCTGTCCTCGTACACCCAAAATAGGGTGCTAATTACCACACACATTTAATACGCACGCTTACTGACACACCCAAAGCGTGGATCTGCCTCTATATCTCTCCACTAAACTAATTAACAATAGTTTTATAATTTATGTCTGTGCATCAGCATACAGGTTTATTTTTAAATTCTTTTTTGCAATTGTTGTTGTTAACATTTAATGTTTTTACTCTAGAAAAAAGAACTAGGATCTAATCATTCGATACACAAATTTTACTATTGAAAGTCTTTGTTACAGTATCAAAATAATTAATGATAATAAATAAACAATTTCAGAATTCTATATTGACAAAAAACTGTTATTATTTTTATGATCATAAGTCCAGAACTCATTAATTTATAAATTAACTATAAACATGATAGGTTAAATAAAAATTATTATTTGTATTATTTTGTAGTAAAAGTATTCTCAAATACCTCAAAGAAAATACAAATAAAATAGGGACGATAGTATTTTAATTATTAGTATAGTATGACGCCAATCGTCAAGATATGGACAGACGAATATGGATTTCGAATGAGTATCAAGAACGTAGACGATCGAACGTATTCATTGTTATGAACTAAGGCCGACTTTTCCTTAGAAAGCGTCATTATTTAAAAGTCCGAAGAAAAATAAACAGCCGGTAGTTATCAGCTGATCCCTTTCAAAATGTGTTTCGACTCTGTGATCGTACTGAAAACCTTATGAAGCTGGGTCGGACTGACTCCTAGCTTACATTCTTACATATGAGACGCCGACACAACGTTGTGCGTATTTTAAGGCGAATATGAATGGTTTTATGAGTGTAGTCTGGTTACTAAATTACAAGTGTTCTGTAACACACAAACCCTTTATATAGCGGGTGTTTGGAAACTCTTTAGCCAATCTTTGGGATTTATTTCTGGGCATGAAAACAAACAAAACATTTCTTATAATAGTGCGCAATGCGTGCAGTGTTCCTAAACAGTTTCAGGTTAGTGTCCTCGGCAAGTGTTTCAGGTTCGTAAACGGTTTCAGTTTAATGTCCTCGGCAAGTGTGCAGTGTGCGTAAACGGTTTCAGGTCCTCGGAAGGGTGCAGTGTTCGTAACCTTTTTCAGATTAATGTCCTCGGCAAGTGTGCAGTGTGCGTAAACGGTTTCAGGTCCTCGGAAGGGTGCAGTGTTCGTAACCTTTTTCAGATTAATGTCCTCGGCAAGTGTGCAGTGTGCGTAAACGGTTTCAGGTTAGTGTCCTCGGCAAGTGTGCAGTGTTCGTAACCTGTTTCAGGTTAATGTCCTCGGCAAGTGTGCAGTGTTCGTAAACTGTTTCAGGTTAATGTCATCGGCAAGTGTTCAGTGTTCGTAAACGCAGTTTGCTCCTCAGCCATTAAGAACCCTTCCGACTTCTTCCATAGCTTCACTTTTATTGCGACCAGTCTTCTTACACCTTCTTTACTTAGTATAGAGAAACCCATTCCAGATTATAATATTTCATTAATATGTTTCTTTGTAATTAAGTAGCATGAATTTAAATTATAGTTGTAAATAAATTGTAAATATTTATATATATATGCAAAAGAATAAAAAAAATTATGAGTTAATACGAGTATAATCCATCCTGACATGATAAGTGTCAATATAATTTGTCCTTATCATATATATTGTAACACGGCGTGTGGTCAGGCGGTACGTTGTACCTGTACACTATCAGGTGCTGGAGACACGTCTGTGTCGGTAAGAAGACAAAGGCAGATAAATTATATCATCCATTAACATTAGATCGGGTGGGTTTTTTGTGTAAATAATGTACAATGCATTATTGATAGTAACAGATGAGAGTGCTTATGGCTTATATGCCAAGGTCAGCCGTCATGAGAGGCGTTTTATCGCCATACTTCAATGGTAGCGTCATTAATATAATATACAAATAAGAGGTAGTATGGTACATATTCTTGTATCAAGCTCACTTTCTTCCCAAACGTTTTACTCGATCAAGATTGAGCTTGTAAACCTCCTAATAAAACCATTAACTGATTTTTAATAATGCGATTAATTTTCATTGTAATTTCGAGTGGTTAATCAAGATTAAATACAACATATGTAAACTTAAAAACGTCATGATTCTGGACTTTCATTTTTCTATCATTGTCTAACCACCCACCAAAACAGTGGTTTTGATCCACTTACCTACCCATACGTGTACATTGATATTGGTCCACCAACCCACACGCACACGAACTGGTATTGATAAATATGACTATGAGACAGCAACATAAACAGCAATTTTATTATTTTATTAAAATTAACTGTTAGATTTAAAAAAAAAAACATTACTTAACTAGAATATATATTTTCCGGTGACAACCGCGTTAAGGAGATATCTCCATTATTTATTTACAAGGTAACCAGACGTTTCGCCCATACTGTGATGTAGCATCCTCAGTGGTATCGGAGTCTCAGCGATACCACTGAAGATGCTTCATCACAGTATGGGCGAAACGTGTGGTTACCTTGTAAATAAATAATGGAGATATCTCCTTAACGCAGTTGTCACCGGAAAATATAGATTCTAGTTATAACACCGGCCGCTTAAGCCTAAGTTCTAAAACATTACTTTGCCTATTTCAAGACTTATGATTTTTTTTATTAGATAACTGATGATAAATAAATAAAATAACTCAATTTTACTACCATTGGATCCTAAAGTGCCAATGGGGGAATGGAGTCCTACAGTCAAATGCAATTACAACAATGCCTTAAACCTTCATAACTTCCCAAAGTCTCATGCCGATCGGATGAATGGTTTAGTAATGCATAAAGGACAAACATACATGTAATGTATGTTAAAATGTACGATGTTGTTGTATTCACTTACGCTGATATAAGTAAATGTTGTCACTATTACATCATCCATCATCTCTAAAAATAGCCGAACGTTAGGAGGGGGGCAAGGATCAATAAAAAGGTATTTTATATGATGTACTCCGAGAGGGTTATTGCGTGGTGAACGGGTGGATTGAGTTAGTGTCGAGAATATAAATACTTTAACTCATACATGATTGATTATCCTTAAATTTGTTTTCATTTTATTTTAAATATTATTTGGATTTCTAACATCTTATGACATATAAAATTACTATTTCATTTGGTATTGTATGCAAACCAACATATTTTTAGATTTGTAATGAGGAGGGGGTTTCATAGTTAAAGTGATTGGTTATTGAATTTCTACTGAAAAAAATATCTATTTAATTTTTATTTCAATTACTATTTAAATGATAAACATTTCCTACCGAGTATCGATATATTCCTATTTTGAACGCTTTGATTTTATTTTTTTAATACATTTTATTAGTTAACACAGATTAATTTACTTAATATTTGATTAATACGGCAATACTTTAAATTTCAAAATATTTTATTTTTATGATCAATAGTCATTTGATAAGAATATTTGTATAGTCTTAGTAAATAATTCAACAAGTTCATATTAAAAAACAAATAGTATAATGATTTATATATTCAAATTTAAATTTTTTATTTGAAACATAAGATTTACACTTAAAATTGATGTAAAAGTGTTATTATAAGTAGTAATTTTACATTGTGGACACTTTGACGTCAATATTTCAGTCCAGGAACATGTATTCTATTAACTTCATTACTGACCTCAGACACATACCTCAACACCTGTTAACGAAGACTATCGGAGTCAGTTCCAAATCAATATTTGGAAGCCATGGGTCCTTACCGGGCTTCCTATTGAGACCAGATAAGCCGATAACGTAGTTACAGAGAGACCCACTTGTATACACACACACTGTTGCGCCCTGCAACACTACCAGCTTTTCAGACTTTATTTCGCTCAAATATTCATAATTTGGTATATAACATTACAAAACACTACAAGAACAGTATAATAATTAAACATTTATAATACTGTGGTACTCAACTACTCACCCATCTATACAATGTGGTTATATTTATAATACTGTGGTACTCAACTACTCACCCATCTATACAATGTCGTTATATTTATAATACTGTGGTACTCAACTACTCACCCATCTATACAATGTGGTTATATTTATAATACTGTGGTACTCAACTACTCACCCATCTATACAATGTCGTTATATTTATAATACTGTGGTACTCAACTACTCACCCATCTATACAATGTGGTTATATTTATAATACTGTGGTACTCAACTACTCACCCATCTATACAATGTGGTTATATTTATAATACTGTGGTACTCAACTACTCACCCATCTATACAATGTGGTTATATTTATAATAATGTGGTACTCAACTACTCACCCATCTATACAATGTGGTTATATTTATAATACTGTGGTACTCAACTACTCACCCATCTATACAATGTGGTTATATTTATAATACTGTGGTACTCAACTACTCACCCATCTATACAATGTGGTTATATTTATAATACTGTGGTACTCAACTACTCACCCATCTATACAATGTGGTTATATTTATAATACTGTGGTACTCAACTACTCACCCATCTATACAATGTGGTTATATTTATAATACTGTGGTACTCAACTACTCACCCATCTATACAATGTGGTTATATTTATAATACTGTGGTACTCAACTACTCACCCATCTATACAATGTGGTTATATTTATAATACTGTGGTACTCAACTACTCACCCATCTATACAATGTGGTTATATTTATAATACTGTGGTACTCAACTACTCACCCATCTATACAATGTGGTTATATTTATAATACTGTGGTACTCAACTACTCACCCATCTATACAATGTGGTTATATTTATAATACTGTGGTACTCAACTACTCACCCATCTATACAATGTGGTTATATTTTCCGTATACGACAGTCCTGACAACATTCCCAACTTTCATTCAGATGGCCAACATGTTATCATGCAACATTCAGTTGGCCACGAGAACTAACGACTATCTCCCCTCATACACAGGGCACCGAGTTTTGACGGCTTTTCGACCCCTATGCAGAGGGCCACGAGTAACACAGGACCTGCCACCCACCTTACTTGCCTAACAAAAAATACTTATGGTTTTTCCATTTCAGAAACAGGTCAGAAGCAGTACTGGCTGATATATACTCCGTCCTAAGAACTCAGGCAGACTACTGATGGCCCTCCTCATCCCAAACTTGGCCACTAGACCTGAAGGTCTTTCCCTCCAACTACTATAGAATACAAGCAGAACTACTACTGTCTTTCCCACCCACACTACGTGGATGACCTCGAGTTATTGACTGCCCTTCCACCCACCATCAAATTGGCCACGAGTACTGCTTCTGGTTTCCCTACTTATCATAGAGCACGGACCTGACTATTGACTGACGGTCCTCCTTCCCATAATTCAGATCAGATTTTGACAAAAGTTCCGAATTTTAAGGGACCATCCCTCTTTTACATGATTTGTCACGCATCCCTCCTTTCATGAGCCCGAGAGTGTAGTTCCGTATTTGATCAATTCACATATTTCGACGGACATACTGTAATATGAGAAAATAATATAGAGAATAATAGAACCTGTAAGTATTCAGACAGGAATCATACAACATTTTCAGACTGCAATGTGAAAAAACTCATTTTTAAGTCAAATATAGCTTGTAAATGTGCTTATTACGCAGACAAAATTAACATTTTATCCCTTCCCCTCCATTTTATTTTGTTACCTATTTTCAGATTCTATATTTGGCAACCCTGATTCAGATGAACATGATTACAATTGCCCTCTTAAACTCTCTACAGACGACAACGGCACCACTTGCGGCTCCCTCACACTTGTAATATACCACTGTATATGTATGGGTGGGTGGGTGGGTCAATACCACTGTACATGTATTGGTGGGTGGGTGGGTCAATACCACTGTACGTGTATGGGAGGGAGGTTGGGTCAGTACAACTGTACGTGTATGGGAGAGAGGTTGGGTCAGTACAACTGTGTGTATTGCAGACACACAGACAGGCATGTATTACAGTCACATAGACAGATATGTATTACAGTACTAGATAATGGCCCTTCTACCTAACCTAAAATACTAAGTTGATAATTCTCTCCTTTCACCTATTCTTCATAAGCATCGTGTTGATACACAGGTCATACCTGTAAAATTTAAATGGATCGATATATAAAGTTGTGCCACGTAACGGATGAGTTAGTTCATAAATCAATCCCTAGTTGGGGGGGTGGGGAGTTTGAGAGTGGGGTTATTAGTTGGGTCCACCTAATAAAACCATTCCTGATATTGATTAATATGTACATGTAAAACGCTTGGAAGTGACAATTCACGTTATAAATATCGTAGCTTATTTCTCACATACTCTAAATTTCAGGGGATCCTTAAAACTTTGTCAAAAAGGATTCATTTTGTTCCTTAACTCTCATAGTTTATTACACTACGAGGAACCAGTCATTTATAGTAGACCTATACCAATGTTTGACTTTAAAGTGAATTAATCCTCAAAGGAAACAATATTATTTGTAAAGAATCGTCCGATCTTGAATATTAAACGGAAAGGTAAACAACTTTGTTATTTAAATTAAAAGATTCGATAGGGGTTTGTAGTTTTATATGGCCAAGTAAAATTAATTTAGAACTTACCTAACTGACTATTCAACTAAAGCACAGAGAAAATAAAAACTGGGCTGCCTTATTGCCACAGCGAACGCCTGTAATGTATTTATAAGTGCCAACTTATAAATACATTACAACTAATTTACATCTTTATACATCTGTAATATTGATTAATAAATTTACCCTGGACGTTTTGGGCGAATAAGGGGGGGAGGAGGTTGACAAGGGCCATCAGCACAGCAAACTGGAGAAATAACAACATGATTCATTAAATCAATGTAATTTTAGCGCACTATTGGATATGACATTTCTACTTTGTGACTGAAATCAACTCTTCTATGGAAGGCAATATGACGTAGTTATAAAAATGTGAAAAAACATGAGGAAAACAGGGTTCGAAGAACAATCAAGTATGATACCTTGTACAATTGGGAGGGGAAATAATAATAATATAACGGTTATATTATATTAAAACTAGAATTTTGTATAAAGAACATTACTTTATTGACAAAAGACAATTCCCTCATGTACAAAGGTTCAAAATAATAAACACTCTATAATTATTGTTAAATATTTAAGTTTGCATAACTTTACATCATATAGTTTTAATTTTCGTTAAAGCATTGTTATTAATAAAAAATTCCAAGAAAATAACCAACTTGACAAACATTTTATTACAACATTTTAAGATTTATACCATTATAATAGTGAATATAAACTGTATTAAAAAGTATTTTATTTTTTAATAGTTTTAAAAATTATTTGAAAGTTACTTTACATACCTATTGGTATTGTTAAATGAAATTTAAAGAACTCCACTTCATGTAATCTGCTGTGTTTTGCTTTGTGATTTTTTTGTGTTCTGAGTAAAATTTAACATTTATCATGTGTGGTAATAGTTTCGTAAATGTAAACGATGATGAAAATTAGTATAATTTAAATAAGATTCAGTAAGTTGGAAATATTTACAAAATTTAAATTCAGCACAAAAAATATTTCAAAGCAAAACACAGCAGATTAAATGAAATGGAGTTCTTTAAATTTCATTTAACAATACCAATAGGTTTGTAACTTTCAAATAATTTAAAAAACTAATAAAAAATAAAATAATTTTTAATACACTTTATATTCACTATTATAATGGTATGAATATTAAAATTTTATAGTAAAATGCTTGTCAAGTTTCTTATTTTCTTAGAATTGTTTATTTATAACAATGCTTTAACGAAAATGAAAACTATATGATGTAAAGTTATGCAATCTTAAATATTTAACATTAATTATAGTTGGTTTTCTAATTTAGTTATGTTTTAAAAACAATATGTTGTTTGCTGTGGTAACTTAAGTGTTCGAAGAGGCCATTATGCAGTCTGGAAAAATAACGTTTCAGATGTTTTGGTTATATTAGTTTAGAGATAGGATATTATCTATAGCTACTGTGAGGATGAGGTTTATGGGCGGCATTTCTTTTAACTATTATCCAACCAAACCCATTTGATAAATTATCATTTGTGGTTTGTATGTGGTTTCCAACTGTTTCCACTTCTTAATATTAAATTTATTCACTTCATTAATAGTTTATGTACACTACTACTTAAGTACTTTTAATCGTATATTTTCAATTACATTAAAGTCCATGTGAATACATTCTATGACAAATATACTGTGTTTTTTGTTATTAATAACGTTTTTAAACGTTGACATATCCAAATAAAAGGTGACCGTTACTTTAATTAATTAAAATCTAGTAACCTACTGTGGTGATGATCCACCCACTCTACACGACCGATAGTAACCTACTGTGGTGATGACCCACCCACTCTACACGTCCGATAGTAACCTACTGTGGTGATGACCCACCCACTCTACACGTCCGATAGTAACCTACTGTGGTGATGACCCACCCACTCTACACGCCCGATAGTAACCTACTGTGGTGATGACCCACCCACTCTACACGTCCGATAGTAACCTACTGTGGTGATGACCCACCCACTCTACACGTCCGATAGTAACCTACTGTGGTGATGACCCATCCACTCTACACGTCCGATAGTAACCTACTGTGGTGATGACCCACCCACTCTACACGTCCGATAGTAACCTACTGTGGTGATGACCCACCCACTCTACACGTCCGATAGTAACCTACTGTGGTGATGACCCACCCACTCTACACGTCCGATAGTAACCTACTGTGGTGATGACCCACCCACTCTACACGTCCGATAGTAACCTACTGTGGTGATGACCCACCCACTCTACACGTCCGATAGTAACCTACTGTGGTGATGACCCACCCACTCTACACGTCTGATAGTAATAACCTACCCACCCATCCGTGCATTCACATTGGATTGGGATAAAACTTTATTCGTGAATTTCGATACTCTTTTGCAATGCAAATACTTGAACTTTACATTTAAAAAATTAGGAATCCCCACCGCATAGGGAAAGTTAAAAGTTTTTTTGTAGAGATAGATAATATTACTACTGTCCAAATAGTGTCGTCAGGATTTTCAGTTAATTAAATTCAAGCAAGTATGGACGAAATATCCTTATATGTATAAATTAAAAAACCTAACAAAGTACGACCAAGTATTTCTCTATGAAATATCTCTAGAAACAACGTTTAAGTCTCTCTTGCTTAAAGTTAAATAGGTTTTCTCTCCTTAACAGGCAAAGAAGAGAAACTGAAGACCACTTACTCTTCTTTGAATTTAGTATCATTTCTGAGTGGCCTAACTAAACAAGTAGATTTGCTGGAAACTGTACTTGTGTACTTATATGAAGAAGAAAACTTTAACTATACAATATTAAAACAGAATGTTAGTAAATTTACGTGTGCAGAAACTCGATCACAAAAGTTAATGGACTGCCTAAAATCCCCATATTTATTTACGATAAGAATAGTTTTAGGAAACTCTGACAGTGAAAGGTGGTCTCTTATTCATTAATTAGATATTTATGGCTTAATCTTTGTATACAATATATATCTTGTATTATTTATAGTATAAAGCGTTTGTCGGTTTTGGAATTAGTAAAGATAAGGCTGAAGGGAATTTTACTTACACAAATTTACATAAAAACAACAATTTCCTGCAATCATATAATAAAGCTGTCCAGGAGTTGTTCATATAGTGTTTCTGAAACTACCAAGCCACTCCTGGAAAGTCGACAGCCCCACCGTCAGCGGGCTACAACAAGATTGATGTTCAACATTATTATTACTATGGTGAACACTGCACTGTCGTCAAAGATCCAACATAGTTCCAATTATTAGGTTTTATTTAACATTTTCAATAAATTACATTTAAAATTGTACAGATTCAACTTTAAAATACTACGATACCGTACTTAATTTTTTACAAAATCATCTTACAATTTTACAATTTTTAGGGTCCATCAAACAGTTCATTATTTACCAAATGGCACTTTAAGTGTTAGGATTCGATCGCTATTACGGGCCGAATTTTGAAATAAAAACGCATGTTTTATGGGGTTTTCTTTGAACTGCTTGCTGATTTTTGGGTATTGTTTCTTTATTTACGATACTCAATACTCGATATTCAAAAACAAAACTCATCCATTCGGACTAAATCATGGTAGCTGAGGGTGAGGCTGGGTAGCTGATGGTTTAGGGAGGAAGATTTCCAGCCCAGTTAAAAAATATCTATACTAAGAATTTTAAAACTTACTGTGTTGGCTTAAGATACAACCAGTTGTTATTCTCTACACAGCAGCTTACTTTCGTCAAATTGTCAGAAAACTCTCAGAAGACAAATTTTTGTTTTACTTCACCTCCTTTATAAATACTTAAAAGTAAACAGTATAAACCAAATTTCTATTAAAGTTTCCTATTTTAATTGAAATAAGAACAGATAGAATTCTACAATTACTTCAAATGTTATTTTACCAACAAACTATTTTATATTTTTATTAACAATGGAAAATCATAGGCAAATGGGCATCTCTGGACCTTCTTTGCCGAACTCCTTTACTGTGTTTTTTTAATGACTTTTGACAGTTTGAAGAGTTAACTGAGCTAGGCGTTCTAATGTTTCAGGTTTTTTAGCGTATACACGACTCTTAACAAAACCCACAGAAAAAATCCGTAGGTATCAAATCACACCATCTTAACGGCCAATTTACGTCGCCGTATCTAGAATTAATGCGACCTCAGAACTTTTGAAGCTGAACAAATTATCAAAAGATTCAGAGTGGTCTAAACTGCATAATAACACTGTCTAGATAATATATTACGTTTTCCACATCAATATATTAATTCCAAAAGTACTGTGTTATCACGCGCCGATAGCGTTCATGATAAAGAATTACTGTCTGCACTTCATTGTTTTTTAAATAGTAGGGCCTAATTACGGTGCCTGACGATAAAACCCATCACAGTTACTTTATGGGCATGTGATGATATCGCGTGTATGACGTGAATATTTTCAACGCCCGTATTCGGAAATTCTGTTTATTAATTTACCCAGAGAGATTGAAATGTGCCATATCAAAGAAGAACATTTTCTTAGAAAAACCATCAACTCCCTGCTGCTCCAACACCCATTATGCATAAATACTTCGCTGTTTATGAAATGTTATAAGATTGTAAGTGCAAAACTGTAAGTGAAATGTGCCAAACGAAAGGAACAAGGACGAATTGATAACTGTGATCCTTTTGGTCACACTGTCCCTCTCGGCCATATTCTCGGCTGGTCGTACCCCACGAGATGCACAGGTCTTACTCTTTCTCCAATGATTCCATTTTCTTCAAATGTCTTCACTATATTGCTTCAATTTTTCGCTCAGTAGGACGGTTAAATTGGCCTCTTGAATTTCGATAAACAGTTCGAGTAGAATTGTTATTTCAGTAGAACAACTGAACAATTATAACGCATTGAGTGGTGCGTAAGCGATCCATTTCGTAAATGTTGCTGCTATAAATTAAGATTTGTCGTATTTCAAACATGCAAAGAGTAATAGCTGTTCAAGTGTCAGAGCTGCCAAAACAGGAAACTGTTATTGATCACCCGTTGGTAACACATAGTAAAAAGATAATAACAAAAGATAAGTACTAAGCATTGAGTCATAATTGTATTTAATGATCCATAAATCTACTCTTTCTAGTAATGCCAACCTAGGAGTGATACGACATATAGGTATAATCGATTGCTTGAACAGATAACCTTCTTACATTTTATTCTTTTTTTATATGCAGGCTGTATCATTACTATTTTTAGATATGATTTACAAATCAACAATTCAGTTATCAATTAATGATCTGTCTTCAAAAATAGTTTCAAATATGTTTTGATACCCTTCTAATAAATCTTGGAGAACAATGGAGGACCAATCAGTCTTCTTCCATATATCCTGAGGTCTCCTACTGCCCTCTGTATCTGATAACTGTTCAATCCTTGGCAGTTTCCCGGTAGGTGGATACATAAATATAAGGATAAAAAATATCTGGCTGTTTGTTTGTGACACATGGAGAAAGGAGTTTGAATAATGCTAATAGTCTATACTTTCTCCGACACAAGTGACAATTAGCTCTGGCCCTGTCAAGTTTGACACGAGGTTTGGCAGTCTGGTAACGCCATCTGACAAGATGTCCACAGCTTGCCAATCTATTGTCATTGGGTTCAAACCATCACTGTCCACTTTACTTCACGGGAGTCCGTCCTCACTGACAAAGCGAGTGATGACCTTTTCGTATCCCTTGATTAGCGTTTGACGAATGTGGATACCGTCGACCAATTTGTTCTTCCAGTGGGAATCGATTACCTGAAATGATTTATGAATATTTTATTGTACATGATAGAGCTGTACTTTTATGTAATGTGTGTTTGGTTATAAACTCTGGAATACATTTAATATTTTCAAGCTAGTGTACTCTCGTGGTTTTTTCCTAATTTTAATGTTCTATTCTGTTACTGTCCCGATTTATTTTGTAATGATTTTATTTTTTTATTTTTTGTTTTACTTTACACGTCCTCTTTTTGTTTTTACAAGATAAAATTTAATTTATTCAATATTTACCTCATTGGCATGTTTATTGACTTTTTAGAGTTATTTATTTGTCCTTTTTTATCTAGTAAATTATACATAAAAAGTATCATCATCCTCTTCTTAAATAAAAAGTTATAAACAGGCCTTGTTCTGAACAAGTATAATAGAAAAACTGATCTCTTAACTTCCAACCCCTCCCCTCAATGCCACCGAACAACGTTTATTTAAGTTAGACCCTAAACCCCTATTCCACAGATCAATGCACGGAAAAAATTCTAGTCCGAGCTGGATTCGAACTGACGATTCTCGGCGCTGTACCTGGCCAGACTGCAAATTCTTAAGATCACCTTAGATTTCATTGCTCTGGTTAAGTAAGGGAAAACCTAATGGTCCAAATGTTGGCCAATAAATAAAGTTTCATATCGTTTCGTGTGAAACAATTCTTCAAATATTGTTTTTTTATATTTTTTACCTACATCCGGAAAGCAAACATTCCTTTTAAAGACTGCCGAATGTTCGTATACCATACAATGCATACATACAACATATGAATGGTCGAATACAACTTATATCAATGTATACGAGGTGATCGACTCAAGGTGGCCACCATTGGGAACTCAAATAGTACTAATTACAGCAAACTTTAAATGGGGAACTTTCCTCATTTTTTATGTTTATTAAAATCAAGTAGTTTAAATTTAGTAGCTATTTTCCAATACGGCGGTCAACTTTGAAATTTCTTGTGGGAAGCCCTGTTTTTTATTATGGATTTAGGTTTGACAAGTGATTTTAAGAATATTTTACTCTAGGTATTATTTTGATATACTTAACCGTTTCGCTGCTAAGAGCGCTGAACGTTTCTGAAATCTTTATTTCAACAACTTATTAAAGAGAGGCGTATTCTGTCTGCCATTACAAATAATAAAGCTTAACTCATAATGAATTATTTTTATTCAATTAAATGCTGAAAAGCTCTTGCAGTTTCACAAATACATATTTTATGCAAAAATATTACAATCGCGTAGTTTAAATTTTAAAATTCGGTCACCACTTTCCAATTAGCGGACAACTCTGAAGTGACTGATAATAATACGTATTTTTAATGGTTGATTTAGATTTTAATAGTAATTCTAAGACTTTTTTATTCTCGGTATTATTTTAATATACTTAACCGTTTTCCCGTGAGGAGGGCTGAAAGTTTAAGAAATTCTTAAATTGAAATAAACTCCAACATGTCCACTTTGTCGATGTTAGTAAACTCCATATTTACATAATAAAACAGTATTATTTATTTAATGTTAAAGCAGATATAAAACAATATTTAAAGTACATATGAACTCAAAGAAACAAAACTAATTTATTTATTATTCAAAACTACTACAGACGACAGTTAACAGTTGTGATTCCGGTAACAGAGCAGTTAGTAGGTTAGATGAGGTAAAACTACTACAGACGACAGTTAGCAGTTGTGATTCCGGTAACAGAGCAGTGAGTAGGTTAGATGAGGTAAAACTACTACAGACGACAGTTAGCAGTTGTGATTCCGGTAACAGAGCAGTTAGTAGGTTAGATGAGGTAAAACTACTACAGACGACAGTTAGCAGTTGTGATTCCGGTAACAGAGCAGTTAGTAGGTTAGATGAGGTAAAACTACTACAGACGACAGTTAGCAGTTGTGATTCCGGTAACAGAGCAGTTAGTAGGTTAGATGAGGTAAAACTACTACAGACGACAGTTAGCAGTTGTGATTCCGGTAACAGAGCAGTTAGTAGGTTAGATGAGGTAAAACTACTACAGACGACAGTTAGCAGTTGTGATTCCGGTAACAGAGCAGTTAGTAGGTTAGATGAGGTAAAACTACTACAGACGACAGTTAGCAGTTGTGATTCCGGTAACAGAGCAGTGAGTAGGTTAGATGAGGTAAAACAAAAGTGAACATTGCAACAATGAAACAGCTGATTATTGCCTAGCAGCACAATCATGTGATATTATTTTGTACTGTACTAGCTGTACCCGCCCGCTTCGCCGGTCATAATATTATTGAGTTTGATTTAGAACCTAATAGCTGAAAGAATTCGAGCATTGTTGCTTCTTCTACCAATATTAGATTTTTTAGGAGGCATGTCATAAAAAGTTCAAAACAAATAATTATTTATTTTTTATTTTCACGTTTCACCACATGTTTTAATTACCGAGGAAAAAAGGTTAACACCAAATACAGATCACCTGATCAAGTAAAAGTAGTGTGTGCTACACTCTCAAGGTGAAATGTAGAACTACAATAAATCAAAACATATACAGTACTGTTGTTGTGAGAACTTCAATCTGCTTATGGCATGTGAAACTACATTAAACATTAAAGTCATATGTTTTTTGTAAACAATTCAGATTCTCCATTTGAATAACATGGGATCTTTAGGAGCCCGTGGGGCGGGACCCTGTGGACGGATCTGCATCAAACTTCACAGAAACCATTTCGGGAGTATACGGGACAACATTCTAAAGTTTCATGGCGATCGGTTGGATGGTTTGGCAGCGCATAAACTTCAAACATATATATATATATATATATATATATATATATATATATATATATATATACAAACATCCTCTTTTATAAATATAGATTTATTTATTACTTCTAATACTACACTTGTACTTACACAATACAAAGTTATTGTATTAACAAGGGTTTTTAATATTTTTTTTTAAAGAAATTGTGTATTTGTAAAACTTAAACAGCTTTTCAGCATTCAAGTAAACACAAATAATGCATTATGAGTTAAGCTTTATTATTTGTAATGGTAAAACACGCCTCTTTAATAAATTGTTGAAATGAGGATTTCAGAAACGTTCAGTGCTCTTAGCGGGGAAACGGTTACGTATATCAAAATAATACCAGGTAAAGTTCCCTATTTAAGGTTTGCTGTAAAATCCGTACTTTTTGAGATTCCAATGGTGGCCAGCTTGAGTTGACCACTCTGTATAGTTCCACTAAAAGTAGTTATAAAAACGACTATTAAATTATTTATTATCTATCGTTTGTTCAATAATTATTAGCATTGCTTATAAACATTTCAATCTAAACAGTTTATGTACACAAATAAACGTTCACATTGTAAAGTTGTTAAAGACTGATCAAATTATTAGTACTTTCACAGACTATTAAACATTATCTCACCTGCTGCCACTACAACAATGACTCCAACTCCACTATTGGCTCGAGATCAATTTGAATGGATGGATGGTTGCTACAATATTCTAGGATAGAATAGATTTCGTAAGGATGAAAAAAGATAGATGGAAATTTCTCAAAAAGCAGGAGTACTACGCAGAGCAAACAACTACTCAGCGAACATGTCTCGAAATTGGCAAACTGTTTCAAGAATTCCTAGGGATTTGAGAAGATAAATGGGAAGATTTAATGCAAATGTGAAGAAATATATACACATGACATTCTCCTTTCACTACAATTTAATGAAATAAAAAGTCTACGAAGGTGAACCAAGTTAAAAATAATAAAAATTAATACCTTAGATGTTTGTTGAATATTAACTACATTGAGCTGCATTGATTTATATATATCAAATTTATAACTTATTGTCAAATTTTTAAACAAATTTTTAAAGTTTACTCGTTTTGAATATTGTTTAAAATATGTTAAGTAAATATATTTAAATATATTATGTTTTAAACCTTAAATGGGACTAACCTCAATACTAGGTGCACTTCACTTGCTTGCACGTTTTTCAAAACTAAGTGTACAGTCTTGTAGAACATTAAAGCGATGTAACAGTCCACGTGCGTTATACAAGTTACGAGCAGATCTATAAATAGGTTTCACGTCTGGGCACTTCCTAAATCACTGCGAAGTTAACGTATGACTGTCCAAGTAGGCATTAAATTGTTGGTATTTGCCAGCACACGTGGGGTTACGTTGTAATCCGGCTGCAGTTAGCGATGTATTTACTTTATTTGTCGACTTATTACCATTAAGTTGGCTCAGCACGAACGTTTGCACCACTAAGTTTGTACTTATGTACCATAAGAGAGCACTTTTGTACCTCTATGTTGGTACTCATTTCTCACTAAGTTAGTGAACTACAATTCAGTCGGGACATGTGCACCAAGTTATATATAGTACCAGTACTTTTATTATGCTACTACAACATTTTTCGATGACTTGCAAGAGTGGGCAAGTTTTTTATGACTTTTTAAGTACATTTAAACACATGTTTGATTATGTGTAGGAACGGTTAGCTACTGTTAGCTACGGTTTACGGCTAGTTACGATTTTTTCGATAATGTTTGTTAGAGCGTACTCAGGAAGTCGCGTTCCTGTTTTACATAAGTATTGATCATGTATATTCAAGATGGATGATTGTCTCCACCAAGATCCGAACATCAAGAAGAGAATGGTCTGTCATGTTAACTTCAAATAAGCAACAGAATTACGTTTTGTTTGTGTGGAAAGTCATTTTATAAAACCACAGAAAATTATTCAAAAAATGTTCTTAAAATTTACTTTTATAAGAAAAAAATGTCAGACATGAAATATAGGTTTTGAGGTGTTGTTTTGTTTTTGTTGTCTTACTGATATTTTTAGCTATGGTTAGAAATGAACATTAAGTTCAAAATTTTGAGTAGTACTGTATGTGCTTTTTTTGCCTTTAAACAGAAAGGTTTGCCTTCATTGCCATAAAATATATGTTACATTACATAGTATAAGAATCGCTTGTAAATTACCTTACTTTACTACACATCTACTATCTAGATGTATAGTATCACAGAGAAAAATTAAACAGAGGTTGCTTTCTCATGACCACAGTGAACACCTCAGCGCAGTTAGAAATGAATTGCAACTATGTACAAACATATAAATCTGAAGTAATGATTACTACTTTTATCCTTAAGGATTTGGAGGGATTAAGGAAGGTACTGACGGGATACTGGCTCTGTCATCTACATAGCACACTTTGATAGAACATAACAAAAAATAAGAGTATTTTATTTTTAAAGTCTGTTATTGCTGATGAAGAACTTAAAACGTATAGGTCTACAGGCTACTGCAAACATCTACCATCATTATAGGGATAAGGACAGAAGAAGTTCATGACAATGTTTTAAACCTGGCGAATAATACCCTTGATTATACAGGGTGTCCCGTAAGTAACCAGCCAAACTTCTGGAGGTCATTCCTTGGGTTAAAACAAACAAAAAATTTCAAGTGTACAAATCGTCTATCTCGCTCCATTATCCGGCTATCTGTCTGTATGTGGTTTTTACTAAAAACTTAATATCTCAAAGGTTATTTAAGATAAAACCATGAAAATTGGTATGAATGTTGATCTTTACAGTATCCATGTACTATTTAAATTTCCTTTTTTTACAAAAATATTTTTCAAAATGGCGGGCATTTTAAATTTTTAAAGCCAAATATCTTAATAACCTTAAATTTAACTAAAAAATTGTTAGTTACAAAAAGTTTAAGAATTTATTTCTATAAATAATTATATAAAAGGTTTTAAGATTGAACAACTATTAACTGAGAAATTACAATTTTTATCAAATAAAAATATGCTTGATATTAATAAAATTGAAAACTTTAGTTTTCAATTTTGATAAAAATTGTAATTTCTCAGTTAATAGTTGTTCAATCTTAAAACCTTTTATATAATTATTTATAGAAATAAATTCTTAAACCTTTTTGTAACTAACAATTTTTTAGTAAAATTTAAGGTTATTAAGATATTTGGCTTTAAAAATTTAAAATGCCCGCCATTTTGAAAAGTATTTTTGTAAAAAAAGAAATTTAAATAGTACATGGATACTGTAAAGATCAACATTCATACCAATTTTCATGGTTTTATCTTAAATAACCTTTGAGATATTAAGTTTTTAGTAAAAAACACATACAGAGAGATAGCCGGATAATGCAGCGAGATAGACGATTTGTACACATGAAATTTTTTGTTTGTTTTAACTCAAGGAATGACCTCCAGAAGTTTGGCTGGTTACTTACGGGACACCCTGTATACACCTACAATAGATAAACCATCTAATAGGAATATTTGTGCCAGTAATTTGTTTAGATAGTGTGGCCCGCAACCACAGATGTTTTAAACTGCATTACATTTACATGGAGCTACATTAGCGCTCCACAATGGACCACAAAAACAGCTGATATTTTGAGACTCAAAATTTAACATTGGATGGGAAATCTATTTGTGTATAAAATCGATGATAATACTTTGATATCTTTCTTTGTGACTGTTTCAGAAATTAGCAAGTGTGGGATTTCTTCAGAACGTCATCAATGTGCTTTCTCTGTCACCGACCAGGACACAGTACTTTCACGGACAGAAATATCTGTTTGTTGATTTCTGATTGTATCGGTGGTAAACAAGGTGGAAAGTCGTCAACTGTCGATCTATTAGCCCAGCTAACAGTAAACACAGCTGATTTCAGTATTTCTTAATTTAAAATAAAAAGTAGTGGTAAAAATAAATGTAGTAGATAAAAGGAATCTTCAATTATTTATATACTCAGAAACTTCGAAAAGAGTTTATTACAGTCTCAGGATGGAAAAATAAAAACAGAAGTCGCTCTGTTGGACCGCAGCGAACGTCTGTAATTGGACTATAACTAATAAACATCTTTTATTAGTTATAATCATTTTATTAGTGATTAATAGTTAAGTTAATAGTTATATAATTAAACATTTGATAACTATTAATGTATTCTTAATCATGTTTCACTTTATTTGAATTAATAAGTGGTTAAACTATTGCAGACTTATTTTAAAACAAGTTTGTAATCGTAAAGATAAAATACATCCACGCTTGTTTATGCACACTAACTATCTTGGTCTTCGGATGTGGATCCCGTCCCGTTTACCACATCAAACCCCGAAGAGTAAAATAATGATGTATTTATAGTCATCTTTTTCGAAAAATTATAGAATTTATACTATTTAGTTTTATGTAAAAGGAACACGTAGACACTCTTCCTTTGCCCATGTTCCTTAACCCATGAGTATTAATTATGAAATATTAACCATAAATTCGTTAAATCCAAGCAGTGATTTTTTTATTTGTATTACTTTTATTACTCGGCAAGTTGTTTCAAAGAAAAGTAAGAGTTACAAAAAGGTCTTAAACTACAAATAGGTTTGTAAATAACGAATATGTATTTCTATTTATATATATTCTAAGTTTTAACACTTATAATAAGTGTCAATACCCACTGTATGTGTACGCTACTCTAAGTGCAGTTTGCTTTATTAATGCCACTAGCAGAGATGAGGAACCAGTCATGAGGACTTAATTGCAGATCGTACATATTGACGTAAAGTATGCAAGTAGAGTGGTTTCTTATGTTTGGTCAATGTTAGCACTCTTTTTTGGTTTTATTGGGAAAATATTAAAGTATTGGGTATTCATGTAAAATGCATATTTAACGTTTAATTTATAAATTAGTTGTAAAAGGCGTGTGTATAATTGATATTTTTGCTGATATTTATTGATATTTTGTGCATTTTTCGTTTTATAGATTGTTATGTTAGTTATACTTGATTTTGTTCATTTTTACAGGCTATATTTCAACATTTATAATACACTTTAATACTTATAACATTCTAAAATAATAAGTATACATTTCAATTCAAACTAAATAATTTGTATTACACTTACTAATATTTACAACTATCTAAATTATTAAAAAAAAACAATACTTAAACTCAAAACAAAAAATACTATTAACACTTAATCTGTAGGCTACAATATTTTAAAACAAACAAAATATGGAAATTCAAACGAAACATGCTATTTCACTTACTTAATATTTAATTTGTTTTCTCTTACAAAATTAGCCTGACTGAATAATACGAATTTTCCTCAACAGATCATCTTCCTTTGTCCTGAATAATAATAATATTTCAAATATCAACGGCAATTGAAAATATATATCATAATATATATTATATTAGCTGTCACAAGTAGAAAGCCAATAATATATACTTTTATTTGGTATAATCAATTCAATATTATGTCACCATCTTTATATTAAAAACACGATAGGAAGCAGAAAAGTGCAGTTGGACACTCGTATGTAATGCAAACATTTTATACAAATTAGTAGTGCTCGGCCGAGTCTACGGTTATAAAAATTGTACTGTATATTATTGTGTTTATTTTTGTTAAACATATTATTTAAAAATGCAGTTTACGTTTAGGTGCTGTTTTTGATGAACTGAGAGTATATAAATTGAATTAAAAAAAAGAATATAAAATTACACTATTCTAATTTATATGTATATGTTTATTAGTAACTAAAGAAAATTATAAAACATGAAAAAATACTTAAAAGTCGTGTAGACAAAAATTTTGATTATATTACCAATTAACATACTACAGTTATGGCAGAGGAATAGATGTGAATGTGAATGAATCTAAGCCATAGTTTTTTTGATTAAATATAGAATATTTGTTATTAATAAATACCAAAACACACTCACCACA
The DNA here is from genome assembly GCA_035578905.1 of Stictocephala bisonia. Classification (NCBI taxonomy): domain Eukaryota; kingdom Metazoa; phylum Arthropoda; class Insecta; order Hemiptera; family Membracidae; genus Stictocephala; species Stictocephala bisonia. The sequence continues at coordinate 727,149 of JAQJVL010000345.1, read as the reverse complement.
AAAATCTGTAAGATACCCTTGGTGGTGTGTATCCTGTTTAGAAAGAAGGTGGGGTATTTTTTCTTATAACAAACAAAATATTTTTCTTATTGCTTATCTTAAAACAAAAATATCGTTTTTTTTCTTATGAAAGACTTTTGCTTAATGTTTAGTTAATTTATTTAAGAGGAAATAATTACTTTTAATATACTGAGATATATGTTAAAAACTTTATACTATGTATGTAAGCCTAAAACTTATGTTTATTAGTTAGCATAAATTGTCTTATATAGTTGTTTGTATTTAGTTTACTGTTTTATGAGACATAGGCCTAATAGATACTAACAATTTCAATAAAATGTACTATACTTCACATTATCAGAATTTTCAAATAAATGTGTTATTTGCTTGAGGGGTTTTGCCTACAAGGTAGGCATCATTGGACAAAAATCAAATGAAACTAATTTGTTTCAAATATATAATAATATAACTGTTATAACATATGGCGGTGTAACTTATTTAAAAATCAAAAATGTATGTTACTTTTGAAAGAAGATAATTAACTAATTCATCAGTTTCATCTAATTAAAGCAAGCATTTATTGTTTAGGTATAAAACTTCATGGGACTGGAGGACAATATAAGTTATTTTATAGTTTAATTTAATTTTGAAATTTATTGTCATGCATACTGAATTATCACTTGCTAATAAACGCCTTTTGATAATTTGCACCATCCAAAAATTTCAAAGATTTGAAATATTTAGTTGTCATCTACTGGTTGGTTGGTATGAAAATTATGTATTGGTTGTGTCTCAATGATGACTGAATACTGTTTAAATTAATTTTATAAGTAAAGTTTATGTTAAAGGTATTTCGTTTTATTATAAAACTGAAAATATTTACCGCAAACAGATGATCTATCAACTTATTACTCAGTTTAAATGCAGCTTTTATACATTACTGACGGTTCAACCTGTTTAGCCTTGATTTAATAGAAAGGACTATAAAAATAGTTACTTTTGAATACGTCAAACGCCAATCGATCCACGATTTTAAGCCTTATACAATACACATTTTCTATGACTTAGAAGCGTCCAATGAATCGGACTATAACAGCTTATTTTAATATGGCTTATATTTACAATTTCAATGCCAGAAGGCTTTTTTATTTCTAAAGAAACTGAAATGTAATATTTGTGAACAAAACCGAAATCGAACCCGGATCTTGTGTAAATAACATGTATGCTTATTTTAATAAACATATGTATCACGTACAATTAGATTGCCCTCAAGTTAAATACAATCACATAATATACATATATATATATATATATATATATATATATATATATATACCCCTTAGTTTTTGAACCTTTGTCAAACCCTGTCACACTGGATCCGCGAGAGTACAACAGTGGAACGCCTCACGGTCAGGCGCTCCACTGTCGCAGTTGTGCGATTTCCTGGCTGACAGTTCGAAATACTTTTGACAGGCGCTCCACTGTCGCTCGCCCCTACTAATAATAATACGATTATCCTGGAGGGTTTAGAGGGAAAAGGGGAGGGACTGACAACGGTGCTGGTCTTGCCATCCACATGATGAGCTAGAAAACTAACTTCTCTACACCCCAATCCCCTTTCAATTCAGTGCACTATTGTATACAACCTCTAATTCTTTCTTCTCTGTTGTCTTTATAAAAAATATTATTGACTTGAATACTTACGATTGCCATGCTAGATTGTCAAAGGGGTCTAGAACATCGAGTGATCTGTTTGCCAGTGAAATCACTTTTTGTAGGAGTAAGAATGTATTTTGGAAGTTAATATAGTGTTTGTTTCTTGTATAGTTAAGTTTACATGTATTTCGTTTAAGAAACAATAGACAATTGTTTTGGGTAATAATCTTTTAAAAAATTTGTTTTAATTGGAATTTTTAGTACTGCAAAATATGTTTATTCATGCTTTATAACCATCAGTTTGGACTAAATTATAATTCTGTCTTAAGCCGTTCTTTGTAAATATTGATTTCAGAGTAAAAATAATTTCGTTCCAAATTCTTTTTATTGAATTAATTTGTCGTATAAACTTTATATTTCAAAATATACTACCATTAAAACATTTTCCCTCATAGATACAGAATTACAGGAAGAAACATAACAAAGTACGACCTTTGCTGTTTAGTTTTGAAAACAAACCTAAAAATTTCAAGTTCAGATTACATTTCATAACCCATGACTCAAGTTCAACATCTGCCACTTGTCATTTCGACGATCGTCCAATATAAACTCAACGTTTTTCGAGATGTTTTTTTATGAACATTATAGTCATTTTTCTGTATTCAAGGGTAATTGTATGCGATTCTATTTACAGGCAATAACTTTTAGAGCATTTTTATAAATTATGGTAAAAAAACAGCATTTTATTTATTCATAGTATCTGTAGAATACTAAAAGTAGCTTTACAAACAATATGCAATATTACCATAAATTCCTCTCTTATGGGGAGAAGAATTAAGCCTAAAAGGCTATATGCTACTATATTTATTAAATACTAAAAGAATATTTAGACATCAACGTTAACACATTACTCTATTTACTCCATTTTGAACTTAATGTAACATACTACAGATTTCTTTGTGGAAATAATCAACCTATGACTTTAGTGATGTTGTTAAAATTGAAGTTAAACTAGAGTAATTTTCCCAGATCTATACCAAACTCCAAATACCAGACTAATCAGATAGTTTGTAGCAGCCGCTTATCAGATGGTTTAGTTAATAGCTGCTAAAAACCTGATAGTTAAGAGCAGCTATAGAAAATTGTCTACAGAAAAATGTCTCTTAAATACAAAAAACTCTCTATTCAACTTTAGTCACTATCTATATTCGCAATCTTAAATCTAGACGATCCGTGTTTTAAGAACAAAATTACAGATTATCAAATAAATCTTTAAATAGCAATTCTAATAAAATCAAATACTTATTTATTCCAAACAAACAAGGTGTATGGAACATGGTCATAGTTATTAGTTTAAAAAATACTTGATCAGAATCAATTGACTACTTATGAGATATATGCTATAATTTATATCGAAGTTGTTCTACGCTACAAACTTAAAAATGAAACTAATCCTCTAATGCATTATTTAACCAAGCTTATTCTGGGTGGCAATTCCCCAAACTGGTGAGGCCACTGGAAAATCGACAACCCCAGTCAGCCATATTGGAGCAAAATGCGATTTTACCATTAGAGGGCCAAAACATTTTTTCTATTTCAACTGTATGGTTCGAGTTTATTATTATATTGATTTATAGTGAACACAGTATGATTCTGAAAGGTATAATTTAGTGGACTATACGTTGATATAATGACATTTTTAATTTAAAATAGTAAAAAATATTATTAAAATTTTCACATATTCAGATGCAAAAGAATTATACAAACGCTTAGTTTTTTTACAAAACTAATGTCGTGTTCCACTAGATGAGGACAGCACAAGTGTTGCAATACGATAATTATTATAGACTGAATCTTTGAAATAGAAACCCTTGTTTTAGGTGTTTTTCGAAAAATTAAACGGCCTCCTTGATTTGGTTCAAAATAATATCCCTGCGCTTAAAGAGTTACTTGACAGGTGATGACTTATTATATTGGGACATAACTTGATTTTTGTTAAAAAATGAGTATATTCATATTTTTTATTGCTGAATATATGATTTAAATATCATTCTTGAGCATTTTACACTAACAAACTCATAATATCAACTTACGGTCCCCTAGAATGAACCTTTGAAACTACAGTGTTCACCATTTACTCATTATAATAATAATGAACACGAACCGTTGAAATAGAAGAGTAAGTTTTGGCCAGCTGACGATAAAATTGCGTTGCTACTATAGGGCTGTCTGGGACTACTATTGGCGTTGCTACTATAGGGCTGTCTGGGGCTACTATTGGCGTTGCTACTATAGGGCTGTCTGGGAAAACTGTAAAGAAAATCAAGAATTAAACGTTTGCCTTGATTTGAACAGTTGTGCTCAGCATTTTAATATGCTGAGCCTTAAAACAAATTCAACAAAATCACCGATCATCATCTTTTGTTTGAGGCCCATTGATTTCGGAATAGCCCCTCAGTGTTACTGGCGGACTCTGTGCTAGAAGAAGTGGAATCCACTAAATTCCTTGGAATATACCTCGACAGAGGTTTGACATGGAATGACCATATGAATAGTGTATGCTAATCCTCAGGCATTTATGTACTGAGGACTCTCTCTAAATACTGCCCTATTCAGGTACTGATGACGGCATATTATGGTCTCATTTACCCTCACCTTTCCTATGGACTGGTGATTTGGGGAGGTGGTGTATATAGTGAATTCTTGAGAATGTTTAGACTACAAAAGAAGGCAGTCCGAATTATTGCAAATTTAATGAGCAGAGAGTCGTGCAAACCAATGTTCAAACAACTCAAGCTGTTGAATCTGCCTTGCTTGTATATTCTAGAAACAATTTTATATTGTATGTCCAAATGAAACCTGATAAGGGGCAGTGACTTACATAATTATAATACTAGAGGCAGATATGACTACCGTACTGGGCAACACAGAACGGTAGTCTATCAACACCTGCCCCCACAAGTGAGTGTCAAATTAATTAACAGCTTACCTAAAGAAATTAAAATTGCTCCAAATTCAAAAATATTTAAGACCCGCTTGAGAGACATACTGTTGTCCCAGGCTTTTTACAGCATCGGAGAGTTCCTAGCACACGACTGCGAGACCAACTTAATTGGCTAGACACATATCGTTGACTGTTGTGGGAGTTTCAAACACTATAGGTAGATTTGTGTGAATGCCCTCCTTGTATGTATGTTTGTGTGTATTTATTGTTATGAATGATTGGTTAAATTAAAGCCTTAGGTTAATTAATTTTAATACTGACGTTTGCGATACAATGTTTTTTATATTGTTCATGCAAGAAAGGATTTATTATTATTATTATTACTATAGGGATGTCTGGGGCTACTATTAGCGTTCCTACTATATGGCTGTCTGGAGCTACTATTGGCGTTCCTACTATAGGGCTGTCTGGAGCTACTATTGGCGTTCCTACTATAGGGCTGTCTGGAGCTACTATTGGCGTTCCTACTATATGGCTGTCTGGGACTACTATTGGTGTTCCTACTATAGGGATGTCTGGAGCTACTATTGGCGTTCCACTGTATGGCTGTCTGGAGCTACTATTGGCGTTCCTACTATATGGCTGTCTGGAGCTACTATTGGCGTTCCTACTATATGGCTGTCTGAGGCTACTATTGGCGTTGCTACTATAGGGATGTCTGGGGCTACTATTGGCGTTCCCAATAAAGGGCTGTCTGAGGTTGTCGACTGGGAAAAAGCACCTTAATGTAAAAGCACGCATAAAATGTCTTAATATCCACCAGCTCGCTCAATTTATAGTCTAAGCAAATCTCTTAATCTAGTCATTTCTAAATATCATAAACCATTAGGATTGGACTTTGTTGGAATAAATTGGCCTTTAAACATACATGCTACTACTTTCAACGAGTAATTCATTGTTGAGGGTAGTTGTGCACTCTGCTTCCACTCTGGAGCTGGAGGGTCGTGGAGATCAGGTGTACCTAACATACCATTGCAGGCCTTGGACACAAAGGGCACGTCATATTGACTCGTAGAGCATTTAAAAACCGGCTTGAACCAGTCCGAGGGGTGGAACTGTTCGGTTCCCGTGAGAATGTGTACTGAAAGGTCCTTTGTTCGTATGACCAGGATAGGGTGGTGGGGGCGTTCAGCAGTTCTCTCAGCAATGCATCACTGAAAATTAGAATAATTATTTTTATGTATCGGCAATAAATGATTAAAACAATGAAAGGTGAATTAATTATTGTTTTCTATCATCCACAAAAATTATCATAAACAAATCTATCAAGTAATTGCTTCATTGCATGTTAGCCCCATTTATAATTTAGTTGTACATGTGTTTTTCTGCTTAATGTCCGTTTTCCAAATTGTCGTCACCGGATGGTAGTAAATAGCCCTATTCTAAACATACAAACTTACCATCAGCACAGAAGAACAAAGAAACAGGTTGCTTTATTATGGCCGAATTATTAAAATAGATATCCATCCATGTTTTTGGCGTTTCGTGGAGTGAAACTACCTTCTTTAAAGGATCGAGAAAACTAACCTGCAATAATTGACTGGTGAGGACATGCATACATGTATCAAACACAACTGTATTTTACTGTAGATACAGTAGTCATGCGAGTTCATCACTCACAATACACTATCATCGTAAATTTAATTTTTTAGTTATTTTATTAATTTAGTAAACTACAAAAATTATTTTAATAAAATGTCTATTTTACTGCTTTTTATAGTTTATTATTTGCTCATAGTGAGATTTGAAGAATCGACTACTCCATTCAGATTTTTCTCGAATACATTGTTTAAACAAATATATCATAAAAACCACCTGTTCTACAAATTTCTATCCAACTAACATACAAACAAAAAATGAAAACTGTCCAAACAATGTGTTTTGCTGAACACTGTTTTATTCGCCCATACGTCGTCGTGCGTAAACTGATTAAGTGTGCATTATGAGACATTTTTCCACGATTTGTTTTGTAGTAGCCAATCACTATTGTTTTATACTTTCGACAGTTGCGAGATATTTTGCATGATTTAGAAAAAGTCCGCTTATAGCAAGTAAAAATGCTGTACGACATTTAAAAATTAACCTGATCAAGCTAAGAATGTTAAAGAATTACATAATGATATTTTGAATACCTAAATGCAATTACGTTATTAAAAGTACAAACAATAAACAGAAACCAAATTAAAATTTTAATTCAAGAATTTATCATGCCAGGTATTTATATTTTCTAAAATACATACCTGTACATTGATGTCAAGTAAAGTTGACTGTTATTGTAAGTTTAATATATAATGCTATTTATATTCTTCGTACTTATTTTATTCACACAAACAAACCTCTATCGGATATAAACAAATTAATTCGCCAATACTTTGACTTTTAATTATTATTGTTCGGAAACGTAAATGATTCTAGTACTTTGGCCTAACGGGGAAAACAATCTAAATAATCCTTACAATAGACTGATGGGTGGGATCCACAAGAAAGCGACCATTATTTCTTTTTCCTCTGTGATAGTAGGCTTCAGTGATGACTAATGATTTTAGGTCCGAAGGCTTCAAGCAATACGAAATCGGACTGTGAATTATTTACCATGAATCATACCATGTATTAATAAAAATCTGTCTAAACTGTATGACCATTCAAATTTTTCTCCGATTATTTTTAGTTTTAAGATTAAACCCTGTACTCGTTTCATTTATTTGTATTTAATGGATGAATATATCTAGAACATACATTCAGAAAAGTGAAAAAGAACTCTTCTTTATTAATACAGGATACAACTGATACCTACTGTATTATTATTATTACTGTATTTTCGGATTGAGCTATCTTTCTTTCACTAGACCAGGTTGTTCCGAAATTTTTTCTACATCCTTCTTACCAACTTAATAAATGAAACTCATTTGCCTGACTGTGTTTCCGTTTGAAATGTCAGTGTTATATTAATTAATTGACGATTATGATTTTTAGAAAAGAATGATGACATAACAGTTTTTTATTTAATATTTATTTATCTTGTTAACAAAAAAATTCGTAATTAACTAAGCTCATACTGTTGTTTGGAGCAGGCTTGTCAGCTGCGTCGACTGAGTCACAAGGGGTCAATATTGGCAACGCTCAGCTCAGTTTCCGGCGCTAATGTGTTGGCTCTGATATGCTATCACTAGTGATAACAGACACTCGATCTTCCTATCGGCGGAAGTGAGCCACCTCTTGACCTTTCACAGTCGATGGCTCTCCACTTGTGTTCTTTGCCGTTCGAGAGTTGTCAGTTTACAGCGGTAGTGAGGACGACCTTGTAACACAACTATACAAAACACACTTGGAATAGTCGGGTTGATTGATGTACAAACACACTGCTTTGCTTAGGAGAATAATAAACTATAGAATACTGAGAACTAGGTGAAATCGTACATGAAAATTTCATGTACGATTTCACTTAGCTTTTTCCACTCAACTAGTTTTCAATTAACTTAAGAAATATTGTAAAGTAGTCAGACAGAAAAATATTAATATTGTATGTATATTGTATGGTACGTATACTGATTGCCTGGATGTAGGCCTACCGATATTGTATGTATATTGTATGGTACGTATACTGATTGCCTGGATGTAGGCCTACCGATATTGTATGTATATTGTATGGTACGTATACTGATTGCCTGGATAGTAAACATGGTTTATTACAGACATTCATTATAATAAAATAGTTACTTTTTAGATTATATTAAGTACTAAGTGACATTTAACTTATTTGAAAATAAAAACTGTCAAACCAAATAAAAGACTTGCTATGTTTTATTTTCAAGTATTTTAACTATTTACATTTCCTGTTTAACATTAACATTTCTGACATTTTTGGTAAGATTTAGATTGTTAGGAAATATATTTAAACATTCCTTTGTATTATTATTATTATTGTTATTATTATTATTCGTGTTTACACCCAATCAGACCAACCAAAGGCACTCAGTGCTGTTTTCATGAATTTGCCTTTCTTTGAGCCAAACTTGTTTTTCAGAATGAGCTCTCTTTCTTTCAGTAGACCAGGTTGTTCAAGTCATTTATTTACTTCTCTCTTACCAACATTACCATTAAAACTCTTTTGCCTGACTGTGTTCCTTTTTGAAATGTCAGTTAATGTTATATATGCTGTCTTTAGGTCTTCTTTATTTACAGCAATACATTAATCTGTTTATGTATTGGCCCAATTTCTATTTTTCTTTCTTGGGTTTTAATATCTTCGTAAGCTAATAGAATTATGAGCTTAATTTTAATTTACTTACTTGTCGTATTATTTATATCAGTGTATATTTTATTACCAGATTCCTCCTAAGTGTTTGCGTTTCAAAGTAAAATGGTGTTTACGAAATAAAAGACATTTAAAAAAGTATTGTTGAAACGACATGATTTGTAAGTTGAATGCAGTTTGCTCTCATATTAATTGGTGCCACAGAGAGAGAAGAAACAGATGTCGCTTTCTCATGGCCGTAGGGAAAATCTCAGTGGCAGTTATGAATGGATTAAAACTAATGTAGATCTTTATAAAACTGCAGTAATAATTCCTACGTTTATCTATGAGGATTTGGAGGAATGAAAGGAGGGACTGACAAGTGCTGGCCCTGCCAAGTCGTCCTCTTACTTCTCTTTCATTGGGAATCACTATTTTAGTAAAATTACCTTTAAAAATGGCATGTTTAACTTAATTGAACATATATCGATATTATTTTTTTCCTCACATGATAGATAGGTAATGTTTACAATTAAGGTTATGTTTACAACTGATCATAGTTGGTTGAGGTTGATCCCCCTCCTATTTAGAATGTAAGAGGGGTCCACATAGAGTATGGAAAACTGCAGTTGAAAGTATTAATTAATTGTTGTTAGCTTTGTCGTTACTGTCACTTTTGTTTACTATTAGTATTTATTTCTGTGAATTACCTGTTTATTTTTATTTGTTAGTGATGTTTTTGTCTTCTTTTTAGTGTTGTGTTAAATTAATAATCACTGCCATAGTTTTGTAGTAGTTGCCTTTTACATGATAAGGATAGTCTAACCTAAGAATTATATTATATAGCAATTACCTAAATTGTTTGGTATTTAGGTGCCTTCCCTAAACCATCACTAAACTTGATTATGATGTAAGAAGAAAGGAAAATTACGTATTTATGTAATAATTGGACGCCGTCAACAAGTTATACGTAACTTGGGGGCGCCACAGTGTTGTTAATTTTTATACTCTTTAAATAAATAAACAAACACATTCAGCCCACTATTGGATGAGACCTCTGTTTAATTATTTTTTGTGGAAGTTCCGAAAAACCAAATGTCTGTATAGAGAAATTCGTATTAATGTTCCGAAGGGTAACAACCCCCCACGTGCAAAGAGCTGCGCAATCCTCTAACATGTGGCCCTTCAAGCATCCTCGGCATAGATAGGGCCAATGGTCCTTATGAGCTGAAGGATACTTAAGGATCTCTGACCTAATTCTCATCCTGAGGTCCTGTAAATGCTCTTTTATACGCGCCCTCATTGTTTTGGCTGGTAGGAGCACATTCAATGGGGCAGTTGTATTGTCGATAATTGGACTGGAGTTGTCCTTGATAAAGGATCGTGTTACATTATTAAAGCACATAAATAAACGGAAAACAATGATAGAATATTAAATATAATATCATCATCATCATTAGTTCGCTGCTCTTCCAGCAGGTACCTGCACTCTCCATTCTTCTCTGTCGTTATTCACTAATCATACTGTATATTCTGCTACCCTGCATAAAAATGGTAATATAGTATATGGTTTAAACAAACTCATATGAATATAACTTCATATGTGTGAACTGATTCACAGCTATATTTTAACCACTTCAGATATTAGTGTAAAAATATGCTTGAAATGGTAATTGTTTTATGCGAAATGAGACTATTGCTAAAATCACAGATAAGAGAAAAAGTAATATCTTTGCTGTCACAGAATGTGCAGAATTATAAAAGTAGAAACTAAACCAATAAATGGTTTGTGATATCAAGATTTAATTCAATATCAGTAAAATACAATTCACTCCAAACGGTGGTTATTTTAAAGCAAACTATTTTATTTCAAATTATAAGCTGAGGTTTTGAACAAATAAAACAATTTTTAATGATATATTGCAAAAGCTACATTATATTAATATATTTGAAAAATCAAACATCGTCTATCATTAAATGGGGTTTTACATGTTAAATTTATGAAAAGTACCATTAATAATTTATTTATGTTTTTTTATTTAGATTATTCTTCAATTTGTTGGTATTTAAAGTTTCCGACATTTATTTTGTTCTGTATGGTCCAGGAATGTCAGAACATATGTAAAGGTTATAGAAGATTTAGCAGTTAATAACTTTTACCGCATATCAAATTCCCCAAAATAAGAGAAGATTGGTTTAAAAGGTCTTCACAAAACATTGTCACTATTACGCATTTTCTCCTGTAATTGAAGCTTAAAGACTACTTTTTACCGATAAAATATTTTATAAAATGTAATTTTAACAATATATATATATATATATATATATATATATATATTCATACCCTTACATTCACATTGGATCTGAGGTTGCAAGGCAATATTCGATTTTCATGTTTAAAAATGAATCAATTTAAAATTTACGTTAAATTCACGTACGAACAAAAATCCTGAATATGCTTCGAATCTACAAATTTACGGCTAATTAACTTTTCATACTCCTCTTGGAGGTTCTCAAGTTTTAGTGAGGTCTGTTTTGATTGTTTTGTACTTTATACTATGTGTCAGAAAAACATTTACGGTTGATTCTATATGATATTTCTAAAAATAGAAAAGGATTAGTATTATTATTTTAAAAATAATCAAAGTTGTTCGTACCATGTACGCTTCGTTGAATTTTACACTAATTTTATATGTAATTACAAAATCGATTTTTATTCGTTGATTTCTGAGGCTGACTTTGTAAATTGTTATGAAAGAAAACGTCTAAGAATTAATATTTTTCTTAATTAAAACTTGCATAAACCCTTTCTGAGGTTCATTAGTGGAAATTATGACTTTTTCTCTTCAAGGAGTGTTTATATGTTGGATATACTATCTATCAACTGCTCTGAGCGTCAGATCAACCTTTGTTATTTGCAAATCAGAATAAATTAAACTCTTTCATCGGAGTTTTTACGGTACACTCTTAGCTCTGTCCAGTAAACAAAGTAAGAGATCCAGTTTGTTTTTATTGCGGTAATTAGTAATTGAAGGTCGCCAGAATTGATGATCCACTCTTCAAGATTGCTTCCTGAAGTGATAAAGGCGGCGCCTGATTGCTGTCTCATTATGCACATATCATCATGGAAGTCAGTGATCACACAATTGTTTGCATGGCTTCCTGTAATCCATATGTGTTAAACAGCAAACAATCGAATTCCATCATCTGACAAAGGGATTCAATTAATTATCTTCGGCCTTTGTTGTCTAAAAGGAATGCTGTTTTCCTCTGCCCGATTAGATCTCTCGTAAGTTTTCATTTTTTTAGATATATTTAACGATTGTTTTGAATTTTTTTTTTTGTGCCTGTTTGTGAGATCAATATGGTTAAGAAAATGGTTGCTAAACCTTCACTAAACATACTCAATAAAACCATTTATGTTGTTTTTGGCACTTTACGAAACATGCTGTGACTCTCTAAACTACAAACAAAATTCCAAATTAACAAAAGTCCATCGGCGTTAGGTTTCGTACTTTCTTAAGATACACAAAGCAACAATCTTAATGTTATGTTTATTTCCTGTAACCTGTAATTGTGTAAACGTAGTTCTTGCTATACAGACAACGTGGGCCGTAACAAAGAATCGCGTGGGCCGTGAAGTGTACACAATGATCTATAAAGACCTTCTACTGGAGGATCTTCTAGTATTCTGGAAGATAACAATAGTAAAACATAAGGATGTTCGATTAGAGCAACGCAATAATACAGAAAGACCTTTAGAAATACCGGAGGATCAATAGTAAACCATAAGGATATTCTAATAGAGGAACAAATAATCTAAAAATACCTACTGGAGGATCCATAATAAGTCATAAGAACTTTCTGTTGGGGGTACATAGGATCTTCTAATAGAGGAATGCAATAATACAGAACTACCTTTTACTGGAGGATCAATAGTAAACATAAGGATCTTCTACTAGAGGAACACAATAATTCAACTAAATGTAAATATTTCTTTCATACTAATGTTGTTGCATGGATGTAATGTACCAGGACTAATACTACAGGAAGTATTATTTTATTCCTAGTTTTCATACTAATGATAAATTTAAACACTTTGACATTCAATGAGAAACTAATCAAAGAGGTGGAAAAAACGTTATTTATTTGTTTCCATACTCTATGATGTACTGCCAGAACAGCTGTGGTGTAGTTACTTAAGCGTCAATGTTACCTGTCTAATGCACATTCGGAAGTGCAGCTCCTATGTCGTGCCTTGTCATTCAAAGTGACTGTGTCACTATGTCGACTGAACTGAGAATTGTTTCCATACTCTATGATGTACTGCCTCGTTGTTATTTGTTTTTTATTCGGCAGAACAGCTGTGGTGTAGTTACTTAAGCGTCAATGTTACCTGTCTAATGCACATTCGGAAGTGCAGCTCCTATGTCGTGCCTTGTCATTCAAAGTGACTGTGTCACTATGTCGACTGAACTGAGAGTTGTTTCCATACTCTATGATGTACTGCCTCGTTGTTATTTGTTTTTTATTCGGCAGAACAGCTGTGGTGTAGTTACTTAAGCGTCAATGTTACCTGTCTAATGCACATTCGGAAGTGCAGCTCCTATGTCGTGCCTTGTCATTCAAAGTGACTGTGTCACTATGTCGACTGAACTGAGAGCTGTTTACGTTTTGTATCTGGTTTCTTGTTTTGATACACTTGTTTTTATTTTCTTCCGTTATCGTAGTTTAGGACAAGTAGTAGAAGAGTAAACTCGGCTATTAGTGAAAATATATATTTAGGAGCCTAATTTAGTTTTTCATAGTATAAACTAATACTGAATGATGTTATTGGCTCTATCTCTTGACGAATACAGAGAAGAAATAAACAGAAGTCGCATTAAATTGTGTGCTAGATGTGTGTCGAGTTTAAAAGGCATTTGTGTATCTTTTCTAGTAAAAATCTTTATAGGCAGATTTGAGAAAAGTGTCCTCTTCTAATAGGAAACATTTTAAAATTAGCATCTGCGTAAATTTAACCACATTCTGAGTCATTATATCTACGGTATTTTGGCTCTCTTACATATATAATGCTATAAATTTCATTATATTTGTATAATTCCACCAGATAAAATTCCACCCTATATGTTTAAGGGTTGTAAAGATATATTTGTTGAACTTTGTATAATTTTTAATCTTTGTTTAGTTAATAATGTGTTTCCTGATGTTTTTAAATTGACACGAGTTACACCTATTTTTAAGGGTGGAAATTCTAAGCTCATTAATAACTATCACCCTGTAGCAGTTTTATCAAATCCTTCCAAAATATTTGAGATAGTAATTTGCAAAAAGATTATGTCGTTTATGGCTGCATCACTGAATGATAAGCAGCAGGGTTTTCAATCTAAAAAGTCTATTGTTACGTACATGATAAGTTTTACAGAATATGCATTACTTCAGTTAGATAATATCTCTCAGTTAGATGTAATTTTTACAGATTTTAGTAAAGCCTTTGACAAAGTTGACCATAGTTTAATTTTAAGTAAAATGCATCATTTAGGTTCTCGTCTAATTTAGTTAAATTTTTTTATTCTTATTTTTGTAATAGGTGTCAGTATGTCTCTTATATGGGGCACAACTCTGGTAAATATGTTGTGACTTCAGGGCTTCCATAGGGGTCTAATATGGGTCCCGTACTTTTTAATTTATTTATTAACGATATTGTTAACTGTGTAAAAACTTCACAGATTTTACTTTATGCAGACGACCTCAAATTATATAGAACAGTCAATAGCCAGCTGGACTCTAAAGCATTACAGGCGGATTTGGATGAAATTGTAGCATGGAGTGTTAAAAATAAAATCTGTTTTAATATTGGCAAATGTAAAGTTATGACATTTACAAGGAAAAATATCTCTTTTCAATGATTATTCTATTGATGGTAGCACTCTTGAAAGAGTATACGATTTTAAAGATTTAGGCTTGATTTTAGACCCAACTTTGAATTTTAAACTACACATTTTATCTGTTATAAATAAGGCTTATAGAAACTTAGGGTTTATTATTAGGCAGTCTCATAATTTTTATTCAATTTCAACTTTAAAATCATTGTATGTATCACTTGTTAGGTCTAATTTGGAATTTGCTAGTATAGTATGGAATCCTTTTTTCGCTGTTCATATTAATTCAATTGAAGAAGTACAGACAAAGTTTTTGCGCTATTTATATTTTAAATAAACTGGTCACTTTACTTTTGATGTATCATATAATCAGCTTTTAAGTATTTTTGAAATGGAAAGTCTTGAGAAAAGGAGAAAATTGGCGCATTTACTGTTTCTTTTTAAATTGTTGAAAGGTGAAATAATGGATTCATTTTGTCTGTCTAAAATTAATTTTCATGCTCCAACATTTTATAATAGGTCAAGACATTTGTTTAATATTGATTTTTCGCGCACAATAGTACAGTTTTCATCACTTTTAAACACAATGATGAGATTATATAACTCCTTGTCAGGAGAAGTTGATATATTTGCAAATAATATTTACCAGTACAAAAGATACTGCCAAAGGGATTTAAATTGATCTAGCTTGAACCAACCAATTGAAATTAATTATTGATATGTATATAGATAAATAGTGTTAAACTTTTAGTCAGCCTACATGAAAAAAATTAAAAAAAGAGAGAGAAAAGAGAAAAGCATATTATTTTTCACTCATATCCTCTCGCTACTATGGAGCCTAGTTATTGTTAATAGAGTTTATTGTTGTTGATTATTATCAATATTTATAATAATTTATTATCACTGTTATTGTTATGCTATTTATTATTTATTTGTTTGCTTGTGTTAATAGTGTTGATTATGTATGTGGCACTGGACTGGACATGAAATCGTGGACTTTAAATTAATTGTATGTCTTCTTTCATTGAACATGCACAGTGTAATTGGGTAAATAACCTGTATTGTGCATGTAAAATAAATAAATAAAATAAATGAGCCAGAATACCGTGGACTTTTCATAATATAGTGAATATAGCAATAAATAAAGGACTAAAATTTCAAAACAATTCAAATGAAAATTAGAGGTACTAAAGTACTGCAAAAAGATATTTTATTTTTTGTTTAATCTACTACAAAAGTTAAAACAGTTATTAATGAAAACAATTGTAAATGCAAAGCAATGGCCGATGAGTCCGCAAAACTATGTGCTCATTTAATTTGTTTATACACGTTTTTATACCTAATTACCTATATGAATGTTGATGGAAGTTAGCGTTGCAGGGCACAATATGTAAAATTCAGCATATACCAGTTAAACAGTTAATAAAATATTATTTATTAGCAGCTAGTAAATATTAATTTCCACTGTCTTTTACTGGAAAGCTAATAAAAATCAGTTGTCAGTCTCTACCAGTCGTGTTTTTAAACTTAACATAGATATAATTTACACTACTCATTTAAAAAAACTGTACATCAAATATGTACTTACATAAACAATATTTATTTCAATGTACAAATATGTTATAGAGAGGCCTACTCTATAAAGTTACTGTCACAGCGAAACATGTAGCACAATTTTAAAAAATACTTTATTTTATTTATGCCAGTGGCATTTTTTTTATTACTCCACAATCGTTGTTAGGCGACAACGGTCCAAACCCATCAAGCAAATTTTAAGTAAATCCCCTAGGATTTTGTCACAATCAATATATTCTTGTCATACCCTCTTGCCCTACATCTGGCCCTGTCTTGTGACTACTGTATATCTGTCTCTCTCGCACCGTCTTGTGACTATATCTGTATCTCTCGCACCTTTTTGTGACTATATACGTCTCTCTCGCACCGTCTTGTGACTATATCTGTCTCTCGCACTGTCTTGTGACTATATCTGTATCTCTCGTACCGTCTTGTGACTATATCTGTCTCTCTCGCACCGTCTTGTGACTAAATCTGTCTTTCTCACACCGTCTTGTGACTATATTTGTCCCTTGCACCATCATGTGACTATATCTGTATCTCTCACAAGGTCATGTGACTATATCTGTATCTCTCGCACCGTCTTGTGACTATATCTGTATCTCTCGCATCGTCTTGTGACTATATCTATCTCTCTCGCACCGTCTTGTGACTATATCTGTCTTTCTCACACCGTCTTGTGACTATATATATATCTCTCTCTCACACGGTCATGTGACTATATATGTATCTCTCGCACCGTCTTGTGACTATATCTGTATCTTTTGCATCGTCTTGTGACTATATCTGTCTCTCTCTCTCTTAAAGGGCCGTTTCGTGCCACAAAAAACCCAAAAGAAAATCGTTTTCTATTTCAACGATTCGTTCCGTAATTATGATCTTATCGTAACAATTTAAGTGTCATTTTATATGTGAAAAACTGTTCAATTGGACCATAAGTTGGTTTATGTAAAAATTTTATAATTTGAATTATATTTTTACAGTGAAAAAGATATGAAACTTTATATGCTATTCTTGGCAATTTTTAATTAAAATCCCATAATATCAACTTATATTCCACTAGATTGAACCTTTAATAATCATATAGTGTTCACTATAACCCATTATAATAATAAATAATAAACACGAACCGTACAGTTGAAATAGAACAGCATTTTATGTACCGCTGACGGTAAAATGTCATTGCTACTGTAGGGCTGTCGACTTCCCAGTGGTGGCTTGGCAATTTGGGAAGCCACCTTAACTCAGAGCAGAGCACTCTCTCGGCGAATTTTCAAACTTCAAGTTCCCCTAAAAAATACTCTGATTTTTCTTCCTATGGTATTGAGATGATGATGTGGTCTTGTTTTATTTATAAGGTAAAAAGAGAGAGAAGAAAGAGGACCAATGTCTAAAAAACTGTTCACTTCTGCTGGCACTTCTCCGAGTGCAACATATTTTTATAAGTAAATATTTAAGAACTAGTTACATTAAATTCATATAACATTCGAAAGATTACTATATTGATTGTAATAACATTTGAAAAGTTGTACAATTACATACAAATATAGCACCCAAACACAATACCCTCCTAGTTGCGCAGCCAGGTGAAAAGATTGCTTTCCACGACAGCTGCAGGAAAACAAAAAAGCGTCTCGCCTGAGACCGTTGTCTGGGAGAGAGGTCGGTGAATGGAGCACCGTGAACACGGCCATCGACGCGTACAAGACAACGACCGGCCTTGCAATTGGGAAATAACCAAAACAGAAGGCAGCGCGCCGCGCGGCAGGATGACGTACTCGTTGTAAATAGTAACTGTGCCAGAACCCAATCTTGGGGGCTACCGCATTGTTTTCTTGGCTTTTATACATTAAAATGCATTAAATACAATAGTTCATTAGCCTTTCCATTGGAGTTGTAGGCCTTGATACTATTACAATGTAATCCTCCGATTATTATATTTTGTCTGTTAATTAAAATGTAAGAAACAAATCATATAAAAATGTACATTAGAAATATTTTAACAAATATTACATCTTTTTGTCCAGATATTAAGTAGTATTACAAAGTTGGTTTTCAGAATTTTTCAAGCGTAATCCTATTAATAGTATAGTTATTGCCTAAAATTAACCGTTTAGCTCCTAATGTTTTGCCTCGATAAACAGACTTAAAATTAAACGCTATAACCGTGATAGCATTTATTATACAATATATATATGATAGTATATAACATATATCCATTATACAACGTAATGGCAATAGACTATCTAATAAACCCTAGAAGTAGCTCCTTCAAGGGAAGTGATGCAATATTGAACCTGCATCCATTTTGCCTACTTTACGCCGTGTTATCTTGAGCCGCATACAAGTTGGTGTAAAAACATTGTTTCATGTAATTTGTTATTTAGAAACTGGATCTATAGATTTAGATAATAATTATATAACACTAATGTTTTGTTATGTAATAAAATGTAAATACTATGTCATTTAATTTGCAGTATTTTTACTTTATATGCTTGAGATGAGTTATTTAGAATTCAATATTTAAGTGTTTTTTTATATAAACTCTTTAATAAATTATTGCATTACATATTTGCTTTAGAATTGAATGACATTAGTTATATACCTTCTGGAGGCTATACTATTATAAGTAGGATCAAAAACTTTGGATACTTAACAAACGACAAACTGTTCAAAAAACACAATTCTGTTTATGGTAATCTTTGTGTATGAGCATAAAAATTAAAAATAAATAACTGTAAAAGAAGACCGTCATTGAAACATGTTATAATAATAATATGTCATACTATATTAGCATTAAGCGTCTTTAGAAATATAAATTTATAAATTACTTAAATATAATAGGCTTATTGTAGAATAAATGTCGTGTATGTACGCCAGATTATTAAAGTAATATAATTTTACTTAGGTACCTTTGAGGATCAAAACCTTTTTCATTTTCACGAACGAATAGCGTTGGAAACATTGTCCTGACATAAAGTACTTTTTACCATATCTAGTGTATGCAGAAGTAGAAGTTGGAAATATCGTCCTGACATAAAGTACTTTTTACCATATCTAGTGTATGTAGAAGTAGAAGTTGGAAATATCGTCCTGACATAAAGTACTTTTTACCATATCTAGTGTATGTAGAAGTAGAAGTTGGAAACATCGTCCTGACATAAAGTACTTTTTACCATATCTAGTGTATGTAGAAGTAGAAGTTGGAAATATCATCCTGACATAAAGTACTTTTTACCATATCTAGTGTATGTAGAAGTAGAAGTTGGAAATATCATCCTGACATAAAGTACTTTTTACCATATCTAGTGTATGTAGAAGTAGAAGTTGGAAATATCGTCCTGACATAAAGTACTTTTTACCATATCTAGTGTCTGTAGAAGTAGAAGTTGGAAACATCGTCCTGACATAAAGTACTTTTTACCATATCTAGTGTCTGTAGAAGTAGAAGTTGGAAATATCGTCCTGACATAAAGTACTTTTTACCCTATCTAGTGTCTGTAGAAGTAGAAGTTGGAAATATCGTCCTGACATAAAGTACTTTTTACCATATCTTGTGTCTGTAGAATTAGAAGTTGGAAACATCGTCCTGACATAAAGTACTTTTTACCATATCTAGTGTCTGTAGAAGTAGAAGTTGGAAACATCGTCCTGACATAAAACACTTTTTACCATATCTAGTGTCTGTAGAAGTAAAAGTTGGAAACATCGTCTTGACATGAAGTACTTTTTACCCTATCTAGTGTATGTAGAAGTAGAAGTTGGAAACATCGTCCTGACATAAAGTACTTTTTACCCTATCTAGTGTCTGTAGAAGGAGAAGTTGGAAACATCGTCCTGACATAAAGTACTTTTTACCCTATCTAGTGTCTGTAGAAGTAGAAGTTGGAAACATCGTCCTGACATAAAGTACTTTTTACCCTATCTAGTGTCTGTAGAAGTAGAAGTTGGAAACATCGTCCTGACATAAAGTACTTTTTACCCTATTTAGTGGGTGTATAAGTAGAAGTTAGTCGGTGACATACAACCTCCTTCTTAAAACATTTCTTATATTCTTGAAGTATTAAACAATGAGTTCTTATTTATTTCAACTGAAATGTATCTAGTTTTATGAGTCTGAATTGTTTTTTACATTGAATATTTTATTGTTACTTTTATTCATTAGACTAATAAATAAATACATTTCTTTGAAAAATCTACTCATTTAAAAAGTTTACTTTATTAAGAGACCAACAAGTATGAAAGTAATATTCGGATATAAAAAGAGTTTCATCAATTTATGTAATAAATCGGAGGCAAATACCTTAGTTTAAATTGATTATGTTTTGATTATGTAAATAACTCAAAGGTTACTATAATTCACTTACTTAGGTTTTAATTCAAACGTACTTAAGTTAAGCTTTTATAGTTCTTTGTTGGTTCATGTTACATTGTATCACTTAAATTAAGCTCTTATTGTACCTTGTTGGTTCGTGTTACATTGTGTCATTTAAATTAAGCTTTTATAGTTCCTTGTCGGTTCGTGTTACATTGTGTCACTTAAATTAAGCTTTTATAGTTTCTTGTTGGGTCGTGTTACATTGTGTCCCTTAAATTAAGCTTTTATAGTTTCTTGTTGCGTCGTGTTACATTGTATCACTTAAATTAGGCTTTTATTGTTCCTTGTTGGTTCGTGTTACATTTTTTCACTTAAATTAAGCTTTTATAGTTCCTTGTTGAGTCGTGTTACATTGTGTCCCTTAAATTAAGCTTTTATAGTTCCTTGTTGGGTCGTGTTACATTGTGTCCCTTAAATTAAGCTTTTATAGTTCCTTGTTGGGCCGTGTTACATTGTGTCCCTTAAATTAAGCTTTTATTGTTCCTTGTTGGTTCATGTTACATTGTGTCACTTAAATTAGGCTTTTATTGTTCCTTGTTGGTTCGTGTTACATTGTTTCACTTAAATTAAGCTTTTATAGTTCCTTGTTGATTCATGTTACATTGTGTCACTTAAATTAGTCTTTTATTGTTCCTTGTTGGTTCGTGTTACATTGTTTCACTTAAATTAAGCTTTTATAGTTCCTTGTTGGTTCATGTTACATTGTGTCACTTAAATTAGTCTTTTATTGTTCCTTGTTGGTTCGTGTTGCGTTGTTTCACTTAAAATAAGCTTTTATAGTTTCTTGTTGGGTCGTGTTACATTTTGTCACTGAAATTAAGCTTTTATTGTTCCTTGTTTGTTCGTGTTACATTGTGTCACTTAAATTAAGCTGTTATAGTTCCTTGTTGGTTCATGTTACATTGTGTCACTGAAATTAAGCTTTTTATTGTTCCTTGTTGGTTCGTGTTACATTGTATCTCCAAAATTAAGCTTTTATTGTTCCTTGTTGGTTCGTGTTACATTGTGTCATTTAAATTAAGCTTTTATAGTTCCTTGTTGGTTCGTGTTACATTGTATCTCCAAAATTAAGCTTTTATTGTTCCTTGTTGGTTCGTGTTACATTGTGTCATTTAAATTAAGCTTTTATAGTTCCTTGTTGGTTCGTGTTACATTGTGTCACTTAATTCAAGCTTTTATTGTTCTTTGTTGGTTCATGTAACATTGTGACACTTAAATTAGGCTTTTATTGTTCCTTGTTGGTTCATGTTACATTGTGTCACTTAAATTAAGCTTTTATAGTTTCTTGTTGGTTCGTGTTACATTGTGTCACTTAATTCAAGCTTTTATTGTTCTTTATTGGTTCATGTTACATTGTGTCACTTAAAAAAGCCAATTTATAATTGTAATTAATACTTGATGTATTGTAGTTCATAAATTGTTTATCAAGCAAAACTAGAGTTTTCTTTTTCATTCCATTACTAGCTGCGCTCGTTGAGCGCTGCTCTCCCAATCCTCCACTGGCTACTCCTATAGTTCATTGTGGGTGCTAATATTATTAAAAAAGTACGCTTAAATTGTTAAAAAAATAACCCCTAATGACAAGTTGCAGAGTCCTCAGCTCCCATTAATATGGCGAACAAAGGCTTTTACTAATAACTCTAATATACTAACCCACCCGCCTGCCCATACACAAACAATGGTATTCACCCACCCGCCCACCCATACACGAACATTGGTATTCACCCACCCGCCCACCCATACATGAACATTGGTATTGACCCATCCGCCCGCCCATACACAAACAGTGGTATTCACCTACCCGCCCACCCATATACGTACAGTGGTATTGACCCACCCGCCCGCCTATACACGAACATTGGTATTCGTAACAAAGGCTATGATTGGCTAGTATCGGGATATTTTTTAACAACTTTAATATAGGTCACGAGAAAAAAATATTAAAAAATTCTATCTATGTTCGCATATGGAGGTTATAAAGAATATTTATACAATGTATCATATTCCATAATCTTATCGTATTTTGGAAAATGAGATCAGTCAGTTGACAATAGTGGTGCAGTGCTGTAATCCAGCTACTTGGTAACAAAGTGTTGTGGAGATTGTTCACGACAAGTTCTATACTCCTAATACCAACAAGACGTTTAATCAATGGTTGCCATCGGTGTGGGTACAACTAGAGAAGTTTGGGCTGTCCGTGTTAGATAGTAGCCAGGGTCTCGATGCTGTTTAGAGAAGAAGATTGAGTATCAAGCTTGCGACTAGCTGACTTTCAGACCAATACTACATGGTCCAGATTACACGTAAATCTGTAAGTCCCTTAGTTGCTCTGGCTGGTGGCTTATTAAACCTAATAAATGGCTCTTTCAGGGAACAGTCGACCTTAGTGAGTAACCAGACTAAAACATTCCTCCACACTCGTGTAATTATTCTGTTTTCGTCTTAAAATACACACAACCTGTGTCAGCGTCTCATATGTGAATAGTAATTATAACGATTATTGGTTTTTGTACATATAGACCTTGTTAAAGAGCTGTCCGTTCATTACCTTATGTAAAGCCCATTTCTTACGGGGTCACATAACGATTTCCAGTTCAATATTCTATCCCCACTGGTCTTACATCTGCTAATCGAAGTACCTACCTGATGAGATTCTGATTCAGCGTACGTGATCTCGCTCCAAAACAAATCTATTTAACTCTTAACTTATGCTCACTTCCAACAGTGATAATAAGAAATTAAGTTCCTCCATGACCTGAGTCAGAGGAAGTGAGTCAGGCGGAATGTTCTGTCGCCTTCCTTGAATCGCACGTCAATCGGACCATCCTGTGTCGGTACAGGTGTGAACCAGTACGAACCGGGATTGCAGTCACCTCCATCAACATTTGACGTGCCTGATAAAGGATATTAAACTATTTATTAGAAATTTCCATGGAATACAACAATGAATGAACCCTCATAGAAGAAAGAAACAGAGGTCACATCCAATGGTGCGCTTAATGTGTGTCGAGTAGTTATTTCTTCAGTATGTCATGCTATGGAAGGGCCAGCATCTTGTCAGTCCCTCCCCTTTATTCCTCTAAATCCTCAAGGTTAGACGTAATAACTATTACTTCAGATATATAAAGATGTACATTACCTGTGATCTATTTATAACTGCTACTGAAGCGTTCGCTGCGGCCATAAGAAAAAGTCTTCTGGTTATTTTTTCTATGTAGTGAACCCTTTATAATCTTCGATGCAATGGAGACCTCTACTTTAATATTTGAAAATAATTTAAATGTGAGTTTGTATGCATTAAGTCAAAACTTATAATAAATTAAAGTGCCTGTGAATTGCATTGCAAATCTAAAATTACGTGTTAATGAATAATGAAGTATTAAATGTTTTTTTACAGTATATTTAATTTATATGATTACTAGCCGTCAGCATTGATCCGCTACGGAGTTGGTCTCCACGCTTGCTTACCCTTCACTTCATTGTTGTCTATAAACTATCATATCAATATAAAAGCTCAGCCTACTGTTCCATTCTCCTAGATAGGAAAATTGTAGTAAACAATTCACAATGAAAGCTAAATCAACCAACCTTTTGTGTCATTTTTTTTTTTTTTTTATCAGTTGTTTAAAATGACAATTACATCATTGCCAATGTTACTCTTTCGCAAAAAGCGAGTGATAAAGAGCTGTTTCTACTCATTACGAATAGAACTTCTAGAAGCACTTCCTAGTGGGCCTTTATGATACAAAACCTAACTTCCGACGTAATTTTTTCAAAATCTGTTCAGTGGTTTCGGAGATTTTTTAATGAGTGAGTACATCGTTTTTAGATTATATATATATATATATATATATACACATATATATATATACATATATATATATATATATATATATATATATATATATATATATATATATATATTATGATAAGCGTAGCTACACAATAACAATATATGTAAATACAGATGCAAGAAGATTGTTGCAATAGTTTTTTATGTTGTAACTTACGTCAATTCGGTCGAACACCAAATAAATATGTTTGAATTTGTATTAAAGTAAGTAATTGATTTTAAACCGTTTTATATTTTTGTCTTCATCCACTACTTCCTTGCTGACACGTACTTCCTCTCTACTAGGTACATCCAATGAGAAACTAAAACTATACCAAATGTTACACCCTATTTCTATTTGCATAATTTATTTTCAAATGATCACTTTCTCCTTTTTTTAAATTTCACCAATTATTTATTTGCTTCTTTAATTTAACTCTTAAAACTACAGGGCCAAAAAGAACCTCTTTTAGTATATTGTAACTTTGTATGTGAGGCGTTTTCGTATTTAGGACCAGTAAGATTACAACAATTTTCTTTTCACTCTAGATTATATTTTATAGTAAATGTAGTGGTAAAAATTTTTTTTAAGTTACATCAAAGTGATCTACGTATAAGTATATATAAAATGTATGAAACCCGATTTTTAAGTTTTAAATCAGCAAAGATTATTCTAATTTTGTTCTAAAGATCAATAAAGTTTTTTCAAATATTTTAGTAAACTCAATAGACCGTTAATTAATTTGTTAGAACACCAACTATTGACTTAAATATAATAACATTATAATTACTTCTATAATAACATTGATACTCTTAACACTAAAAGAACAAAACAAGACCTATTAAATTATCACCAAAAATATCTTTATAACCAATATTCATTCCATTACATTCAATCCTACAAGGGTATTTAACCTAGTGTTCCAGCTAATATTGCACATCTCACCTCTGTACGTGTATGGGTAGGTGGGGGGTCCTCACCACTGTATGTGTATGGATGGGTGGGAAGGTCCTCATCACTGTATGTGTATGGATGAGTGGCAGGGTTCTCACCACTGTACGTGTATGAGTAGGTAGTGGGATTCAATGTTTTAACAACAATTTTACGGTTAAGAATTCTTAACTAACGTATTTTAACTCATAGATAATATGTATTTAGTGGAATGTAAATGTGCAATAGTTTTATTGATTATTACTCAGGACATATCCTGGCGTGATTATCTATTTTATCAGTTGTCTATCAGAATCCAGGTACGTAAGTGCCATTAAAGAAGTTGTCGTTTGAAATAGCTCATGGTTATTGAAGCCCCCTGAATGACAGGGTACATAAACACCCACTAGTGGAGTGTGCACTATGACTAGGGCAGCTACACCAGAGCATTGTCCTCGCGGCGACGTCGTGTGGCAACAGACGAGGCGAGCGTGAGTCGGGCCTTCTGCAACGGGTTATGTAAACTGCAATTCGGGCCAGACCAAGCCGCGGAATCCACTTACTGCTCCCCCCCCCCCCAACGGGGACGAGTGAAATTGATTTAAAACGCATCAAAGTCGTGGACTAGGTCGCCTGTGACAGAGCACCCGGGCACATGAAGGAGGCGAGTGCAGGCTTGACAAATCATTTTGAAATGTACATTTAATCTGGGTTTTCAACTATTTTTACAAGAACAAGAGTGTAAAAAGATGTGGCGGATCCAAGAAAGTGTAACATAACATAACTGGAAAAACGACCTTTAACTCTATTTAAAAATCTTATTCAATAATGAATTAACTATAGCGAGAATTTTTAATACATATTAAAACTACTCGAAATTTGTTTGTAAACAAATTTTATTTTCGTACTTTTTTAGAACGAGGGTTATTATACTTATTCCTGGTTACTGCAAGTACATTTTGAGACACGCGTGGGGTTTGTGTAGCCGCCCCCCCTTCTTAAGCTGTTCATTGGCTTTTACAGATGACCAGTGAGCTTACCAATGAACTTACTGAACCAAATCTGCTCCTTCCTAATAATGATTGCCAGCAATATCGACAGTTATTGACGTTTTTAGGATAATGAATCACAGTGCAAATTCAATATGTTTGAAAAAAGTTAACGCTGATTAAAACTTGTTAGCCACTGTATTGTAGAGACGAATTTTATGGATCCATATCAATCCATCTAAATAATGGATGGAGATAAAGCTGAAACTCTTCTTTGTGGCATATTTTATTGAGTTATAATGCTCCAGAAATGTAACATTGGGGGTTTTAACAATTGATATTTTTTCCTTTGGAAACACCGGACCAATAGACGCTTCTAATTACAACAAAATTATAGTTATTAATTAAATTCTAATTAGTTGTGTGATTTACCTACAAGGAATGTGAGTTGGCTGGTTGTATAGGTTGAAAAAAACCTATGCAGGATTAAAACCCAAGTTCATAAACCGGGTCTAAAGTCAACAAATTTTCAAAGGAAACAGTTGGTGACACTCAGCTGTTCGATAGATCGATCTATACTACTTTAACTCGTTATAGTAGTAAACATCGATGGTTCGATAGCAGTATCGATGTATACTAATTATAATTAACGGTATATCTAAAAATCCCATTAATGAATGACAAATTAAATAGGTTACATTTCCCAGTAAATAGTTCTCGTTACCATATATCAACGATCTTTGTCTGAAAATAAATAAAATACAAATAGAAATGAACTAATGATACGTTTCAATTTATAAAGTAAACCACCTATCGTGATACTCAAAATATTAAAGTTCGAATCGTTAAATTGATCAACTACACGTTAATTAATTATAAAATCACTCGATATTTACAAAGCCGATCGTACCTGCTTTGTAAATTTCATTAATCACAATAACATAACGCAATACTAATAATTTAAATTAGCCTAAGCTAGCATATTTGCACGAGAAAAACATTTGAACTTAACCTAACTAACATAATACGAGCTATTGTTGATAACTATTTTATTAAAATTGCATAAACAGTTTAAGAAGTTGAGGGATTGTTAAAAAATGTAGATGATGATTACAAAAACATGCAACCGTTTAAGAGAAGGCAAAATGCAACATCAGAGATGAAGAGGGCATGACATTGAAGCTTACACTAATTATCACTGTGTACATTAGTATGTGTGTGTCCCAGCTGATACTAACAGTGAATGACATGTTTTCTGAGGCAGGAACTAGTTTGTATTTAAATAGAGGTAGCAATGGGATTAATCCCCAAAAAACTGTTGTTGTGAATTTTATTTGAAATAAATTTAAATATACATTATGCTAAAAACAGCCTTCATATCCTGCCAACATCCATCAGCAGTTATTATTATTAGTTTTGTAATTTCAAATCATTTCGCATAACTTCGTCCCTCTATAAAATGAAATAAAGGTAGTTATTTGTATATCCAAATAGAAGAAACAAAATCTGAGCTGAATGTGTGTCGAGTAGTTATTTCTCCTGTTTCTCATAGCGATGGTAGTAGGGATGGCAAATATGTTTAACACATCGATATATCACAAACCAATTATGAATCTAACGATGAAATTGAAAAAATATCGATATATCGGGTAACGTTGTATGGAACTGTTTGTAGTAACTGTTTGTAGTAACTGTTTGTAGTAACTGTTTGTAGTAACTGTTTGTAGTAACTGTTTGTAGTAACTGTTTGTAGTAACTGTTTAAGACTATGCACTAACTCTTATGTCACAACCAAAAATACTCTCAAAATTTGCTGTCACTATTTAGAGTAGCCTACAGAATGAAAAAATTAAATACATTCATCAAAACGAAACAAGTTGTGGTCTGTGGGGTTATAAAAAAAATCCAAAAAAGGAAAAACTATAACTTTAATTACTCCGTTAATTATAAAAGAATAATTTAATGTCATTGTTATTTTTTTCAGGATTAAAAATGCCATAAGGCTTCTCAAAAATACTAAACTTCCACTCACAGGTATACAATTAACTACATTTTAGTGCATTAAAACCTCACGTAAAAAAACTGAATAAATTTACTTTATTATTACAATACCTTTTTGTACACATAAGAAGCAATGTAAATGTTTTATTCGAAGGGTGATGACCTTGAGGAGAAGGAATAACGTCAATATTTAATCATATGATGTATCCGACCAAAATATCGATATGGTCGATACTATTGAAAAAAATCTATACTAATAGATCGATATACCGAAACATATGTATCGATATTGCTGATATATCGATATATTGTTGCCATCCCTGCATCTTGTCAGTCCTACTCATAATTTCCCCAAATCCTCAAGGTTAAATGTAGTTTTATTTATTGCTACAGATTTATAAATATATACATTACTTGTAAGCTATTTATACTGCCACTGAGGTGACATTTGCCATGGCCATAAGAAAGCGACCTCTGCGTCTTTTTCTCTATGGTATATCCTACATTTTTCTCTGTGATGTTTCAGCCGAATTTTAAAAGAAACTAATTCATTGGTGAACGATTGCTTATATTTATAATTTTAACAATTAATTAGTTTGATGTCTGAAACACTATAATTGGATTCAGACTGCTAAGAGATTTACCACAAACTGCAGGTTATACGCAGTCCACGTGTGGGCAAGTGTCCACTCCATCTAGAACTCATTTGCGAATGTAATATCCAATTACGACATGAAAAAAGAATGTCCTCTGTGGATTTACAGCTGTTCCTTTCGCA
Source organism: Stictocephala bisonia (assembly GCA_035578905.1). Lineage (NCBI taxonomy): Eukaryota > Metazoa > Arthropoda > Insecta > Hemiptera > Membracidae > Stictocephala > Stictocephala bisonia. The sequence goes on along the minus strand of JAQJVL010000345.1, from coordinate 697,889 downwards.
GCGTTTCAACGTTTTAGGTTTGGTCTCATAATTATTACTATCACTTCAGGCACCGCGGAGGGCGAGTTAAGTTTTTACAGTGTTGGACTGGGCTGATTTTAAAGAGTTTTTGTTTAAGTGTTTAATTTATATTTTTAGTTTTAAGTGGTTGGCCACAAATACTGGTAAATGTGGCCACCTAGTATTCCTATTTGTAATTCAAACCTGTAATGTGTTTTTTTTATAAAGGAATAAATTTCATTATTTCATTATCATTATTTCATTTATTTCATTATTTCATATATTGTTGCTGAGCTTTAAAAACGTAACAGCTTAAAACACGTTAGTCTTTAAACAGGTTTCTAACTTGAACAGGCTAGAAACTTAAAATGGAATTAATAACCAATTTTATTTATGTATATGTTAAGCTTATTCGGCAAAGCTAAGCCCCAAATCTCCATAACAGACCTCATAAAAAAGTTCACTTCATTCAGAGTCCTTGTCAGTGAAATCAGAAAACTAATTAAAAAAAAAAATTAAAATTACATAAATTATCTTCTCACTTTAATAATGTAACCCAAGTATGAAAAAGAAAAATAAATATACTTTTTTTCATAGTATTTTTGTAGATCATAGTATTGTTACTTACAAATTAAAAAAATACAAAACAGTTTTTGTGGCTTCAAATTATTTATTACACCCAAGCCAAGTTTTTGAAACTTGTGGTGCGGGATCTCTAACGAAGACAAATTTAAAACTATCAAAAGAAATGATTTTAAAAATTCCTTACTTTTTCCAACAGAAGCACGGAATTAAAAATTCATTTTGTGAGTCTTTGAAAGACGATACATAATCTCTTTACGAAAACTCCGTAGGGAAGACCGCTACTTCCTGCAACAAACAGCTGAGGCTAGTTGCCTGGGGGACGTCACGCGCGTCCTCCCGTATCCGTCCTTGAAGCCGGGACCGGTCCTGCCACATACCAGTGCTGCCATCCCACGACCGGTTCCCGTACTACTCCACAGTGCTGATTACACACCGCACATCCTACATAATATATGACAGCATAATCACTATCCCTAAACGGAATAGTTACCAGAGTAGTTGTAATATTATTAATTTTTCCAAATCGGTTTATAGATATTTATGATTTAAGTCTTAGCAAGTTTTATAACTAAAACACTTACAATTACTGATAAAAAATTTTTTTAAACCCAGTTTTAGTCAGGTTTGTTTTTTCGTCAGTTTTAAGGTTGCCGTTTCCAAAGAAAAAAAAAACTGCGGTTGCTTTATTTTGGCCACAGCGAACGGTACCTCAGTGACAGTTATAAATGGATTACAACTAATGTACATCTTTATGCATCCAGGAGTTAGTAATAATTACTATGTTTATCCTGAGGACTTGGGAGGGACTGTCAAGGTGCATGGCAAACTGGAAAAATATCTACTCGTCATACGTTCAGCCCACTGTTGGATGCGAACTCTGTTTCTTTCTTCTCTGTGCCGTCTCTCAAACTGTCAAGCAACCAACGGAAAGTCGACAGCTCTGTAAAGTATTAGACAAACAGTCACTTGGACAGGGAGTTAAAACATGCTGAACATTATATTTCAACTGTACGGTACGTATTTATTATTATAATGTGATATAATAAACGATGAATAATTATTAAGGGTCCATTTTTAATAATCTACCACCGTACGAGTAGGGGTGAGAGGGAGGGTAAATACCATTCCCACTCGTCGTATTAATTTATTTGGATTGGATCAACTTATGGTTCAATATACCATACATTCCATAAAAAACGTATAAGTTAATCTCATACGTTTTTTTCCAATTCATAATCATCAAATATGGGAATTCAACGTTTCACATATTTAACTTGCAAACATTTGACAAGTTTGACGGGAAAATTAGATTTGCAAATATATTTTCATTTATTTATAGAAACAATTATCAAAACATAGTTAGTTTGTTTTGAAAAGAAATAAAATAACTTAACTATATTTAACTTAAATTTTGTTTTAATGAAAATGCTCAAGTTGAGAATATATGATAGAGTACTTTTATTCAGTATGGATGAAAAAACTTCTACGGCAATTCAGCTAGGTATAACAACTATTTTAAGAGGTCGTAAAGACATTATAAACTGGTAGGTGTAGACCCTATATAGTTGTGATTCTTGGCCTACTTTGCTGTCATTATCTTCAGTTATCAGAAATATCTCCACACAATCCAATACAAAGTAAGTAAAATTTCAAGGTTTTACATGTATAAAACTGACAATAACAATTAGGTATATACAGCTTAAAATGGTCAATCATAACTCTCATCCTTTTAGGACTACATAAAATAATAATCCAATAAGTCATAGAAAAGAAAGAAATACAGGTCGTATCCAATAGTAACTACGCTGAATGTGTGTCGAGTTGTTATTTGTTAAGTTTGCCAAACGGTGGCAAGGCCAGCATTTTTTCAGACCCTCACCAATTCTTCCCAATTTCTACTAGTAGTAATCCTAGTAAGGATTTGACGTTGTGTATCTGGTTTCTTGTTTCGATATAGTTGTTTTTATTTTCCTCTGTTATCGTACTTTAGGAAAAGTAGTAGAAGAGTAAAGGAAAGTCGCCTATTAGTGAAAATATATATTTAGGAGCCTAATTTAGTTTTTCATAGTATAAACTAGTACTGAATGATGTCCTGAATATACGATTTTCCTGGATGTTAGTTCAAAAGAAGAAGAAAATGTAAAAACTTTTAATAAGAAAGTGAAATTATTATGCTGTCAAGATATGATTAGTAAAAAGTTTTCGAAGTAACTGCTTATAATTAATTTTTGTTGTAATTGTTTATACAGGGTTGGGCAAAAGTCTGGAATATATTTATTAATTTTAAAACCATTTAAAGAAATGTAATGAAACTTTGCAGTTATGTACACGACCATATACCAAAGGAATTTTAAATATAAACTTACCTTGAGTTACACCTCATTTTAAAGTTATTTGTATGTAAAACACAAGAGGTCAAAAGGATGACCCAGTCAGAAAATACAGCCACTCAAAGAATTTAATGTCAGGGTTAGGAAAAACTGGAATGTATTTTTATTAATTTTAAAACTATTAAAATAAAAACAATGAAACTTAGTAGTTATGTACATGTCCCTATACCAAACACATGGACATATTTTACTTGTTTTTTCATATCCAGGGGATAGCCCATGAAGGAAGTCTTAAAAATTTTAAACGTAAGCCTACCTCTAGTTATACCTCATTTTAAAGGTCTTTGTTTGTAAAACACAAGAGTGCAAACCTGAGGTCAAAAGAATTAACCAGTCATAAAATATAGCCTCTAAAACGATTTAATGTCATATAAATAACACTGCTTAAGACAAAGGTAAGATATTTATTATCTATTGCTGCGTAGAGCTATAATTTATGTAACTGAGTATTAGTAATTAAATGTCACACAAAATAAGGAAAAAATTACTGTAGTAATATTATTATTTTATTTTTGATAAACCTACTGTCAAAAGTGTTTTAATACATTAATCTAATTTTTATCTTAGTTAAATAGCATCGAAATTTCTATAATGCAGTCGTTTGTTACGATTGTTAACAATCAACAACATAATCAGCAACAGGTACCTGAAACTGTTAAATAAATAGCCGTATAACTGAGAAGAATTAGTAATATGATATTAAATTATTTGATTCGCTTTGTTTTTTGAATGGGTCACTCTTTTGACCTAAGGTTTGCACTTTTGTATTGTACAAACAAAGACCTTAAAATGAGTTATAACTCGAGGTAGGCTTACATTTAAAATTTTAAAGACTTCCTTCTTGGGACATCCCCTGAATATGCAAAAAACAAATAACATATGTCCATATGTTTGGTATGGACATGGTTTGGTACATAGTTTCATTACTTTTCTTTTAATAGTTTTAAAATTAATAAATAGATTTCAGACTTTTGCCCAGCCCTTACATTAAATTCTTTGAGTGCCTGTATTTCTGACTGGGTCATCCTTTTGAACTCAAGTTTGCACTCTAGTGTTTTACAAACCCATACCTAGGTTTTTACATACCCATAAAATAAGGTATAACTCAAGGTAGACTTACGTTTAAAATTGTTAAGACTTCCTTCATGGGCTATCACCTGACTACCTGACTATGCAAAAAACAAGTAAAATATGTCTAAATGTTTTTTACAAGGACATGTCTGCAAAGTTTCATTATATTTCTTTCAATAGTTTTGAAATTAATAAATATATTGCAGACAATTTCCCAATTCTGTTTATTTGTAATTATTGTAAGACCACGACCAACTGTATTCATGGTTTGTATATTTTAGGTGGCTCTCCCAGAGGAAGAGTGGACCTATGGTCTAAACTGGAGCAGGTAAAATAAAGAAATTCAAATTCTCTCTCTCTCTCTCTCTCTCTCTCTCTCTCTCTCTCTCTCTCTCTCTCTCTCTCTCTCTCTCTCTCTCTCTCTCTCTCTCTCTCTCTCTCTCTCTCTCTCTCTCTCTCTCTCTCTCTCTCTCTCTCTCTCTCTCTCTCTCTCTCTCTCTCTCTCTCTCTCTCTCTCTCTCTCTCTCTCTCTCTCTCTCTCTCTCTCTCTCTCTCTCTCTCTCTCTCTCTCTCTCTCTCTCTCTCTCTCTCTCTCTCTCTCTCTCTCTCTCTCTCTCTCTCTCTCTCTCTCTCTCTCTCTCTCTCTCTCTCTCTCTCTCTCTCTCTCTCTCTCTCTCTCTCTCTCTCTTGCTTTTTTTGGATATAGCCACTGAGGTGTTGGCTGTGACCATAAAAAGCGAATTATTTGTTTCTCTAAGAAGAAGTTCAAAACATCCTCAACTCAGATTATTCAACAATTACTTCTTTAAGATTGGCATAATCGAATTATGTACCTAATTAATACTGAACTCGAATGATACTTATACTCCTGTTTAAATGTTCAACCATAAACACGTCACTAAGGAAAACTGAAACTATTTTTAACGTTCTACGGAGGGTCAAGTAGGGCTTAGCCGTAATCCTTAGAGGGCCAGGTGTGGTGGGGGCTCAGGAGTGTGCCTGGTCTTTAGGGATTCTTGTCGAAGGGGACCGAAGCAGCTGGCAAGACTCGGCTCAGGAATAACATTAAAGAATCAACATTTATCACTGGGATTATTAAAATATGAGACACTGATACAGAATGAGGTGAATATGAACAGTACATGAGAGTAGTATGAGTGTGGATGATCTGTGTTGTCTTGTTACTAACTAAGTTCAACTATTTCTTAAAAGAGCCATTTAGTTGTAGCCCAATAGCCAGGGAAACTAATAGATCTATAGATTTTACGTAGAATACGAATCATATAGTATTGGTCCATATTTCAGCTAGTAGAAAAATCTGATACTCTGTCCTCTTCCCATACAATATACGCACCCATACAACCATTCAACTTAGACACCCCAGACTGAGCTAGTCTGTCCACGACCACATCGATGGCAACCACCCACCTACCATCCCATATACGTACAGTGGTATTAGCCCACCTACACCCCCATACACGAACAGTGGTAATGGTTCACCTACACCCCCATACACGTACAGTGGTAAAGGTCCACCTACACACCCATACACGTACAGTGGTATTAGCCCACCTACACCCCCATACACGTACAGTGGTAATGGTCCACCTACACCCCCATACACGTACAGTGGTAATGGTTCACCTACACCCCCATACACGAACAGTGGTAATGGTCCACCTACACCCCCATACACGTACAGTGGTAATGGTCCACCTACATCCCCATACACGTACAGTGGTAATGGTCCACCTACACCCCCATACACGAACAGTGGTAATGGTCCACCTACACCCCCATACACGTACAGTGGTAAAGGTCCACCTACACACCCAAACACGTACAGTGGTATTAGCCCACCTACACCCCCATACACGAACAGTGGTAATGGTCCACCTACACCCCCATACACGTACAGTGGTAATGGTCCACCTACACACCCAAACACGTACAGTGGTATTGACACACCACCCTCACATACACGTACAGTGGTAATGGTCCACCTACACACCCATACACGTACAGTGGTATTGACACACCACCCTCACATACACGTACAGTGGTAATGGTCCACTTACACACCCATACACGTACAGTGGCATTGACACACCGCCCTCACATACATGTACAGTGAGAGTGACACACCTACCCTCAGAATCCCGTACAGTGGTATTGACACACCTACCCTCATATACACGTACAGTCAGAGTGACACAACTACTCTCACATACACGTACAGTGAGAGTGACACACCTACCCTCACTTACGCGTACTGGGAGGATGACCCACCTATTCTCCCATACACGTACAGTGGTTTTGGCCCACCTATAATCCTATACAAGTACAGTGGTTTTGGCCCACCTACCCTCACATACACGCACAGTGGCATTGACACACCTACCCTCACATACACGTACAGTGAGAGTAACCCAATTACCCTCCAATACACGGACAGTGGTTTTGGACACCTACAATACTGTACATGTACAGTGTTATTGGCCCACCTATCCTCCAATACACGAACAGTGGTTTTGGACACCTACAATACTGTACATGTACAGTGGTTTTGGCCCACCTATCCTCCAATACACGGACAGTGGTTTTGGACACCTACAATACTGTACATGTACAGTGGTTTTGGCCCACCTATCCTCCAATACACGGACAGTGGTTTTGGACACCTACAATACTGTACATGTACAGTGGTTTTGGCCCACCTATCCTCCAATACACGTACAGTGGTATTGACACACCTACCCTCAAATACACGAACAGTGAGAGTGAGCCTTAACTACCCTCACATACACGTACAGTGAGAGTGACTCACCTAACCTCACATACACGTACAGTGGCATTGACACACCGCCCTCACATACACGTACAGTGAGAGTGACACACCTACCCTCAGAATCCCGTACAGTGGTATTGATACACCTACTCTCATATTCACGTACAGTGAGAGTGAGCCTTAACTACCCTAACATACACGTATAGTGAGAGTGACTCACCTAACCTCCCCTAACGTACAGTGGTATTGAACACCTACCCTGACATACACGTACAGTGGCATTGACACACCGCCCTCACATACACGTACAGTGAGAGTGACACACCTACCCTCAGAATCCCGTACAGTGGTATTGACACACCTACTCTCATATTCACGTACAGTGAGAGTGAGCCTTAACTACCCTCACATACACGTATAGTGAGAGTGACTCACCTAACCTCCCCTAACGTACAGTGGTATTGAACACCAACCCTGACATACACGTACAGTGGTATTGACACACCTACCCTCACATACACGTACAGTGAGAGTGAGCCACCTACCCTCATATAAACGTACAGAGGTTTTGGCCCACCTATCCTCCGATACACGAAATGTGGTATTGACACACCTACCCTCACATACACGTACAGTAGTACTACTAGTACGTGTATGGGTGGAGAGGTGGGTAACTATCACTGTACGTGTAATGTGTATTGGTAGGCCAATACCACTGTACATATACATATGTACATACACTTTACAATACATGTATGGAAGTGTAGGTGAGTCAATACCACTGTACGTGTATGTGAGGGTAGGTTGTTCACTCTCACTGTACGTGTATGTGAGGGTAGGTGTGTCAATACCACTGTACGTGTATGTGAGGGTAGGTGTGTCAATACCACTGTACGTGTATGTGAGGGTAGGTGGTTCACTCTCACTGTACGAGTATTTGAGGGTAGGTGTGTCAATACCACTGTACGAGTATGTGAGGGTAGGTGTATCAATTCCAATGTACGTGTATGGGAGGGTAGGTGAGTCACTCTCACTATACATGTATGTGAGGGTAGATGTGTCAATACCACTGTACGTGTATGTGAGGGTAGGTGTGTCAATACCAATGTACGTGTATGGGAGGGTAGGTGAGTCACTCTCACTATACATGTATGAGGGAAAAGAAGGATATTCTACAATTATCTTTTATATTCTTCTATAAAAAATCCCGATACTGGCATTTCAATACTTTTGGAATTGTTTCCCAGTTTCAGGTTAGTGAGCGGTGAAATGAATAACTTAATCCTATTAAATTGATGATGATTTTGGAAAAAAGAAGTTTTGTAGTTAAGTATTGTAAAAGTATTACTTAATCGGAAATTACTCGTATTTTGTATTGGGGTGCTAGAAGTGCTGCCCAATAATATACGTTTCTTAAAAATTAAAAGTTTATAGAATAGGTAAATTGTGGGGAGTGACAAAATTTTATTTACTATGAATAAAACATAAGAGACTTTTTATTCAATTTCCTAAAAGCTTAATTACAATTTTCCTGGAAATTATTATTATAACATAGACCTTCTATTATAACCAGGTCTGCAGGTTTAGTACATAGTAGATTATAGTAGAAGGTATATTATACTTTTTATTATTATATTTATTATATTATACTATATTATTATAGATTATACTTTTTATAAGTGATTAGTGTCATACTTATTCTGGAAATTGCTTACTGACATAGTTTCTAGGTATTAGTGTTTCTATTGTTTTATGTTGCATAAACTTAATATTGCATATTAATATTAATTATTTGCATAAACTATATTAAGTTAATTGATATTGCAACAGTTTTAAACGAAAACCCTTTTGGCACCTTTGTTGTTTTAGGAAAGAGACGTCTAAATACTCGTTAAATACTATTCAAAGTGGCCAATAATTAAGTATACTTAGACCAAAACTAAGAATTCCACCACATTTTGATAGTAGTCGCGAAGCTAACGTAAAACCCTAAAAAACATTGTTTGAATACATTTCTCTCTACAACTCTTTCCATTTAAGGCGTCTGAAAAATTACAACAAAAAGTTTCGTTTCTTCAATAAATTTTTCTTTTACAGTACTATAAAAGGTAAAAATTGTTTTAAATTATCTTTACAAAAATAACGCATAATCATTGTCATGGCACGTTATTGTACTTTGTTTATACAATTAGTAAAGCCATATGAATTGACTCATTTTACTGTGTTTGATTTCACTTCCTTTGGATATTGAGAAGTGTATCATGTTTTGAACGTTTTATTTATATACTTACTGTCATCCTCTCCTACTATTGTAATGTTAAACTTTTTTCGCACTAGGAAAGCACTATGAAGTATTAATTTTTTCTATCACAACTTGCGGTAATGCTTTTTATAAGTAGGCTACAATATTTAACGAAGTTAATCAAACAATTAAACAATTAAGATTTACTTATTCTGATGCTAACAAATTTGATTTATTTAGGTTTGAAGATTTTATTAATTTATTTTATATATATATTGTTTCATATATTTTTTTCTTGTTAAATATATTTTGTCGTGAAGAGGTTTATATCTATTTTATTTCTTGTTGTGGCATTAAGCAAGTTAAAAAAACACTTTTTTAAGAAAAAACTTTTTAAGAAAGTTGTTGTTATATGCTTATATATTTTTATTTCTTGTTATAGCTTAATATAATATTTTTTTAATAATATATAAATATATATTTATAGTTTATGTAATTGCTTATTTATTTATATTTACAGTAAGGTATATTTACTATTATTCATTTCTATGCAAATTGTTTAAAAGTAGCACTGCGTAAGAACGGACTGACGTTGAAATTTATATTGTTAACTATATCCATTCGTAGAGTATATATATATATATATATATATATATATATATATATATATATTCCTATAATCAAATGTAATTTTTAATATCTGTATTCTATCATGTTAATTTCAACAAATAAAAGTATTTATTTTGATGACGATCTGTACTAAGTATTATAGCAGCTTGGAAGGCCAGAGAGGCAATAACGTTCCCTCGGCTGGACGTGTACTATCACGCTAATGGACGCCTGTTTCCATTTTGGATCAGGCAGAAACTAGGAAAACGTCTGGGAAAGACAGATTACCTTGGCAAACCCACACAGGTGAAGTTCATAGCCAGACGAGGACATGGGAACATCTTGAACATTGTCTCTACTGTTCTGAAAATATATAAAAAATCAAAATATATTTATTTTGCAGTGGACAATTATACAATTGTATTACAATGGTCATGTATAAAGAATTAATGATATAACAATTAAAGTTAGGTTATTATAGCTTAAATTAAATTTCTATTAATTAATAATATTTGTTTACATATTTGTCATTAATAAAACCTATTGTTCCATTAGAAATTCCTCTTGGAATTTCTAATGGAATTCACAGATGCGTATTCACTATGTGAAGCGTGGAATTCACTATGTGCTATTTTCTGTGAACTTGCTCCTCCTAGTTTTATATCTGAAAAACATAAAAGAAAAACGATAATCAAGTAAAAAAGAAAATTGTCATAATTTAATACTGCTTAATAAAGTGAGTACTTTTTTAAAAATGAAATATTATATGAATCACCAGCTAAAATAAAATAATTATAAGCTAAGTATATGAAATTCACACAGGAGGAAACAGTGGGGAGGCAAAAACAAAGGATTTATCCTCTTTGTGGGTCTTTTAGGAATATCCCCGCATATAGTAAAGATTGTCTACCAAATCTAGAAACAAAATAAACTTACAAATAATGACCTTTGATATTGGTCACGTGTTTTACACCTACAAGAAAATAATAAGCGTCATTGCTTTAATTATCAATAGGCACCCTTTGCTATAAAGGTTATGTTAGGCTGTAAGCACTGTCATCATGGGTTGTGAGGTTAGGTTTCCTTGCCCACCCACTTTTTTAGACCCACAGGTTTTAGACCCACTTGCCCACCCATACAGATACAGTGGTGATGACCCATCTACCCACCCATACACATACAGTGGTATTGACCCACCCACCCACCCATACGCATACAGTGGTATTGACCCAACCGCCCACCCATAAAGATACAGTGATTTTCACCCATCCGCTCACCCATACACATAAAGCAGTATTGACCCACCTGCCCATCCATACGCATACAGTGGTATTGACCCACTTGCCCACCCATACAGATACAGTGGTGATGTATACCACTGTACGTGTCTTCTAATACCACTGTACTTGTATGGGTGGGTGAGTGGGTCAATACCACTGTACATGTATGGGTGGGCGAGTGGGTTAATACCACTGTACGTGTATGGGTGGGAGAGTGAGTCAATACCACTGTACTTGTAGGGGTGGGCGAGTGGGTCAATACCACTATACGTGTATGGGTGGGCGGGTGGGTTAATACCACTGTACGTGTATGGGTGGGTCAATACCACTGTACGTGTATTTCATCCTTGAAATAGATATATTTGGATATCAATTGACGTGTTACGATACAAGAGAACGCGCTACTTCGTTTGACAATTAGTCACTTGCTAAACAAATGCGGGAAAATTCCGAAAAATAACCCTCTCTACCCCCAGTTTGGCTTATCTTTATAATAACTTTACTGTCGATTAAATTCTACCCATGATTACATATTGATATAAATAGAAAACCTTATTGCTGCATGAGAATACACACACACGCTTATATATATATATATATATATATATATATATATATATATATATATATATAAATATATATAAAGTTAAAAATTAGGGCTACTTACGTATTTTTATGATGTAATAAAATTAAAAACTGAGTACCCTTCATATTTTTTTACTAAAATTGATTAACACAACATGTTTCGACTTTATTGTCATTTTCAAGTGTAAATTAATTTAAGTATATAATAATTCTTTAAATAAAATTGTAAAACATGTGGTTTTTATAAATATTGATGAATATGGATAAGTTGGTGATATTTTTTAGTTATAATTTTTAATGTTTCGAATCTTATCAAAAATTGGGTTTGTATAATTGATTTGTGTGATTATTTAGATCTATCAATTACCAAAATCAACAATAAACATTCATTCAAAATCTACCGAAACCCTACACAAACCGACCTTATAATACCATCTACATCCAATCATCCCTGGCATCATAAATTATCAACTTTCCATTCTATGATAAATCGTCTAATAAACATACCAATGAACGAGAAACACTACAATGAAGAAAAAATATAATAAAATATTTGGCAATAAAAAACTGATACAAACAAAACATGATTGATAAAATAATAAGAAGCAAAAAGAAGAAAAGAAATAACAGCTCAACAAATCAAGACCCAAAGAAGATCAAATTTAATTTATAAACGTACCATATAACACAAGCCTAAACAAAGCTATTTGAAAAACCTTTCAAAATACAAATTACAAACTAAGTTTCTCCACACGCAATAACACATTCAACATTTTAGATGAAAAATCCGAAAATGAACATAAAAATGACAACATTTACAGCTAATCAGGTATTTACAAAATTAATTGTACAGACTGTGATAAATTCTACATTGGACAAACTGGAAGACCATTCAAAACACGCTTTCAAGAACACATACAAGCTCTCAGAAGCTATAACACAACTACAATGAAATCCACATTCGCAGTACACTTGCTCTCTACAGACCACACGTACACAAAATGGAAGAAAACATGAAAATATTAAATTTTATGAAAAAGGGCAAGAAAATGAATACAACAGAAGAATTACAAATATATTTAGCACAACAAGAAAACCCAGTGAACATATTGAACACACAAATCAATTATACAAACCCAATTTTTGATAAGTTTCGAAACATTAAAAATTATAACTAAAAAATATCACCAACTTATCCATATTCATCAATATTTATAAAAACCACATTTTTTACAATTATATTTAAAGAATTATTATAAACTTAACTTAAATTACACTTGAAAATAACAATAAAGTCGAAACAAGTTGTGTTAATCAATTTTAATAAAAAAATATGAAGAGTACTCAGTTTTTAATTTTATTACATCATACAAAAAAATACATATATAATTAAGTGTAAATTAAGTATATATATATATAAGCAAACGAGAACAGCAAACACTCACCTGAAGGCCACGTAAAAATAGGTGAGTGAATCGTTAAATTATTTTAGTGGCATAATACAACTTAATTTGACATCCCAGATTTGGTTCTAAAATAGTATTTTTATCGTTATTTTTCCCAGAAAATGTTAAAGTCTTAAAAATTACAAACCTTTTTTTAAACTGAAATACTCTAGTTAGTGGCAGATCTGTAGGGCCTTGTACATTCTAATATCTGTGTGAATCGGTTTTAGCAAAAGTATAAACCTTTCGTTGGCCATTTCCCAAACCTCTAAATCAACTTTGTGAAGACGACAACCTATTAAAATGGTACCACCAGCGGGCCCAAATATGCTGTTTCTACTTCATGCTGTACGATCAGTTTATCATTTTAATCAGTTATAGAGAATATAATTATGAAATGTCTAATATAGTGGATTTATGTTGGTATTATAAGTTTTTAGTTTAAGATCATCAAGAATTACATGTACAGTTTTACTTACTTAAATGTAAAAAAGTTCTAAAAATACACAATTTTTTTATAAAAACCAACGTAAGGTCCCCTAGAATAATTCTCTACATATGAAATGAAACTTTATGTGTTACGATACGATCGTTATTATGGATAGAATCGTTGGAATAGAAGCCTATGTTTTGGCGTTTTTCGTGGAGCGAAACGGCCCCCTTCAGTATCAGGGCTAAAAAGCTCTATAATAATTTAAGGCACGATCTGACAACCACGCTCTGTCCACTTAACGTGCTGCTCAATATAGCGTTTGGTAGTTGAGTAGATAAGTTCAGTTCTTATTCTGAAAGTTAGATTCGACACTCAGGACATATGAGACATCTAAGACAATTGTGCTATCCCTACTCTTTGCACTTGTTACACCATCGAATTCCATTAATCGATCATGTATCTTCTATTTGATGTCCTGCTTGAAATCATTATACCATCTCTCTCATAAGATTTTCTCCAGGTTTCTAAATTTCCATTTCCTAATTATTCACCTAGAGATAGGTAGCATAAGAATGTTGTTTATTCTCTCGCCTGGCATTATGTTCAGTCAGCAGTTCATATTGTTTTACATTACTTCCTTTTATATTACTCTTTATCCATACTCTCTTTTAACAATAGTAGTTCGTTCACTTTCCCTTATGGTATCCAGTAATCTCTCTCTCTCTCTCTCTCTCTCTCTTTCTCTCTCTCTCTCTCTCTCTCTCTCTCTCTCTCTCTCTCTCTCTCTCTCTCTCTCTCTCTCTCTCTCTCTCTCTCTCTCTCTCTCTCTCTCTCTCTCTCTCTCTCTCTCTCTCTATCTCGCTCTCTCTCTCTCTCTCTCTCTCTCTCTCTCTCTCTCTCTCTCTCTCTCTCTCTCTCTCTCGTATTAGCATTTTTGTAACCGTTACTTTATTTTTCTCATCTTTACTCGCCATATAGACTAAATGCATGTTTCTGAACGAGTAACCAACGGTTGCGGTTGAAGTACTAAACTCGTTCATCTATACTCATCACACTCATTCACTCCTCATATTCGCCCATATCTCTACGATCGACGTCTTAGTAATTAATAATGAATACCGACCTTCAACTTAGCTGGGGATTTGAACCTTGGAAATAGGACTACGCAGCCTGAAGCCTGTAGCCACTTTAGCCTCCACTCAGGCAATTACAATATTTTACTTTCATTCTCTATAAGGAGTTGTCTTATCTCTCATATTCTAATAGCTATTATAAAGGCAAATCGTCTATCCATCCGTCTTTTCTCCTACTTAATAAGTAGTTCACTTATACTGATAGTCACTGTCCTCATTTATTAGTAGTTTATCTTATATTTGTTCTATCTTCTGCTAGCAAATAATCTATTCGCTCTTCTCTGTATTGTTGCACAATACCCTATCAGTGTTTCGTGCCGCTAATTGTTCTCTTCTAAGGGAGTGTGTCTGAACGGTGCTCATATTCAACTCTCCTTTATGGATCTTTTCTCTGTCTTTCTTTTATATCCTCAATCAATCGGCAACTGTCCATTGTATATCGAGTATTCTTTTAGCTAAATTTTAATACTATGGTCGTTTATCTCTTTCGTTTTTTCCTCACTACATTATATATGATCACCTCTATTTGCATTTATCACGTCTATCCACCCTTTTTTCCACTAAAAGTCGTTCCGTACTAGTTGCCTTGCATAAGGGCACAAGTACAGGACACAGGGAAATTAATTTCATCTTCTCTTCCAGAAATCTGACGAGTGATGACGCCCATACACGTACATTGCCATTGACCCACCTGCCCACCCTGCACGTACAGTGGTATTGACCCACCCACCCCTACACCTACAGTGGTATTGCCCCACACTCAACCCTACACTTACAGTGGTAGTTTCCACCCCGCCCACCCCTACACGAACAGTGGTATTGACCCACCCACCCACGTATACACGTGCAATGGTATTGACCCACCGGCCCACCCATACACGTACAGTGGTATTAACCCACCGGCCCACCCATACACGTACAGTGGTATTGACCAACAGGCCCACCCATACACGTACAGTGGTATTGACCCACCGGCTCACCAATGTACGTACAGTGGTATTGACCCACCCGCCCAACCATACACGTACAGTGGTATTGACCCACAGGCCCAACCATACACGTACAGTGGTATTGACCCACCGGCCCACTCATACACGTACAGTGATATTGACCCACAGGCCCAACCATACACGTACAGTGGTATTGACCCACCCGCCCACCTATACACGTACAGTGGTATTGACCCACAGGCCCACCCATACACGTACAGTGGTATTGACCCACTCACCCATCCCTACACTTACAGTGGTAGTGACTTACCCACCCACCCCTACACGAACAGTGGTATTGACCCACCCACCCACGTATACACGTGCAATGGTATTGACCCACCGGCCCACCCATACACGTACAGTGGTATTGTCCTCTTTGCTCGCTCGTACTATGTAGCCGACTCGTTAGTACTTCTGCATCACTTCCTTCGCATTCCCCTCTCCAAGGACACCCGCTCCCATTAATTTAATTATTCTCTTCCGTTTCCATTCCGTTGGCGCAACTTTGTATATGAAGCTATGTAAAGTGGGTCCTAATCAACCTACGATGCTTTCTGCCCCTGTCATATATCTATTCTAGATTTACAAACTCTAATTTGTTAACATTTCAAAGAGCAAACAGTAAATGTAATAAAAATTAACTATTATGAGAGTAAATGTTGGTTTAAATGTCTGATCCGTACTTTGAAATACTGTATGACCAAACTAACAGAATTACAAATGGATACATTCATTAAATATTTTTTACAAGACTCTTACGACAAAATTTACCATGAATTTGTAACAAGCACTTTTATGAAATAATAATATTATGAAGATATATTGACTTTTTATTACATATTTACTTCGCCAATGATTATCAAAAGAGTATCAACATTTCATATGTACACCGGTTGTTATATAATATAACTGAATAGTCTTTGTTGTTTCTTGAGAAAAACCACGCCAGTTTAACAGTATAAAATTACGAATGATACGATTTCTATACTTGCATATCCTTTTCTAACAGGTATAACATATTTATAACGTATTATGTGGGTATAATTTGAGACGCATCAATGAAGAAGGGACATTTTTTACAATAAAATATGGTCCTTTATTTTGATTAGCCAAGTGTCTCATCAATATTTTATATTAAATTGACCAGATTGTGATAGATATTCCCTCTGAGTAGTTGCACGTGCATTTATCCTAAAAATCCTACTCACATTTATGTACTTTTCTCTTCGGACCTTTTATTAAGGTGAATGACATAAGTTGAATATTTTATGTGGACATATCTTTAGGAATTGTTCTTCTCAGATCTTAAAAGGCGACTCTCGAATTACTTTCCTCGAACCTACTGCGGTGGCTCATCTTTGGTATTTACTCTCCTCGGGAAATTACAGTGAAAAATCGATCAGGGCTTTTTTGTATTTTCATTTTTAAGATGTCTAATCTTTGGGACATACTCTTATCGGATCTTTTATTTAGACTTACCTTCGGTAGCTATTCGATTACGTCAATTCATAAAAAGTGTGTTCAGGATCCTAGGCTGAAAGAAGTTAATAATATCATGAAGTACCGATTGCAAAATATGGGTTTTAATAAAAGATTGTCTAAAAACGACAATCTTCAACGTCATAAAGTTTTGTATCTAGACCATGACCATAAATTTAACATAAGCTGTAATGTTTAATGGCTGTGTCTTATTGGCGTATCACTTGCAGAATAATTAGCTATCTTTATTTTTGAGTGAACTGAAAATTAATAAACAATGACAAGCCAATGTAGTTGTTAAATTAATGTAAATATTAATTTATATCATAATATTTACCACGCTTATCATAATAGTTCGATTTTTTTAGACAACATTAAACAGACAAAAACACTTCTAACTATAAAATATTCATAACCATTTACTTTAATGAACAAAGTAATAATTGAAATTGACTATTTTACTTGAAGAGTGCTTAGAGAATAAGAAAGGACGAACTCTTCTAAATTTAAAAGTTTAATAACATTAAAAAACAAGCCCTAAACACCCTTTGCACGTGTGGCTTCAGTAATACAGTGAACATAATTTAAATGATAGTTTTAACCGGCGGCGGGCACGAATTGGACAACTTTTGCCTACCCTCGCTAATCCCCGTGCACGAACTGGACAACATTTTCGAAGCAGGTCAAGGGGCTGAGCACGAACTGGACAACTTTTCGGCTCCTTTGAAAACCAAAGTGCCTAATCTAGCGTTAAATAAGCGCACACAAACAATCTGAAAACTGCTCGCTCATGTAAAGTCTGTAAACAAATATCCCCCATAAGAATAACAGGTTAGGTTAGGTTAGGTTAGGTTAGAATCCTTTCTAATCCTTCCTGCATACCACCCTCTCTACCTGTCAGGGAAAGTTGTCCAGTTCGTGCTCGGAGATTAGGAGACCCTTTTCTGTCCCTTCTTTAAAATTGGGAATGTTGTCCAGTTCGTGCCCAGCCAGTTTAACTAGGGACAAAACAAGAAATATTAGTCGTAAATATAAATAACCTAGAAATGTATTTTAATCCATAAATTGGTTGAACATTAAATTAAATGTTGAAAAGTAGATTTTTATATTAAAACATGCCTGGTTTGTTGGGTGGCCAATTATTATTAATTTTTTAACCATCCGTATCTAGTTAATTTAAGTTAGTGTTTTCTCACAATGGCTGTTCAACTTTCACTACGACCTGCTATTATTCCGAATGTTCTTAATCCTTATTTGTTTTGCTTTAATTGCTTAGTTTATTTTGGGTTACCAACAGCCCTCTTCATACGGATAAGATAAAATAATCAAATTGGACCGTAACTATCGCTCGTGTGTGAAGGCAATTTAACATTTAAATAAATCCATTCAACTATAAGAATACATTAAAGATAAGCGTTTTCGTTCAGTTAATCAACTTTAAGGTAGTGAAATTGTCAAATTTATAAACAATGGAAATTCGTCGAAATGAAGAATTTTCTTGCTAAACTAAACAATATATACTTAATGCCTCACAATTCATTCAGGAAATATAATATATCTGTTTAGTATATTTAATAGTTGTTGTACATTTTCATAATCAACATAAAATATGTATTTATCTTTACATAATACGGCAACTGGGTTAAAGTTTTCATGTTGACCATATCATCCATCATGTTTTCATCTGACTAACCATGTTTTCAAAATTTAAGTTCATGCTTTCATGAAAAATGGAACCTTACGTATGATCCTTGAAAATCAACAATATGTCTCCCTTCATTATTTTAGATATAAAATCAAGATGTAGGTAATCTCTGAAGATACCAATTATTAAATTATCGATACCACAAATTATAGTCAAAAGTTTGAAGATTTTGCGTTGAAATTCAGACTGGAGTTAAGTTAATTTTTATTTAAATAAATCACTAGTCCATAAGTGTTTTTAGTAGGACGTCAAATATTTTAAACACCAAGAAGCTTGGCACTTATCGATGTGATTAGTTCCAGTATGAGAGTAATAAAAGTGAGTGATAACAACAATTGAATCTGTTAAAGAGATTCGAGTTGATTGATGGATTCGATTTACTGAGGCCAGGGGGAATAAAGACGAATCTGGGCCGACCTGTTTCAAAAACCGATTCAGTGCGAAAATGACAGCCAGTGGATGATGTGTTCTTGCAACAGTAGCGCACAAAGGTAAACAAACTACAGGAGACAAATCGACCGGGCTGGAACCCGGCGTGGCATGGCGGCATGGCGGGCATTTAGCATTGTGTAATACTGAGAGTGAAATCGGGGTCAGCAGCTTTCACTAGAGGTAATTGTGAGTGCCGAGTTATATCACAGTCCCATGGCCTGGCCTACTCACGGCAACACGCTTTTTGGCCGCTACGGTGAGCCACAAGGGTCCAGATTTATCCTTATAATGTTTGCATTATTTTTCCTTACTAGTGACTGGCTAACAAGGATTTTAGTTTTTTTTAAGAACTATCATACACGACGGATCACTATACCAGTTTCAGATTCCTATTTGATCAATCATCTAAATTATTTATTTCATATCTTTGCTTGTTAAGATGTTTTGAATGTTTAAAAATTCGTATTGCTAGTGAGTAGCTATTTAAGTTTTTTTTATTGAACAAACACACACAGCCAATGTTATGGTAGGTCATAAATGATTTAGCAAACAAATTTATTTGATTCTTCAAAATATGTCATAGTTATGTACTTCATCGTCCATTGAATTTGCTTATTGTTTTTCAGCGCGATCTTCATTAATTCTGTACAATATATAAAAAGAATATTGTGAGAGATTTTATGCACAACTTACAAGCAGTATTACAACAACAGAAAAAATTATGAACCATAGATCTGTGGACAAGAAGACAACGTTCAAGGCTCTTGAACTTGTATAAGATATTATTAAAAAAACATATTATAAATAGTTAAGTAAATTGTAATTTAATTCATTTTAAGTACTTAAATTCAATATCAATCTAGCATGTCACAAAATAGACAAAATTATCTGTGACAAAATTCTCAGGCTCGAGGATGAGCTGACCTTTGACTATCTGATTAATTATTTAAAACTAGAGTAACGTAAATAAAAGTTATATGCACAAATAATCTAATTTCTATCACAAAATTATCGTTAATCTATGTAAAATAATGTAAACACAAAATATACAAACTCCTTAATTCTCTATAAAGGTAAACTAAGCAAGGGAACAAAATTAAGAAGTAGCAGAGAACATTGAGAATAATCCTTATATATAATAGGCCTACATGAAGCAGTTTTTTGTCAACGCAACTCATCCTTATTTCTTTACCAATTTAATTGGTTGAGGTGCCAATAAATTTGCCTCTATTAGTAGTTGTGCAATAAAATCTTAATTCTTTAATACTTTCACTCTGAAGGGCACTGGAAGCGCTCAAAGTACGTTTTTCGGCCGTAAAAGTAATATGGGAAAATATTTAAATAAAAGTAACAGCTGTTTAAATGTAAACTATGATTTCCAAAAATGTTTACCAGCTGTTGGATTGTAAAAAATGGTGTTTGTAATATTGAGGAGGTTAGATCTTTCATAATGTTAAACCAGGGAAAGTTGTAAGGATGGTTTTATTAACAATCGATTGCAGGCTCCGCTCTACTGGACTTGAAGATTCCAATGGTAATTTAATGTAGTTATTTTATTTATTTAATTACTCTTCAGCTGTTAAAATAAAAACAAATGAAATTGACAACTTTGAATCAGGCTAAGTAATATCATTGGGTGTTTATACAAATAAATAGTTAGCAACGCAAGTAACGTGAGTGGGATTCTGTAAATAAATTTAATAGTGTGATTTTACGTTATACAGTTAACCTACTAATATTTGTAGTTAAAAGGCACATGCTGAGGTGTAACGAGCCCAGTGATTGACGGAATTGGCACACGAAGCGTACAAGGATGCCCCCTAGTATAATATTACTGTTACAACAATTGATCTATATTGTAATATAGATACCAAATTAAATAAAAAATCGGTAAGTTAGGAAAGACACGAGTCTACTCCATTAGCCCTTTGTATATAAAATTGGATGTCCATCTTCGTACTTAACGGCCATATTTAATCAAATGTCGATCTTAAACCTTGGAAGCTCGGCCCTTGGATCCTTGGAGAGTTGCGTATAGGCTAGTTTCATTACATACCTGGTTTTATAAATGGGACTACTCATTTATCTATCTAATTAGATTGATCAATATCTAAATGACAATCTAGTGATATACCTAAACATCATTGACTCATAGTCAACTTGTCATACACAGAATGGGTGAGTTGTTCCATATGAAAAATAATTTATGAAATGTATCGCAAAAAAAGTAAAGGCATTTGATAAATTTGAAATTACAAAGTCACTTGGTAATAAATTGAAGCCCCTGATACATATATCCCAGATGTATCAGGAACTAAAGACAAATCATAAAGTCATTGAGGTTCATAATATTGGTTCAGATTCTTTAATTTTATTTGTATTATTAAATCTTACTTTAGAAACAAAATACTATTTTTTTCTTTGCCAAAATGGTCTATTTTATCTTTTAATCCATGGCTGTATAGTTGTTTCCTAATCGTAGTGTTACGATTAATAATTATATTTCTATTCCATTAATATGACAAGCTTGCCATTGGGGGCTATGCCTCCACACCATTTCTATCCTTCATATTCAATTTTCAATTCACTTAAAGTCATTGACTGATGAAAAACAAATTTTAAAACCCTCAACAGATAAACCTAAATATAATAAACCAAAATAAAAAGTTGAGGTTCGTTTAGAAAACGTTGTTTCTAGTATAATGATGGAAGAAGTAAGAATGAGTTTATAGTAACATCGTAAATAACTGCTGATTTGTAAATTATGATAAGTAAGACATAAAAATGTTCTTTGACTTTTTTTCACTTACGACTAATATTTTTAACAACTGAACGCGTAGCTATAAAGTATTTCTTTTACGTTCAATTAAAGGAAAATTTCCTTTAATCGTAAAAAGCTTAATTAACTGAAATCAGATCAGAATTTTCCTCGGAAACTCAATAAACAAAACAGCTGTCTTTTTATATAGATTTAACTTCAGCTTGAATCAAACTGAAAACAGCTCATTTTTTATGTATCGGTCAGGATATATCAGAAAACCACAAAAAATCTTCTTTGTGGAAAATATGTACATGTACACTCTCTTCTCAGGGGGAAGTTACTCAAGAGGTGTGGGAGATCTCGCATGGTACAATCCTGGGAGCACTTCGCGGCACGAGACCGCACACGAGTCTCATGACCTAATGAGACAGGACAATAAGGATACGTTTACTGTCAACATAAATATATAACAGTTATAAATATAAATGCAATTAAACATTTCCCACCTTACATAAGAGTAACATTAATGTTAATTAAATTTATTAATTTAATTCAAACAGCTCATGCAAACAATCACAATAGCTTGGCTAATTTATTATTTATTGTAGAATGTACTTGGTACAGTAATAATAATAATAATAATGGTAATAATAATAAATAAGCTATATTTCTCATAAAAACGTACAACAATACAAAACAATACAACAGTAAATATATACACTTAATAATACTTACACTTAATAATGTTAATTTGAGAAATAAAGGAGTTACCTCCCAGGCTAAGCCTGTTTGGAGGATTCCTAGACACAGACTTGTATTAAAAAAAAAACAGCTAATGGCAATGCTAATTACTTATAAATAAATAGTCATAAATTGTTTTACCTAAATGAATTCATGTATTTTAATTAAAAATATATTTCATTTTAATTAAGGTTAGATTAAACTGGTTTTCTGAGCCTTCAATACAATAGATTTTCTAAATTTTAATGCCTTTCGGTCAAACAATTAATAGAATACTACAACTAGAAACAAAAATATGTATTTATATGAGATACAACAAACAAAAGGTATGCACATAAATAATAATTGAGTTCAAGGACACAATTTATAAAAAAGTAATATATAATTAATTAATGAATCTTATTTATAAACATTAATAAATGGTCAACACAAATAATAAAAATTGTGTAGAATGTACATTCTCATTCATATACCAGAAAAAAATACATAAACATTACAATATTTTCAATGACCAAAAAAATTTTTCCTTTTTAAATTAATGTTATTATGTTATAATTTTTATTACTATATTTTTTGGTTCTTTGCTTCAACACAGGCGCCACGGAGTGCGAGTTTTTTATTTTGCTGCTGGACTCACAATTAAATTGTTTGTATTGTGCTTTTTTAGAATTAACGTTGGCCACAAATACTGGATACTGTGGTCAACTTTCTATTCCTACATTGTCATTGTTTTTGTGTTTTACTTTTTTTAAAGGAATAAATTTTCATTATTTCATATTTTGGTACTCACCATTACCTATACACTGTTCCTAAACAGCACCTGTTCAATATCTTCCACTGAAAAAAATCCATTGTTTAAGGTGTTTCAACATGATTTAATAGAATTTTGCTTTCTGAGTTCAGCTGGTATTCCATTAAATAATTTTGGCGCTAAATAGGTAAATGTTTTTGTAAAATAAGTATTTAATGGTTGTGGCACACGTAAAACTTCTGCATTTCACAGTTTCTGTTTATATTTATTTGTTTCCTGATGATTGTTGCTTCTCACGTAGAATATTTTTAATGTCTTACACACATACATAATAGCTTAAAGGCAGAATTTTCAAGCTAAAAAATAACGGAAAAGATGACTCGGTTTTCTTTTTTCAATATCAGTCTTATAAAATGTTTCTGTGTATTAATTGTAGTTTTTAAATTAGATATGTGGGTTCCACCCCAACAGATATTGCGTACTCTAGCCTACTATTTACCAAGGAAATATATAACATTCGTAAAACGTTAATATTACACATATTCCTCAAAAATAGAATACTCTCAAAACAATATTTAATTTTTGTGTTAACTTGTCCAAATATGTTTTCCAATTTAACTCTTTGTCTAACCATAGTCCTAAATACTTCAAAGATTCGACACCAAATATAACACTGCAATCTGTATTGCATTCACTATTACTCTTGATACAGTCCATGCATTTGTAAATTATCCTATTTAGCAAATTTACATTACTTTGGCATGATTGTACTACTTCGCATCACTCTAGAGTAGACTTATAGAGTTTTCTAGGTATAACATTGTATTATGTAGGAGCATGGCAGTTGGTTATGCTTTTATTATTGATGTGATTGTTTAGCAAGAACCACGGAGTGAAGCAAGCGCAGAGAACCACCGTAGTGAAGCAAGGCTTGACGGCTTATATTATTATAAGAAAGAAAAATATGAGAACTTACATAAATAAAAGAAATTACATTTTTCAAATTTAATACAAAACTGTTTTCACAATTTCCCAAATTGCCAATCCATCACTGAGAAGTCGAGAGCTCTATGTTATACACCCAATGTTACCACAGCGGACCAAAACATGGTGTTCTTTTTTAACTGTACGGTTTAGTTTTATTGTTTTATTGAACCCTGTAATAGTATTATAAGTCCAATCTAGTGAACTATGAATTTATATTATTATTTATTAAATTAAAAGTAAAAAATGACATTTGAGGTTTCACATGTTTTACCGTAAAAAATCAATACTCAATTTGTTCAAAAATCAACTTCAGATCCACTTAACAGTTCTTATATCAAATGAAACTTCAAGAGTTATGATGTGATCAGTATTACGGAATGATTCTTGAATCGTTTTTCGTCGAGTCAAACGCACCTCTTGGTAAATAAATAATGGGAAGGGTAACAGTTTACCAAATTTAGTGCATTTACCCAATTGTATATTAATCGTACATATAAAAAAACTAAAATTAATGCAATTTAATATAAATTTAAAGAAATTGCTACTATTCTTTTCATATGGGTTGAATCAGACCGAAGTACAGTCATCGCTGTTTTTATGAGCTAGATTTTCTTTGCGTCACAAATTGGCCCATTCTTTCAAAATAATGAGCTCTCTTCTTTCTCTAGACTAAGTTGTTCCAGTTCTTTTTCCTTTCACACTATGAACAAGTTTCTAATAAAAACTATTGTGTCTGTAAGCTATTTTAAATCTCAGTTGCTTTTAGGTCTTTTAATGCACCATTCCTTTTAGTTATATCTGTTTTGGCCCTAATTTGATAGTCGTTGCTAAAATGGTATGATTTACATTTATAAGGTCATAGAATTTTAGACTTCGTTTTCTCATGATACAACGTGTTTCAGAGTATTCTTGTATTTCCTTATTACTTCTGTATGACCTGGACCTGCCTTTTTGACAGAGCAACGAAAAAAACACTATCATCTTTTTGAATTAATTTGTATGCCTTTAACTCCTAATACTAAACCAACACCTCAAACTGAAAACTGGAGTAATTTACTTCAAACACTTCGTGCGTCGCTTACGCAACAGCCAGTCTACTGGTAGGGCGCTTCTTACATAAACTGCCTCCAAAATTTCCGGCACTACCGCCTGTAAACTGGAGCCCTCCTTCCTGTCAGCTACCGCTGTTACGTACTGGAACTGGAGTAGATACCTGGAGACCCTTCCAGAGCACCACGTTACTTATCTGTTCAAGTTGTCTTTGTAAAAAATGTTCAATAAACATGTTCAACATCCATTTGAACTGAACCAAACATGTGTAGTATTGTACTTCAACTACTTAAGGTGACTTTCTCAAATGCCGAGGCACACCTGGAAAGTCGACAGCCCAACAGTTGATGTACAATCTGACCTTCAGTGGGATAAAACATGGTTTTCTATTTCAACTGTACGGTTCGTATTTATTAAAACAATGAGATAAAGTGCACACTCTACGATTAATAAAGATTCAGTTTAACAGACCATAAATGACCTTTTTACATGCCAGTTAAAGTTTTACATATTGAACTGTACAACAACTATAAAAATACTCATTTTTTACAAAATTGTACACCAATAATGTTCTTCAATAATCAAATAAGACGTCGAGTGTTGCGATACGGTATTTTTACGGACCAAACCTTTGAAATTGAAACCCATGTTTTGGTGTTTTTCGTTGAGTTAAACGACCCCTTTGGTTCAAACATTTATTTTTAAAATGCATAATTACTTGTAAATACCAATCCATATCATTATTGATTTGTTTGTTGCAGCAAAATTGTTGCTCTAGGTTAGCTGGTAGAAAAGTTGAGTAGAACTGGCTATTGAGTAGAAAAGTTCAAACACCAACAGATGTTAAATCGGTATTGATCTTTTAAAGAATCTGTAACACAGATAACGAACGAAAAGAATTCGTTATCTGTGTTCTGTATCAAAGAACTGTATAAAAGATTCTGTATAAACGAGTCTTTTTTACGAAACTTATAAACGATTCTGTATAAAAGAACTGTATACAGATCGTTCATGGTGTAGGGAAAATTGTGCTCGCATGGGACAGGCACTCTATCTACTGATTCGTGCGTGTGGCGTTGCTATAAAGAACGGGGAGTGACAGAGAGAACTCAATTATCATCACATAACTAGTAGTTTTGGTCCTTCAAGAACTGTGCTCGACAGTTGACGCGCTACAAGCAAACACTGTGAAAAATATGTCATAATATCCGCGAACAGCAAAAAACAAAGTGAGAGGAATGCGCGTAAATTCCTCAGTTTTATTAAGCTATTAATTAATTTTTGTTGTTTTTTTTTTTTTAGGAATATCCAACCTTATTTTGTAACAAAAACACCGCTCATTCAATTCTAACCATAATGTTCAATTCCAAACTACAATCACTGTGACACACTTCTTTACGTATTAAAAAATATTATTTTTCAAGTACATTTATATTTCTTCTCTTTTTATAGTTGCCATTGTTTAGTATAATAATTAATTTGATTTATTTTCATATTTAGTCATATAAAGCTTACTGAGCGACTCCTTCCCGCACACATATGTATAGTCCATACGGGAAGTAAATTCATTTATTGTATTTATATTGTTTTTAATCTTTGTAATTTCGAAATAATCGGATATTAAATTATACTAAACAAAATCAATCAAGTACCGACTGAATTTGACCCAAAACGAACAAGTACCCATAATATTATCTTGAAAAGTTAGAACTAAGCAAACATTAACAGGTGAGTGATCCAAATCTAGATTAACCTCAAGGAAGATAGGAGCCGACGAATAGGCGAAAATAAAAGCGTACTGTACTTGCCTTGATATACCAATGTAGATTACATGACAATAAATGTTAACAATAACATGATATAGACATTACATAGAATATCAAAGATACCTCTACAATATCAGAAGCAAGTTTAGAAGTTTTTGTAGTTTTTAGAAAATTGGGTTTTTGAAGTACGGAAGAGTTCATTTCGAAAACAAAAATGTTGGGGTATTTTATAGAAAAGGATCATTATCCTACCAATTTTTCCTAAGCATTATAAATTCATTTGGATTGCAAGTATAAAAGCTGATTGAAAGTAGCTTAAGATAAATTAGGTCATGTTATGTCAGGTTAAATTAGGTTAACATAAGTTTGGTCAGGTTATGTAGGGTAGGATACGTTGACCTCCCCGACAGCTGATCCTAAACTTGTGTGTGTATGCCATAGATATTATGTAGGGTAGGATACGTTGACCTCCCCGACAGCTGATCCTAAACTTGTGTGTGTATGCCATAGATATTATGTAGGGTAGGATACGTTGACCTCCCCGACAGCTGATCCTAAACTTGTGTGTGTATGCCATAGATATTATGTAGGGTAGGATACGTTGACCTCCCCGACAGCTGATCCTAAACTTGTGTGTGTATGCCATAGATATTATGTAGGGTAGGATACGTTGACCTCCCCGACAGCTGATCCTAAACTTGTGTGTGTATGCCATAGATATTATGTAGGGTAGGATACGTTGACCTCCCCGACAGCTGATCCTAAACTTGTGTGTGTATGCCATAGATATTATGTAGGGTAGGATACGTTGACCTCCCCGACAGCTGATCCTAAACTTGTGTGTGTATGCCATAGATATTATGTACGTACGTCTGAGTACACAATCACGTCATAGTGTCTGTTATATGTAGAACATTTTTGATAGCCCTTAAAAAAATAACCAAATTTGGAATGTTGACTGACAGCACACTTTCCTGACCAGCGCAGATCTTACGTCACCATCGTGACGACAGCAGGTGACCAACGCGGCGTCACGGCGATTGGCGTGACCAGGACACGCACTGCTTGACACGCCATGGCACGCGTGACAGCACCTCCCCTCCCACCATCATGGCTCAGATCATTATCTTCATCATTCACCCAGAATGACAAGTCACTTCGGACCAGTGAAGTATTCCTACGGTACTTCCTTTTTCCGAATTGTTCTCAATTTACATAACTTTTAAAATTGCCACTTTAAATTGTCACACCAGGATATTGATGTAAGTACATTGTAAGTGTTTCCGATTATCTGTTGTTGTACCCAATTATGTATGACTTTGACACATACAAAACCTGTTGAAAGAATTATTCGAAGATAGGTATACAGGATGGATTAATTATTGCTATTTATTTATTCATGTACTATACGCCAATTGTCAAAATATACATGATTATGAGTGGTGAATGAGTGTGATGAGTAGAGGTGGATGAGAGTAGTCATTGTTACTAAGGTCGGCTTAGAAAGAGCCGTCAGTTCAATAGCCAATACAACTAAAGTACCTATTGCATTATGTGGAATCCAAACCACGTAGTATTAGTCTCATTTTGGATAATATTAAAGTATGTCAAACGTATCCTAAAGATAGCACCTAGACCTTGTTCATGCCCCAACACTGCCCATAGAAGTAGTGGCACCGATGGTAACCATTGAGCGGCCTCTTTGTCGGTATTATGAAGAGAACAAAATATATTACCTGCAATGTCCAAAAGTAGTGGGATTGTATCACTGCGCCACAATGCTGGCGATTACAATGTGTTAAACCTGTGCACTACTTCTAAGAGTTCACCCACCCATTCCACCGATAGATTTACTAGGCCCATCCACCCATCCTAAGTACATGATGTATGGTCATTAAACACAATGCTGGCGATTACAATGTGTTAAACCTGTGCACTACTTCTAAGAGTTCACCCACCCATTCCACCGATAGATTTACTAGGCCCATCCACCCATCCTAAGTACATGATGTATGGTCATTAAAAAGTTTCCTTGGGATCAACCAAACTAACAAAGTACATGATGTATGGTCATTAAAGTTTCCTTGGGATCAACCAAACTAACAAACGATCACGACGTAGGGGTGATGGTCCATGATTTCTAAATGTAGCCTACATCCACCAACTCCACCAACAGATTTGTTGTGCCAACCCACCCATCCTCAGGGCATTACGTATGGAGAATTGGAACAATTTCTTTAGATACGTGAGTGGTTAACGTTATACAGGACAACAAAGTAACATACTTTCATAGCTGGAGATGACTGGTAAGAAAAAATACTATGCAACTATGGCAATAAAACAAATTCAAGGGAAAATCACCAAAACTTGAAGCTATGTGACTAGCACTGCCTTATTATAACTATTAATGGAAAATTACCACATAGTTGTTAATGGTTTACGAACAAATTAACAATATAATAGAGAAAATGTCAGTGCAGACCATCTTTGTATCTCGTAGTTTACTACATACATCGATGGTCTGCACCGACATTTTGTCTATTATATTGTTGATTTAATATAGTTTAAATCGATATATCGATGTATATAGTTTACTACATACATCGATAGTCCAGACAGATTCGATACCAATACGTACCAGGTGAAGTTGAGTGATACCATGGCCAAAACTACATAGATTTTTCCACGGAAAGTTTGTTAATTTTTTTTATTTTTAAATGTTGTTGTCTTATATTTATTTAATATTTTCAAGAAAATGTTTTCTCAAAATGATGAAAAAAAAAAATATTATATAGAGTTTTAGTCAACATCTAACTGATAGAGCAAATTCTAAATAATTTGTAGTATGCGAGATGTAACTAAAAGAGAAATAAGAGTCTTGAATTACCTTATGTCAACGAGAAAAATGTGAAACCTTGAAGATAGAAAGTGAAAGGATCCTCCGGTGTTCGGTTACATCTGCACCAAGTTGTGATTGAAGACAGTCGTACTCCGGGAATAAGATTTATATCCTTCAAGATACAACATCCTGACAACTACGAAACAACGAGCTATGTAGGTTTACCTACTGATTAAATTCACATTACATAAAACAAATTCAATGTGGAATTTCCGTTCAAGAGAAACTCTAAAAAAGAAATTAGGACTTTGATTCAACTATTACTGTTCTAATCTACCGATTGTAACTTAAAAATATAAGAGACTGTTTAAATAAATCAAGTAAAATCAACTTTTTTTTGTTTATTGAAAGGAGGTGGTGAATTTCTATCCAAGACATTATTGAGTCCTCGATCAAAAATTATTTTTTTAAATTAGACTTCTTATAAGTAATAAATGTTTTGAAGAAAACCCCTTTATTGAGATATGGCTACCGAAAGTAGCTGATTTGGTATATTTATATACAAAACTCTTTAATTAACGGTGTAATAAGTTGTATTGAAATGTTGATAGTCTAGTGGACAAAAGTTACTAAACTACTTCGTATAGAGAAAAACTTCAAAAATATTGATTATTTAGTGCAATCAATGAATTTCCTATAAATGACATCTGTTCAAATGTTGGGGTGAAATTTGTACAGTTACTTTCAGCTGAAATAGTATATAATTATTTCTAGAGTTTTACATAAATGGGGAGATGTGTATTTTTGTACAATTTGCGGAGTGGGTTAGTCGGGGACAGTGAGAGATAGGGAAGGGGAACATATTGAATGTGTGTTAGTGAGGCAGGCATTTTGTTATTCCTAGCGAAAGTTGCGATAAAAACAAGAACTAAATTAATTGAAGTGCTCAACTAGGCACATGGATGAAAACCCTTAACCAGAAGGTGTTAACTGTAACAAATTATTTCTGATTCCTATTAGATAAAAATTACAAATATCTCAAAAAACGAAGAGAGAAGTGAACGTCATCCCCATCCGTATACAGAGGAAAGTCGTTAGTGTATAGAAGTTCCATCTGCTCTTAGAGAACAGAGATCCTATTGTCAAGAGATTGTTGTCAAGGAGAAACCATTATTCATCCCTACACGTGGAGAAGATCTTATGGTCAGTAAAAACTATGTGCAATACCTTATTTCTGTTTGGATACAGTGCTGTAAATTTATAATACGACTAATGTAAGTTAGCAGTGGTTATTTACGTACGTAGTAAAACAAATACGCTTGAAGAATGAGTATAAACTGGCGAAGACCTCTCGTAAAACGAGCCAAGCAAAGTCAAGTGCAGGGAGACAGTTCTGTATAAATAGGCCTTTACAGCTCATCCTCTGTTAACAATCCCTGTGTTATATGAACCGATCATTTTATTATTGTAGTTGTGGATGTTCTTTTAATGCCAGACTGTTGTATTTATACATCAAAAAGTATAACTTTTAGAAACATACCTGACATAACTACGTTGCAGATATCATGTATCTGAAAAATAAAGGAATAACTACAAATATAACCAATACTTCAAATAAACTTGTAATGAATAAAATAAGACAATAATAAATAAAACAACATGTTGCAATAAAGTACATCAGTAATGGTGAATTATAACAGCCATTGTAGTTAAATAATTGTTAAGTACTTTAACACGCTGTACTGTATAATTAAAATGTAAAAGTATCTTTAATGGTTTTTTTTTTTTTTTTTTTTTTTTTTTAAATAGCCAAATGGATAGTTAAATTGCCTATATATTCATAGCACATTTTTTTAAATAGTGAATTATTAAATATCCTTAGTAATTGTGAATTGTTGTAAGACCAAAACAGTCTTGGTGAGTTTTTACATATCCACACAAGTCATGGTAAATTATTAAATATCCTCAGTTAATATGAAATATTAAAATACCGAAATAGTCTTCGTAGATTGTTAAATAGACTCTGGAGTCCTTTTAAATAATTATAAAATATCCTCAGTGGTTGTGAAATATTAAAATAACGAAATAGTCTTCGTGGATTGTTAAATAGATTCTGAAGTCCTTTTAAATAATTATAAAATATCCTCAGTGATTGTGAAATATTAAAATAACGAAATAGTCTTCGTGGATTTTTAAATAGACTCTGAAGTCCTTTTAAATAATTATAAAATATCCTCAGTGATTGTGAAATATTAAAATAACGAAATAGTCTTCGTGGATTTTTAAATAGACTCTGAAGTCCTTTTAAATAATTATAAAATATCCTCAGTGATTGTGAAATATTAAAATAACGAAATAGTCATAGAGTATTGTTAAGTAGCCTTTCAAATTGTTAATTAAGCTCGGTAGTCGTTGTAAATTGTTAAATATTTTCAGTGGTTGTAGCGGTTTTTTAAATAGCCAAAAAGTGCTAGTTGATTCTTATCGGTTTCCTTTGTTATCGTAATAGTAAAGATTATTCGGAGACTCTAATAAAATTTTGAAGATGTTGCTTTGTTAGACTAGCTATTTGAACATGTCTTGTGCTGAGTTCAGAATAAAGAAGCAACAGTAAGTCCAGATCCCTCCAATATTCTGTTTATTTCAATACATGATTCAGATCCTTAT
Organism: Stictocephala bisonia; assembly: GCA_035578905.1. Classification (NCBI taxonomy): domain Eukaryota; kingdom Metazoa; phylum Arthropoda; class Insecta; order Hemiptera; family Membracidae; genus Stictocephala; species Stictocephala bisonia. The sequence continues at coordinate 665,158 of JAQJVL010000345.1, read as the reverse complement.
CGATGGAAACTTTCAAGAAAGGTTTAACAGGTTACCTTACCATAGCTTGAACGTAGTTTAAAGCGGACATCTTAATGTCTTAACAAGTCAGATCGTATGTCACCCAGACTACAACATGGTACAAATGTATTTGTCGCCCACATACGTATATCTTATCACCCTAGACACATTCAACCCCTTATCTCCCTGCCCAACCCTCAGTATCTGCCACTCGCCCTACATCTCATTGTGATGCAACACAGTTATCACCGGGCTGACTGGTTTGCTGTGTTCTGGTTCACTGGACACCACAACTGGGTCACTAGGAAAGCGAGAGTCGTGTTCTCGCTATAACCACGTCCAACATGATAACAACCTCTACAAATAACATAATTATGATATTTATTATGTTTTTATTAGTAATTCTGGAATATATCAGATATATGTAATTACTGTGATATGTTTTTCAGAGGTCAGACATAAAGGTACATTTGAGGTACATTTAAACAAAAGATTTAAAAACCATGTTTTTGCCTTAAAAGAACCCCTTGAAACATCAAATTTGGCAAAACAGCTTCTCAATTTTAACCACAGTTTATACTAAATTGGTAAAATTAAAAGGGTCTAGCAAATTTAACTTAATGTAGGATATTCAAATTGCAAACAAAAGAGAGCAATAGAAGTATAGCCAGAATAATCTATGGAACACACTGTGAACCTCTGTTAAAAACATTTTAAATCCCTTTTATTTATTTATTTTTTTAATTTAAGATCCACTGTACCATCACTTTTTGTATTTGAATCAATAGTTTATGTAAAAAATAATTCCAATTTTATATGTACCATTCACAAGCAAACTTAGAATAGAATAGAATAGAATAGAATAATTTTTTATTGCATGGACATTTACATTAAATGTATCGCAATCGTCAGACTTGAATTAAATTATATATTGATTAAAATTAAAGCAGCCATTCCTACAGAATTCCACATTCATACATACATTTTTGGGTCATATATTCTTCACATTCACACAATTAGTCCAAGTTAGATACTCCAGCTTCCAGTGTCAAACCGCCGAATTATTGGTCTCCCAGTTGTGGGATAAGAAATCTCTCACGGAGTAAAAGGCTTCGGTAATGAGAAACCTCTTTAACCGTGCCTTGAAAGCCTTTGGCTCAATATTGCCTTTGTATTCTATCGGAAGACTATTGACCATGCGAGCACCTGCTTGTGAGGGAAGGTGCTCGTAGGTTACAGTCCTATGTTGTGCGATTCTGTAATTTTCTCTTTGTCTGGATGGATAATTATGTATTTCACTGCCTTTGGTGAGCACACATTTGAACATACAATAAGATGCAGCCTCTAAAATGTAAATGCAAGGCAATGTCAATAGCTTTAACGACTTAAATACGGGTTTGCATGACTCTCTAGACTTACAACACAAAACACTGTACTAAATTTTTCACAGAATTTCACCGTTTAACACTAACATAACTGTAGGTCCAACATTTTTAACTGGCTTCCAAATAATGTGAAAAGCATTGTTTGCAAGTTTTAAATGCAAATTTCTAGTTGAAAAGTTTTATTACAATAATGAATAAATCTAGCTATTATTATCCAATGATCTAACCCTAACCAACCCAATATCTGACCCTAAGTAACCTTAAGAGCCTATTGACCCTTTGCGAAACTTCATGGGTGGAAAGGGACTTAACGAGTGATACTTCTTCTACGTCTACGCTACGAGGGATTATGATATTATGAAAATCTTGATATTCTCAAAGAGTAGGATTATGAATGGAAGGAATTATATATTTTATAACGAAGATTAAGGATTGTAACACTTTTATGAACGAACAGGTAAATTATCATTCTAAGATAGTATTTTCAGCAACAAAGAAGATGTTTATTATTATTTCAACGGCAGTAGCCGATTTACATTAATACAATATTTTCATTATTACAGAAGATGGCGAGGCAAAAAATCAGTGAAAATGTGCATAGCAACAACGTGAATAATACAATAATATGATAAAATGACGGATATTGGACATACTTATTAATATAACAATTGGTAAAGGAATAATATTGATAAATAGAAGGTAATTAAATATTAAAGTACACATCGAAAACAACAGTAACAAGCAAAATAAAATCTCAATAATAGCATAAACAAACCACATAAATAAACTTACTTAAACTACGACCACGTACAAACACGACCACCTTCCTGATCCGTTGGAGGCTATCACAGAAGAAGTCACATTCTGGAACAAGCTGGTTCCCCAGACGGACGAATCTTGCCAAGGGTCTATTCAAGTCGAAGTTTGTGGAGCGATGCCTTCGACTGAGAAGACTACGAGACCTGGTGTTTGTTGAGACTTTAAAGTCTAATTCAGCTAGGAGGTCCGAGCATTGCATCACTCCATTCATAATCTTCCAGAGCAAGAGAATGTCCACAACGTCACGTCGTGAAGCAAGGGAAGGAAGATTTAGCTCCTCTGAAAGAGTCTCCACAGAAACTTCCAGATACCCATATCCAAGCCTGACTCCAAGCAGATGGACGAAACGCCGCTGCAGAGCCTCAAGTCTCGACTTCGAGCAGACCAAGTAAGGAGACCAGACTGGACTGGCATACTCTACAACCTGCCTCACCAGGGGACAGTAGAGAGCACGTAAAGCAAAAGGATTGTTGATGCCTCTCGAAAACCTCATTATAAAGCCGAGCATCTTATTAGCCTGTTTACAGATGTCATTGATGTGCTATAAAAACTCAAGTCGTTGCTGAAACGAACACCCAAATCCTTTATGCCCTGAACTCTTGGAATCTGAGAGCCAGACATAAAGTAAGGATTCAATGGTGGCGATTTAGTCCTGTGAAAAGTGATTGCAGAACACTTGCTGGGATTCACTGACATATTGTTTCTTACACACCACTCATCAATTGCAGTTAAGCTCTCTTTAAGTTTCTGAGAATCACCAGGTGATGTAATTGCAGTGAAAACTTTCAAATCATCCGCAAATTGTAGGGCGTTTACACTGAAAATCTCATCTAAATTTAATGTACAGCTCATCTAAATTTAATGTATTTAATACTTGCCACCCAGGTGCACCTTTGGAGCCAATAATGCAGTCGATCACAACATCTAGAGACTTGAAGCGACTATCTAAAGATGACTGTGTTGTCATAATAGGAGGTACAAATAATGTAACCAAAACTTCTACTGGTAATCCTAAACAGTTTCTGCCATATTTCCAACACTTCCTAGAAAAACAACAAGACCTTTTTAAACATACTCATCTAATTCTTGCTACAATACCCTATAGGTATGACTTACATTCTGAGAGTCCGGAAAACGTTTTGATTAGGGAAGCAAACACAACAATCAGGGAACTCTCTTATAATCACTCTCATGTTGAGCTTCTTGACCTATACACTCTAGAGAGGTGTTACCAAACTAGATATGGGGTGCTCATTAATAAAAGAGGGAAACGATTTGTGTGTCAGAAAATTGTAAACATTACAGAGTGGTACCTTTTTCACCATCAAAAGAAGAATTCGTCAACCTCGTTTCCAGCCCCAAGATCAATACAATTAAACGATGATGCGGTTTCCACTCTATCCCGCACAGATCAAATAGTGTCAGATCCCATTCAGGTCATTGAAGATGACATGGAGAACTATGTAAAACGAGTTAAAAATAATAAAGATGTCGTCTTCGCATACTGTATTTCAGCAGACTTTCAAGATCAGAGACACATGAGTGGAGGTGTCGCGGTAGTTTTTAGGAAAGCATTTGGGAGGCCTACATTTTCAGATTTGATTTGCAGCAACCTCTCTCTTCAATATAGTAAAATTGGTTCGGCAGTATACGGTCTTGTAACGAAGCCAACTTACAACAGCAAACCTTGTAATGAAGACTATAATGTAGCTTTCAAATCTCTTATTTCAGACCTTAAAGTAAAAAAAATTAAAACACTTATCTGTTCCCCCATGGGATGTATGAGAGATAAAATTAAACCTCAACTGTTTGCTAAGAATATTGTGCAACTACATAATATTACCAAGGCCTCAGTCAATATGTGCGGGATGAGAGGGCAACAAGAACACTGCGAAATGGACTCAAGCACCAAGAGTTTGTTGCTCTCATAAGAAGTTGCATCGCTCAAGAAATAAACCAGGCAAGCTCCACTTCACCGGTCCAGATGCCAAGCTTAGGGAACCAGCAGCACCTACGGCACCAGAGATAGATGTCATATTGGACACTGACAACCACCGGCCGACTACCCCCCCTCCATTCATCAGTGATTTTAGTGAGTTTCCACCGTTAACTGTGCCTAGCCCCATCCCTCAAACCGTATCACAACCAGTCTCAGTAACACTTACTCCTTTGTTAAATGAGATATCTGATTTCACACTATCCCAACCTGACAACAGTATCATTCCATCCAATTTAAACTTACATCAAACACTCCTAGATCCATTAACCTAACTTATTCATTAACTAATGATAGTGTAAATCTAGATTCATTAATAGATAATCAAACATCTCTTAGTATAGCAAATTCTACTTATAATAATATTTCTAATGAATCTTTAAGATCTAATATTTTTGTAAGCACTGACCACACATTTTTAATGCACATTAATATTCACGGAGGTATCTCTGGTAAGATATATGATCTTCAACTCATTTTAGAAGGCACTAACATTGGGGTTGTGTGCATTAATGAACATTGGCTTCATTCAGATGAAACTTTTGTCTTGAGTACTATTCCAAACTATAAGTTAGCTGCTAGTTATTGTCGAAAAGAAGGACTAACACGCGGTGGTTCATGTATATTGCTTAGTGATAATATAGAATTTGAGGAAAGAAAGGATTTATGTGTTTATAATTGTACAAATGTGTTTGAAGCTTCATGTGTGGAGTTGCCATCTTACAACTGTATTATTATTTCTTTGTATAGAATACCTGTGGACAGTAACTTTGAAGAATTTATGTCTAGATTGGAGTCACTTTTTGAAAAATTACAAAGGAAAATTAGGGATACAAAAATTTATGTCGCAGCTGACTTCAACGTTGATTTTATGATAAATCTTAATAATGCCAGGAAAGAGTATGAAAGAAAAGAAATGTTAGGATTACTTGATAACTATGGTTTATCAGCATGTTTTTGTACTCCTACCAGAATAACAGAAAATTCAAAATCATGTATAGATAACATTTTAATTAATAAATTCATCACAGATAAACCGATATTAATTAATATTGAATTAGGGATATCAGACCATAGAGCCATTTTTATTAATATAAATGATAAAATTAAAAAACCAATTACAAAAAAAGGCAATTCCCTCAAAACTAGATTATTTTCCGACAAAAATGTATGCAAGTTTTTGACTGAACTAGGGAAAATTCAATGGATTATTTCAAATGGTGTCAGCTCTCAACAAAATTATAATAATTTTTTTGGGGCAATTTAAGGCTGTATTTGATACTTGCTTTCCATTAAAATTTCATAATAAAAAAAGGAATAAAATTAAAAAAAGCTGGGTAACAGAAGGAATTAGAGTTTCAAGTGCAAAAAAGAGGCAACTTCATAAATTAGTTCAAACATCACAAGATCCAAGTCTCAAGGCATTCTACAAGAGGTATAAATCAATATTCAAATCAGTTTGTAGGGAAGCAAAAAAAAAATAGCTAATATCAATTTCATTAAAAAGTCTGAGAATAAAAATAAGGCTGTGTGGTCAGTGGTTAAAGCTGAACTTGGAGTCTGTAAAACAATAAATAATTTAGAAAATTTGAGGGTTGAAAATACAGTTATCAAGGAAGGCATGGAAATGGTTCAATATTTTAATAATATGTTTTTGAATACTGCAAAAAGTATAAATATAAGTCCAAACTTAACTGATGCTGTTCGTTTTATTGTAAAAGGTGAGAGGCAAAATAAAATATTTTCTTTTAAACATGTATCAGCTATTCATGTACATAAAGTAATTAAGTCACTGAAAAACAAAATCTCTGCTGGCTAGGATGATATTCCGGTAAACCTAATTAGAAGTGCAGCCGATTATATCTGTCAACCATTAAGTTATATAATCAATCAATGTTTTGATGAAGGCTTGTTTCCTTCTCAGTTTAAGTTTGCCATAGTTAAACCCTTATTTAAGAAAGGTAATAGGGAAGATCCAGGAAATTATCGTCCTGTCTCGCTTCTGGTTGCATTTTCCAAAATATTTGAAAAAGTCGCATATAATCAAATTGTAAACTTCTTTGAATCCAATTTTATTTTTTCCAATAATCAATATGGATTATCTTTAGGTCAACAAGAAGTACTAACAATGCAATAGGAGATCTCATTGATCAAATTGTTCAGGGCTTGGATGGGTCACAGAGTACTGCTGCAGTGTTCTGTGATTTGTCCAAGGCCTTTGATTGTGTATCTCATGACATTTTAATCGAAAAACTAAAATTTTACAATTTTTCTCAAAAAGCCCTAGACTGGATGGAATCATATCTTTGCAACAGAAAACAAAGAACAGTAATTGTTCACAAAAACAGGAAAGTGTTTTCCCCTTGGCAGGAAATTAGGTGCGGTGTTCCTCAGGGTTCAATATTAGGACCTCTGTTGTTTTTTATTTTTATAAATGACTTACCATTAAATATTAACTGTCCCGTAGTTTTATATGCCGATGACACTACTTCTATTGTTAATGCCAAATCAAATCATTTACTTATTGAATCAATAAAAAATAATCTTGATCAGCTATTCTTATGGTTTTATGCAAATGGATTGGGACTGAACAGCTCAAAAACACAAATAGTAAAATTTAATACCTACCAAAATAAAGGACCATTTGTTGATAAAATACTTTTTAGAAATCAAGAATTAGAAGTAACATCGACATGCAGTTTTTTAGGAGTTCTTTTAGATAAAAACCTGTCATGGAAATTTTATATTGATAAATTATATAAAAGACTAAATACATGCTGTTTTCAAATGTTGGTATTAAGGGACAGTGTTGACTTACAAACACGAATAATGGTCTATTATTCACTTTTTTACTCGGTAATTGGTTATGGCATAGAATTTTGGGGTGATTCAACTGATTCAATGAGAATATTTAAAGTTCAGAAAAAATTTTAAAGAATTTTAACATTTTCAAAAAAAAGAAGTTCATGTGAAGAATTATTTAAAGAACTTCAAATTTTAACAGTGCTTTCACTTTACATATACAAATGCCTTGTATACATAAAATTAAATTATAATAAATTGTTTAATCAACAGCATCAGTACAATTATAAAACAAGAAATAAAAATAATTTCCTGTTTCCAATACATAGGTTAGCTTTAACAGAGCATACCCCTCAGTATATGGGAATGAAGTTTTATAATTAACTTCCCCAACAAATTAAATGTATTGGTGATTTAAAAAAGTTTAAATCTGAATTAAAAAGCTTGTTACTAGACAAAACTTATTATAAAATAGAAGATTATTTAAATAATAGTTAGCAGATTTAGTAGATTTTTATAACTAACATATAGACAACCTTTTCTTTATTCTAACAATTGAAAAATTTAAAATGTATTAATACTTGATTTGCATACATTTCATGTATTAAGTTTAGTTTTAGTTTTAAGCCCTGACAATTTCTCCTGTTTTCACCAGCAATTCTGGTTGTAAAAAGAAAATGTTATGTGAAAATAAAGAATTTGACTATTGACTATTGACTGACTGCCTCCAGGAGATCATTCACAAAGATATTGAAGAGGTAGGAACCCAACAGGGAGCCCTGAGGTACTCCTGAAGACTGTGAGAACTTGTTGGAAAAAGAAGAGCCAATTTTCACTGACAGGGACCGATCGGAGAGATAGCTGGATATCCACGATAGTAAGGGATCAGCCAAACCATAGCCTTTTAACTTGGCCAAAAGAATGGAGTGGTCCACTTTGTCGAAGGCCTTCGCCATATCTATATAAACTGCATCAACATGCTGGTTGTTGTGGAAGGCTGCCAAAACGTATTCTTGGAAGGAGATTAGATACAGTGGATTTCCCACGAACAAAACCATGTTGGCAAGGACGAATTATCTTCGACATGAGCAGAATAAGTCTATCTACAACAAGGCCTTCAAACAACTTGCCAATGACAGGGAGAATGGTGATCGGGCGGTAGTTACGTATATATTACATGGGTCACTGGATTTAAGGAGTGGAAAAATATATCCATGTTCCAGAGCACTCGGTAAGATTCCCAATTCTAGTGATTCATTGAAGAGACGTTCCAGAGGCTCAGCGAGAAGGTAACGGCAGTAGTGAACCAAAGACGGTGGGACGTTGTCGAGCACAGCTCGTTTGTTGGTGTCGAGACGTTCAAGTCTCAGTAAGATTTCATTCTCGGTTACTCTTAAACAACTCAGGCAGTCATAGACAGGGTATTCATTGAACTCAGGCGTGATAACTGCAGGTGGAGAATAAACGGAATTGAAAAAGATGGAGAATAGTCGGCACTTGCTTGTGGAATCCTTAGCTTCCTCCCCGTCAAGATGTAAGGCAAACGGAATGTCGGGGGATCTTCTCTGAGCCTTCACAAGACCCCAAAACGAGCGAGGATCATTAGATATGTTTGACTCAACCTGCGACAAGAAGCGCCTGTAGATTTCACGAGACATAGATCTGCATGTGTCTCTTAGGTTGGAAAACTCATAGTAGTGAACGAGGTTAAGGCTGACCTTGTAACGCTTATGGGCAATCGTCTTCTTTATGATTAGCCTCTTTAACTCATTCGAGAACCACCCCGGAAAGCGAGGTACACAAAATTTCTTCTTAGGGCTTGAGTTGATGCTGACGTCCCCCAAAATGCCCATAAAAAGATTAAATTTGTCATCTATGGGAAGCGGCAGTTGTATGAAGTTCAAATCAATTCTCTGCAGAGTTTCGAAGGCCAAGGGAAGATCACATTTTCCTAAGTTGTGCCCCAGGTAACAGTCGGTGTTCAGTGTCTGAGTTTTCACTGCTAGAGTTAGAGCCAGTGGAGGGTGGTGGATATCGGGTGAAACCAACCATTTATTGGATTTTGTTACCAATAAAGCCTGATCTGAAGAGAAAACCAAGTCAAGAGAGACTCCTCTGTGGTTCCAGACATGGTTAATCTGGTGGAGGGAGTGAAAAGATGACATATCGTGGAGGAATTCACCTGCCTGTTGCAGAGAGCCCGTTGTTGGGTTTAGGTCAAAATGGGGCAGGTTAAAGTCACCAAAAATCAGTACCTCTCTGGTTGCTTGGCTTGCTCAATTGCTATGTTGACGGCATCACAGAAATCTCTGTAAAAGCAGAGGGGACTTGAAGGGGGGATGTAGACGCAAACAACAAGAATATGAGAGCCAAGTCCCGTTGTCACAAGGGCAAAGATACATTCGACGACAAAGATGGAAGGTAATAACCAATAATAGTTTACCAATTATATTTTAACGGTCGCCATTTTGACGATTCCAGCCATGAGCCAACTACCATGAGCATCCCGGTCTGACAAGTCTCAGTTCAATATAACAGTTGAACTTCATTCTTTTGTGAATCCCTCTGGTCTGGGGAAGGTAAACGCGGTTTACCAAAGTCGATTGCCATAATATACGTACATTTTGTACTTGTTTTGTAATGAATGTGTAAATGTACATGTAGTACATTAGTATTGTAGTAAATGTGTAAATACAATACAAAACTGTAGCGTTCACTTGTATTGTATTTCTACCAACACGTAAAGTGCTAACTAATAAACTATTAATAGTGAACCATTTTCTGCATTGTATTTGACTTAAAGTTGTTTTTTTGTTTATGGCTTTACTAAATTTATAGTTCTAGATTCATTTTGTTGTGTATTTTAATCTTTTCTTTATTGTTAATTAGCAATACCGTATTTAGTTTGATTTATATAACTATAATTATCTTCTTTTGTGTGTGTGTTTTTTTTTTTTTTTTTTTTTTTTTTTTAAATAAGATGTATCTACGTATACATCTTTCTTATTAAAAAAATTAAGTCCTATTTTCAAGATTTAATTTTTTATTTATAAAGTAAAATTATTACATGATGCTGATTATATGTTTTTAATATCTAGTAATCCGTAACTAATTAGTGGACAGTATATATCCACAGCTGCCATGGATAAAAGAAGAAGAAATTTAATTTTATATGTTTTAAAACAGAACTGTACAAAGAAATAGTATGAAACATTTTACAAACAGAGAAAGGAAATAGAGGAAATAATCAGGCAAATATCTTAGACCACTGTCTTAGTCTTTTTGAGCTACAATATTATCTTTTTATGTTAAATTATTTCTTTCTTTTCCTAAGGTTGAAAATAGTTATAATTTATTAAATTTCGTCGTATTTTTTATATTCTGAACACATTGATCTAGTAGTGGTTTATTCTGTTTCGTTTGTGTATAATCAATATTACGATTGTCAGTTAAAAATTTAACAGGACGTACTCTGATACTATGTTATTTAATTAAGTTGTAGACTCAAATAGCTTTAGAAATACAAAAAAAGCCAATAAAATTTCCTTTTTTGAATTTTAAATTATTTTTATTTGTGCTGTAATGAAATTTATCTGTCCAGTTCATGTAAAGTTTCTAGAACTAAGACAGCGAATTAAGTCGAATAACCTGGGTCAGTTCAGGTGTCTTATTACGTTACAGGAACAGAATCTCCATTCCAAGAGATCGAATGTCAAATCGGACATTACACTCACTATATGGAATGCAAATTGGAAACCGGTCCACCGGCGACGTTAGAGGGGCCTACTTACCGAATTTGAATTCAATGAATAACATTCATGAGAGAAACTGGCATAGTAAATAGTAAAATGATTGTCAAATTCAACAGGTATTTCTTGACGACCTTTAAATTTAGATAGACTATAGAAAAAGTTATAGGTTTTAATAAGAGGCTCAAGTTTCTCTTTGGGAATGACCCAAAAACCAAACATAAAAGTTTGTAGTGAATATAACATTTATCAGCCATACGCAAATGTTATGTGGATAACTTAACCCCTCGAAATAAAAAAAATAAAATGATAATATTAGTAAAAGTAAAACCAATACAAAATATAACATCTTTATTGTTGATTGGTAATTTGTATACTTCAACATTTTATTAAAGTATTTATTATAATGTAAAGTTTGATTATTTTTAAACGAATCATTCTTCAATTCCAGATAAAAAATTCAGTGTGTAGAAAAAACCATTATTAATATAAATTTGAAGCAAAATTCTAAATACACAAAATAATGCTGTTCTATAAACTATCAGGCTACAATGGTTATTAAACTTAGACATTCTGAAGAGAACAAATGGACCTGGCCACTGTGTAAGAGTCCCAAACTAAAAACTTCCAAACAGACATTTTATTCGGTTTTATGTCATTTCAGTTCTTTAGGGAAAATACTTTTTAACGATTATGGATTTGGAAAGGATTGTGAGGATATTATGATAATATTCTATAGTTAGTGTGTCATTAAGTAAGAAAAGCAAAACTACAACAGTGTCTCAAATACATTGTTTGATTTTATTAATCTGATGATGACCTCAGATTGAAATATCCGAAACGTCGTGAGCCTTCTTCGTATTCACATTTAACCCTGGTAATTGTTCACTATAATTTCACAATTATTTTCACATTGTAATGTTTCTAGGTTGACACTTAATTTAAAATACACTTGATGGAGGTTTTTAAATAAATGTTTATTACTCTTACAGAAGCCTCAGTAAAAGTCTTCTGACGCTCTGAAAACTGCTGAATGCATATTCTTGTTTAATATATATGAACAAATTTAATTTCTTACTAATTTAATTTGGTATAAATTAAGATTAATTATCATTCAAGTTATTAAGATTTGTTGAAAAACCTTTATAATGTTTATGTGTTCTTTATAGGAATTTCTAGTTAGCAATGCATTTTTTCACACCCTCCAGTATTGGGCTTTTGTATACTATCCCAACCTTGAAGTTTGATAACTCGGGGACTCATCCAATGGTTCATCAGGTTATGGAGTTTCACCATGAGCACAAATTCTGCTGGAATCCCTCTGGAGGCACATATATTTCCAACAAAAAATCTAATTTAACCACTTCAGTTCAGTGACAATGATGAATTAACCAATCTAAACAAGAAATCAAACTGTACGCGAAAACCCCCTAAAAAACTTGTTTTAGTCACAGATAAGAAGGAAACAGAGGTCGCACACAAAGTACGCTACATGTGTGTCAAGTTAGTGTGTCAAGATATCAGTCCCCGCCTTATCCCCAGCCAAAATAATCAAGGATAAATGTATTTATTACTTCAAATGAATAAAGGTGTACATTAGTTGCAATTTGTTTATAACTGCCCCTGAGCAGTCCGCTGCAGCCATAAGAAAGTGACCTCTGTGTATTTCTTATCTGTGGTTTAGTTTACATTAACTTAATTTGAAAGAAAAGGAGGCTTTTGAAAACAATGAATAAATTGACAATAAGTAAATTCCATTACTATTTTGTAATTTTTTAAGCAACACGTATCAAACATTTAACAATTAAAAAATTAATAAAATACAAAAAAATAGTAATAAATTTATAATAATAATAAATTAAAAACATAACATACATACTCCAAGATATCTCGTTTGAGAGACAATTTGTTGTTTAATTGTTCGTATTTTAGCTGATTCCATCATTACAAAAGAATCAAGAAGTGATTACTGCCCATTAACTACTTCAACCTTCCTTCTTTGTCCTGATTTCAATTGTCATTCTAACCACGCAGGTGTTAACAGCAAGCAGGAACACAAGTGAAGTTAATTACGTACTTTACGTGGCAGACTCGAACCTCCGACATTGTTAAGTGTGGGAATCTGTGTTGGCTCCGATACATTTATAGGTACTGTATAACCAACTACATTTCCTTGTAATTAATTAAGCTCTACTGTAATCAGCCTACATTTAAAAGTTTCCCTTTGAATATTGGGAGGCTTAGTCAACTTAACCACTGACGTGTGGCTTCTATTAAGCTTTTAAAAACGCACGAAACTTAACTTATTTAACCGCACATTGCAAAGTAATGAAATAAGACATCAAAAAATACGTGTATTTACATTCACTGTTGGCACAGAAACTATGTGCACCCGTGTTTGAAGGTTGTTTTCTAAGAAACAGAGAGTCATATGAAACCTCCTATCAAACCATTGTTTTCTAAGAAACTGAGAGTCCTATGAAACACCCTAGCAATCCATTGTTTTCTAAGAAACTGAGAGTCCTATGAAACATCCTATCAATCCGTTGTTTCCTAAGAAACTGAGAGTCCTATGAAACATCCTATCAATCCGTTGTTTTCTAAGAAACTGAGAGTCCTATGAAACATACTATCAATCCGTTGTTTCCTAAGAAACTGAGAGTCATATGAAACCTCCTATCAAACCATTGTTTTCTAAGAAACTGAGAGTCCTATGAAACACCCTAGCAATCCGTTGTTTTCTGAGAAACTGAGAGTCCTATGAAACACCCTAGCAATCCATTGTTTTCTAAGAAACTGAGAGTCCTATGAAACATCCTATCAATCCATTGTTTTCTGAGAAACTGAGAGTCCTATGAAACACCCTAGCAATCCGTTGTTTTCTAAGAAACTGAGAGTCATATGAAACACCCTAGCAATCCGTTGTTTTCTAAGAAACTGAGAGTCATATGAAACACCCTAGCAATCAGTTGTTTTCTGAGAAACTGAGAGTCCTATGAAACACCCTAGCAATCCGTTGTTTTCTAAGAAACTGAGAGTCCTATGAAACATCCTATCAATCCATTGTTTTCTGAGAAACTGAGAGTCCTATAAAACATCCTATCAATCCATTGTTTTCTGAGAAACTGAGAGTCCTATGAAACACCCTAGCAATCCGTTGTTTTCTAAGAAACTGAGAGTCATATGAAACACCCTAGCAATCAGTTGTTTTCTGAGAAACTGAGAGTCCTATGAAACACCCTAGCAATCCGTTGTTTTCTAAGAAACTGAGAGTCCTATGAAACATCCTATCAATCCGTTGTTTTCTAAGAAACTGAGAGTCCTATGAAACATCCTATCAATCCGTTGTTTTCTAAGAAACTGAGAGTCCTATGAAACATCCTATCAATCCGTTGTTTTCTAAGAAACTGAGAGTCATATGAAACACCCTAGCAATTCGTTGTTTTCTAAGAAACTGAGAGTCCTATGAAACATCCTATCAATCCATTGTTTTCTGAGAAACTGAGAGTCCTATGAAACATCCTATCAATCCATTGTTTTCTGAGAAACTGAGAGTCCTATGAAACATCCTATCAATCCATTGTTTTCTAAGCAACTGAGAGTCATATGAAACACCCTAGCAATCAGTTGTTTTCTGAGAAACTGAGAGTCCTATGAAAAACCCTAGCAATCCGTTGTTTTCTAAGAAACTGAGAGTCCTATGAAACATCCTATCAATCCGTTGTTTTCTAAGAAACTGAGAGTCCTATGAAACATCCTAGCAATCCGTTGTTTTCTAAGAAACTGAGAGTCCTATGAAACATCCTATCAATCCATTGTTTTCTGAGAAACTGAGAGTCCTATGAAACATCCTATCAATCCATTGTTTTCTGAGAAACTGAGAGTCCTATGAAACACCCTAGCAATCCGTTGTTTTCTAAGAAACTGAGAGTCATATGAAACACCCTAGCAATCAGTTGTTTTCTGAGAAACTGAGAGTCCTATGAAACACCCTAGCAATCCGTTGTTTTCTAAGAAACTGAGAGTCCTATGAAACATCCTATCAATCCGTTGTTTTCTAAGAAACTGAGAGTCCTATGAAACATCCTATCAATCCGTTGTTTTCTAAGAAATCTAAGAAACTGAGAGTCCTATGAAACATACTATCAATCCGTTGTTTCCTAAGAAACTGAGAGTCATATGAAACCTCCTATCAAACCATTGTTTTCTGAGAAACTGAGAGTCCTATGAAACACCCTAGCAATCCGTTGTTTTCTAAGAAACTGAGAGTCCTATGAAACACCCTAGCAATCCGTTGTTTTCTAAGAAACTGAGAGTCCTATGAAACATCCTATCAATCCATTGTTTTCTAAGAAACTGAGAGTCCTATGAAACACCCTAGCAATCCGTTGTTTTCTAAGAAACTGATAGTCCTATGAAAAATCCTATCAATCCGTTGTTTTCTAAGAAACTGAGAGTCCTATGAAACACCCTAGCAATCCGTTGTTTTCTAAGAAACTGATAGTCCTATGAAACATCCTATCAATCCATTGTTTTCTAAGAAACTGAGAGTCCTATGAAACATCCTTTATCCGTTGTTTTCTAAGAAACTGAGAGTCCTATGAAACATCCTATCAATCCATTGTTTTCTAAGCAACTGAGAGTCATATGAAACACCCTAGCAATCCGTTGTTTTCTAAGAAACTGAGAGTCCTATGAAACATCCTATCAATCCATTGTTTTCTAAGAAACTGAGAGTCCTATGAAACACCCTAGCAATCCGTTGTTTTCTAAGAAACTGATAGTCCTATGAAACATCCTATCAATCCATTGTTTTCTAAGAAACTGAGAGTCCTATGAAACATCCTATCAATCCGTTGTTTTCCTTGTTTAACTATACGTTATGGTATGTGATTTTTTAAGTTTTACTACGGCTTAGTAATTTTTATCTTAGTTTTAACAAAAATAGAACCAGAATTTTAACTAGTGTTCACTGTACATCAAATCTACACCGTCGTTTCTCAAATATCCTGTGATATAGCACATTTATATTTTAATAACTGGTTGATAGGAATGTTTCCTACAAGTTTAATAAATTTTAGAATTATTTCCTCTTAAGAGATAAATGTCGTATCAGTTACTTGAAACATTGTTTTATTTGTTTGTAAAGGACGTAAAATTATTTATTTGATCTAGTTGTAATATTTATTACATGTAGGCTATATAGTTATAGTTACATTACATTATTTTCATATGTGTAAGTAAATGCAGTGATTTTATATTGATTTAAATCAATATAAATGTATCGATTCCATTTTTAAAGTTATTTTAAATTGATTTCAATCAATTTACAAGTAATATACAATAATAGTGAAAATTATATTCAAAAAAGAATATACCTCAAAGAAAATTAAATAACAACCTTTACATTTTTTTTTTTTTTTTACTGTTATTTTGAAAATATCTACGATTTATGACGGTACAAAGAAAAAGTCAACTTTTCATAATCTAAGTCATTTTTTTCAGTATATTTAATAAAAAAAGAAAAAAACAGCTATGTACAGTTGCAACTCTGTATCACAATAAATATAAATTGACTTTTAGTTACTGTCCTCTCTATATCTATAATTAAATAACAGGAATGACGACTAAGTTGCTGAGGCTTTGGGCTGTGGAATAAGACAATAAAAGCATTGAAGATATTAAGAACTAATGCGCGTTAAAGATTGTATAACAGTTTAAATTAATGTATAAAAATAATGTTTTTATTTTTTATTACAATAATAAATACGTAAAAATATAATTAGATTAAAACTTGACATTCATACCTTCCATTAATATTTACCTAAAGCGCAGTCATACGTATAGAAGTTATAATATTTCCTCACAATAGACACCTAAAATACATATTTAGCCAGTTACACTAGATACATTACACTACATACAAAATGTACAATATATGGAGTGTTTTATATTTTTGTGTTAAGCTATTTTTGTTAGATAAAAATTCTTTAACTTATGCACACATTCAATCCCATACACAACTAAACAATGTTGGCATTTGAAACCTTCATTTTAACAAGGTAAAGTGTCATGACAAGAGATAAAAAGATAAAAATTCATAATAATAATACTAGAAGAAATTTTATTTATTTTTAAAGAAACAGATTGCACAATATTATAAAAGAAAATCCCAATGTAAACTGGAATAAAATTTTATGAAAAATTAACTAAACATATAAACAAAGTAAAAATTACAGAAAATTAAATTGTTTAAGAAAAAATTACGTAAACAACAAAGCATTGACAGTCATACAGTATATTGACATTTTATTATAACAATATATATTTACACATTAATAGAAGGTGAAATAAAAAACTTACTTTTACTAAGTAGACTAGGCCACCCCGATCAACCCGTCTACTCTCAGAATGAGTAGTGTACAATGATTTCATAATTATTTAAGTTACAGCCAAAAATCATCAACTCCGCTTCTTAACTGGTGTGTGCAGATGTAACAAGTGGAAATATAAATGGGGATTAGCACTAGATCAGTTACATAATAGCGGGTAGTATATCCAAGCAATGGATCACATAGTTACAGAGTTAACCGCTATTACGTAACTGATTTAGTGCCAATCCCCATTTATATTTGCAGTAGTTATATCTGTCTATGCCAGTTCAGAAGCGAGTTTGACAATTTTTTTATGTAACTTAAATGATTATGTACAGTACTTATTGTGAGAGCAGACGCTTAATTATTTAGGGTTGATCGGGAGTGGTTTAGTCGAAAAACCAGAGATACTTTCTACAGCACAGAGTTACTCCTTCGCCTATATCTTGGATTCTAGGTGATTAAAGTTGAATTGAACGAAGAAGATTCACGGCTTGATGTTTATTCAGTTACCTGCTGATTGAACTTCACGGACGTGCGCACGCACTGGCACCTCTCCCAACAGCCATAAACCACCTCGAGATAACCATTGTATTTGCCGACAAAAGAAAATCCACCACGGAAAACTCGCCGGTGTCGCAACCAAGAGATCCTTATTAGGCCGCTTCCCGGAGAAGAGCATAAACTCGTTGACAATACGGCATCAGCTTTGATCAATTAACTGATGCAATGACCACTGACGTCAATAAACAACGGTGAGGTGAGGTTAACTTAACTGGTGAGGAAATAGAACGGCTCCCGACAACTACCGACCTGTAGCAGTATTGCTCAATTTTCCAATAACAATGGAATCGTATCAAATAAACAGGAATAGATTTCGATGTGACAATAGAGTAATAGCGTTTTATAAGGTATTTCGAAATTTTAACGGATTTAAGACGTCGGCTTGTGTGGTCTTTACAACCTTACAATTAGATGACAGACATGAAGAATGAGTTACATGAAGAATGTATTTCTATTAGAGATACAATAGCAAATCACGTGATAGTATAGAATTAATTTACTGTTCAAGTCGAAACAGTTTTGCTATCTATCGTTTTATCGCTATTAACTCTAGATATACACTCAATGTTAAGTACACAACTTTTCTGTATCTTTATGATCATTAAAGTAAATTTCGAACATCAAGTACACGGTCCAACGTTCAATTAGTATACGTCATATTGACTGATTATCTAGATTAACGTATAATATTAGTGCATAGAAAATATACAGGGTGAGTCTCTACTGACACATTAAATTTACTTGCGTGTTTTACTCACAAAAAAAGTCCATATTAACCCATGTCCGATTTTCAACAGTTTGGTTGTAAGGGCTAATGTTGTGTGTTTTTAAAATTACTTGACATTAACTCACTGATTGAGCTATAAAAGAAAAATCAAAACATCTACTAGATTCTAATTAATACCAATAAAAAGATTGTTAAACTATCTATAAATGTCAATTATCTTACAAGCAAACATAATTAAAAACAAGATTTCCTAGAGAAAGTTTATTTAAAACATATGCAACACGTTTTTTCTCAAATTATTCAAGACCCCATTTTAGCAAATAAAAGTAGTCTTATTTAATGTCAAGTTAAGTAGAAAACTTTTCTCACTAATAAGATTTAAATAGATGAATTAGACGTTCTATATTTGTATTATTTGTTTTTGTTTTTAAAGTTTCACTCGCTAGTTCTCATGAGTCTGAAGGCCTTTGCGTGAACTTTATCCACCCGTTATTCATTACATGATAAAAATATATATTATATGGAGTAATAAAATATTACAAGCATCACATGTGTTTAACAAAATTATGGTTAAAATTAATGCAATAATTTATGCATATTAAGGTGGAAAATTATTTTTAAAATAACCTAAAAATACGTGAAAGTTTATTTCCAGTTTGTCAAATTAGTTTGTTTAAAGATTTAAAAACTTTTGAAACCCAAAAAGGCTAGTATAAATTAATGTTGTATTACTATAATTGCATTTACTAGCCTAGCATAACTAATTGTTTAGGTCTACTCTTTGAGTTTCCCTCTAATAAATTTGTCTGCTTATTTTTGTTTATTTTTATACTTATTAGTATTGTCATTTGTTATTACAGCTAATCTTAGTTAAATTATATTGTTGAAATAAGTTATCCATATACGATATTATGTTGTTGTTATTCAAGTTGTATTATTATTGTATAATTATAATTGTACTACTATTAATTGATATCCCAACTAGCAGAAACTTTCACAACAACTAATTAAAATACTGCATGTATATGTATTGCTATTTTTCATAGCAAAATAAATAATTATTTTGAAACATGATTAATACTTTTTTAATATTTATAGCAACACATTATGAACACAATTACACATTTTAGCTGTTTAGTTAAAAAAACTTCAATTACAAGTGGGCTGCCTTTATTTTCAATATCAAGGCATTGTATAGGCAAAAAGAATACAGCAGTTAAATTGCATCACAGCCCTTGAAGGAACTCCCTGTTGATTAGCTTCTTGTTATATAGTATAACATAGCAATTTACAAGTCTTTATTGTATTTATTAAGAAATTAGTGCTACTTTAATCGTGCAATAATTTGGACTCTTTCACGTTAGATGCGTTGCCATCAATTAAAACTATCACTCTGGATTCTCATCGTTCAATAAATTACGTTCAATTCATTGTTGATCATTATTGCTTTACTCTTTCATATGCCCTTCAACACCATTTTCTATTTCTACGTCCATTTGTATTTTCTGCGCCAGGGGGACAAAGTTTTCCGCTCGCCCAACCTCTATACTCGGACCGGTGCCTGGGGCACGGTGACTCATGCACGGACCGAACAGGAAGCATGGAGCGGACTGCATCGGTCTGGGGGCAGAGTGGGGAGTGCGAGAGAGATAGAGACAATGCACAGCTGCAGCTGCAGTCAAGGCCAAGGTTATTACAGTCTGTCCACTGACCGATCAATGTGTGTCAGTTGCACTATCTGATCCCGTGAAAGATGGACTAGTAACATACCACCATTTTTGTTTTAATTGGCAGGAAATTACTGTAATCTGTACTTTCATTTGGTATAAGAATTTAATTTTAGCTCTTGCTGTCAAGGAAGATGTTTTGCTTTGTTCCAAATTATGCAGTCTGATTTTTTATATTTCCTTTTTATCATCGGATTCAAAAATTTACTAATTCCCGTTAACAAGTCTCTGCTAATTAATATATTGACTAAGTAACGACTATATGAGGTTTATTTTGTCAAATTTAATTCTATGTAGATATATATTTTTCTTCCGGGATAAAGTAAAACCAAATACGTAATGTATCGCAAGTAGCTTGTAGCATAATTACGACGCATTGTCAAATCTATATGGTTTGTCAGACTCGACTAGTAGTATGTAATGTAACGAAAGTAGTTTGTAGCATAATTACGACGCATTGTCAAATCTATATGGTTTGTCAGACTCGACTAGTACTACGTAATGTAACGCAAGTAGCTTGTAGCATAATTACGACGCATTGTCAAATCTATATGGTTTGTCAGACTCGACTAGTACTACGTAATGTAACGCAAGTAGCTTGTAGCATAATTACGACGCATTGTCAAATCTATATGGTTTGTCAGACTCGACTAGTAGTATGTAATGTAACGCAAGTAGTTTGTAGCATAATTACGACGCATTGTCAAATCTATATGGTTTGTCAGACTCGACTAGTAGTATGTAATGTAACGCAACTAGTTTGTAGCATAATTACGACGCATTGTCAAATCTATATGGTTTGTCAGACTCGACTAGTAGTATGTAATGTAACGCAAGTAGTTTGTAGCATAATTACGACGCATTGTCAGATCTATATGGTTTGTCAGACTCGACTAGTAGTATGTAATGTAACGCAAGTAGTTTGTAGCATAATTACGACGCATTGTCAAATCTATATGGTTTGTCAGACTCGACTAGTACTACGTAATGTAACGCAAGTAGTTTGTAGCATAATTACGACGCATTGTCAAATCTATATGGTTTGTCAGACTCGACTAGTACTACGTAATGTAACGCAAGTAGCTTGCATCATAATTACGACGCATTGTCAAATCTACATGGTTTGTCAGACTCGACTAGTACTACGTAATGTAACGCAAGTAGCTTGCATCATAATTACGACGCATTGTCAAATCTACATGGTTTGTCAGACTCGACTAGTACTACGTAATGTAACGCAAGTAGCTTGTATCATAATTACGACGCATTGTCAAATCTACATGGTTTGTCAGACTCGACTAGTACTACGTAATGTAACGCAAGTAGCTTGCATCATAATTACGACGCATTGTCAAATCTATATGGTTTGTCAGACTCGACTAGTAGTATGTAATGTAACGCAAGTAGTTTGTAGCATAATTACGACGCATTGTCAAATCTATATGGTTTGTCAGACTCGACTAGTAGTATGTAATGTAACGCAAGTAGTTTGTAGCATAATTACGACGCATTGTCAAATCTATATGGTTTGTCAGACTCGACTAGTAGTATGTAATGTAACGCAAGTAGTTTGTAGCATAATTACGACGCATTGTCAAATCTATATGGTTTGTCAGACTCGACTAGTAGTATGTAATGTAACGCAACTAGTTTGTAGCATAATTACGACGCATTGTCAAATCTATATGGTTTGTCAGACTCGACTAGTAGTATGTAATGTAACGCAAGTAGTTTGTAGCATAATTACGACGCATTGTCAAATCTATATGGTTTGTCAGACTCGACTAGTACTACGTAATGTAACGCAAGTAGTTTGTAGCATAATTACGACGCATTGTCAAATCTATATGGTTTGTCAGACTCGACTAGTAGTATGTAATGTAACGCAAGTAGCTTGCATCATAATTACGACGCATTGTCAAATCTATATGGTTTGTCAGACTCGACTAGTAGTATGTAATGTAACGCAAGTAGTTTGTAGCATAATTACGACGCATTGTCAAATCTACATGGTTTGTCTGACTCGACTAGTAATACGTAACGTAACGCAAGTAGTTTGTAGCATAATTACGACGCATTGTCAAATCTACATGGTTTGTCAGACTCGACTAGTAATACGTAACGTAACGCAAGTAGTTTGTAGCATAATTACGACGCATTGTCAAATCTACATGGTTTGTCTGACTCGACTAGTAATACGTAACGTAACGCAAGTAGTTTGTAGCATAATTACGACGCATTGTCAAATCTATATGGTTTGTCAGACTCGACTAGTACTACGTAATGTAACGCAAGTAGTTTGTAGCATAATTACGACGCATTGTCAAATCTATATGGTTTGTCAGACTCGACTAGTAATACGTAACGTAACGCAAGTAGTTTGTAGCATAATTACGACGCATTGTCAAATCTATATGGTTTGTCAGACTCGACTAGTAATACGTAACGTAACGCAAGTAGTTTGTAGCATAATTACGACGCATTGTCAAATCTACATGGTTTGTCAGACTCGACTAGTAATAAGTACATAATAAAACGGCAACACACGTATACAAAAGTATCTTATTTATTTTTTTTTTAATTAACTTTATATTAGGAATTCGAATATTATACGGTAATAATAAAACGGGACACTGAAAGGATAAAAATTAATCATTTAAATTGAAAAGGCGAAGTAGTTAGTAAAGCTAGAAAATAATAAAATAAACATCCAGGAATATTTTTTCCCAAAAAAAGATATTTGATTTGAGACAAATTATAAAAGAAACTATTCAACAACACGCTCATTTTTTTATTTATATGTTTAGAATTAATTAAAAAGAATGGGAAAAAATTTTAACTTCTCCTTTCTGAAATGAATGAACATGAAATTTCAAAGGATTTTGTAGTTCAAGGATACGTATTTGATACAGCGATTAGACAACTGACACAAAATTAAAAAAAAAAATAAATAAAATTAAATTAAAAATAAAAACCTATAAGATGGAAAGATTAATCTTTTTTGGAAGGAGACGCCGGTCCTTTTGATAGATTGACGGTAGGTTTTAATAAGTACTATTTATTTCTTACTTTATTTGAAGACACTCAATGAATCTTATTCAAGTTTTTTTAAATGATTGCTTATAAAACCATGGTAGGGCAGAGACAATGCTCCGGCCTAGTTAATTTTTAAGTAGAAATATTGAATAGAGTACTGAAACATTCTTTTGTACTTTACTAAACACTTTTTCTATAATCTAAGGAGAAATGTCAGAGTATTGGCTGTGACTCTTAATTATAGTAAGATTGTCATAAAATGTTACATAAAATAGTATAACCTCAGACCCATTTTATATTTCAAATTATATAACAGTAATGTATGGTTATTCAAAACTGAAAATACCTGTTCTGAATAATATTTATTATTAAATATTACATGACGCTATTTCTACTCCCCCCGCTGTAAGGGATGACAGTTAAGGTATAATATCGCTACAATATTATCCAGTATATAGACGAGTAAACATCATTGTGGTGTTGACGGAAATCATGGTCAAGGTGACTCTACCGATAACAAACGACCTTGAACGGTGTTATCAGCTGATACGGCTTCTGCTACTCGGCGAAACGTGCAATTAAGTTTATTGGTTTTCTAATGAAGTTGTTTGTTGTGTACACTTACCCGCTAAGTTCAAGGCCGTACTTTAACATAGAAGCTTCTCTCTAACCTGAGTTAGAGGTGTATCTTTGGTTTATATATACACTTTGAGGTTGAGCTAACAATTAGAGTGTTTTTACATTAAATACTGGATCGTAATTCGTAAAAAAGATAGTTTTTGAGATAACAACAATAATAAATAAATGGTACAAAGTAACTGGTACAAACTTTCTCCCTTCCCCTTTGTTTTATGTCAGATTGTTTAAAAAAATCTACAAAAACCTGATGTTATCACATTAAATTAAACAATATAAACAAAGTAAATCCTCCGTACAGAACAGTAATAGCAATCACGTTCTAAATTTTACATTTATTTTATTATTAACAACTAATTTTATTTATTTATATCAATCACCCAACCAACACTAAAATCTCACCATTTAACTATATAATAATATATGAAAGCTTGCTTCAAGTCACATGTTAATGATGAATATTGTTGAATTGAATTAAAATTAAAGGATGTAAAAACACATCTAAATAAAAACAGCTGTTCAATTAATCACACAGCCCGATTTTATCTAAACAACCTTTAACAACTTGAGTTGTGGTTTCCGGCCTTCGGCCTCCAGCCCCAATTTAGTGGGGTGGTAACTATAATATTTTAAATTTAATTTGCATCTTTACTAAAAATTAATCAATACCGTTAAAATAAATCTTTAAAAAATTGCATTTTGATTTTTCCCCGTAAAAATGTTGTAGCTCAAAATTATTAAAGTTAGGGACATTCGGTTTTCACTAAAATATTTAAAATTATAATTCGCATCTTTCCTGAAAATTTAATCAACATCGTTATAGTTTTTTTGAGAAAATTATATTTTTGTATGTGTTTTGCCTATAAAGATTTTGAAAAAACTAACATTTCAAAAAAAAGTGGAAAAATGGTCTAGAGATCTTGGCTAGAGACACCTACATGCCAAATTTCATGACACTCGATCCATCGAAGTACACATACACACACAGAGACACACATACGGACGGATAAAAAGAATTTAAACAAAACCTTTTACCTTTTAGGTTCAGGGGGCCTTAAAATGGATTTTAGGCCAACTTGTAAACAACATTTTTGTTTACGATCACAATACTTTCTCTTTGCTAACGCATATGAAGGTAAGTAAAATATGTGTAGCCCATATATATACTGACATGAGCAATAATACATGACTATACCTACTGTATCGCACTCATGGATAGCATGCTGTTCAAGACACTAATTAGCAATATAATTATGATATTATGACTGAAAAATAATGACCAGGATATATTGAAATGTTTGAAAAACACTCTTAGGAAAAAAACAAATCAGTGTTCATTTTACACACTCCAATTACTTTTGATACAAATTATTTAGGTAAGTTTTATATAAAAGGGACAGTAGAATTATAATATTATCTGAAGATATTGAATTTATCATTTGAAAATTAATTCTGAAATACTGTTTTAAATTTTACATCAAATTGTATGGATTTTTTAATTTTAAATACAAAAAAATTATACATAGACAAACGAAAAGAAATAAACGATAAGTCCAAATTTTATTATTGGCAAGTTATATGTTAGAGGAGAAAAGAGTTCAAGAAGTCTGATGTTTTTTTTTACAAATTAGATATTTGTTGGTCTATACTGTTGATAATAATTATAAATAATTGAAACGTTACATAATGCAAGATTATCACAGTAGAAGTAGATATAGAATCGGTTCACAATATTTATAATTCCACAGAACAATAGGCTTCAAAAAGGAATCAAGTTGTAAATCATTGTAAGTCCCTCTGGTCTGAGGATGATGTATGAGGTTTATCGAGATCGATCACTCTAATGTTTGTACTTTCTTGGACTTATATTGAATTACAATATTGTCGAATGAAGTTTTACTTGATTGAAAGTTCGTATTTTTCTTTATACTATTCTCTAAACTTGGGCCCTAGCCAGCAGGGGGTTAGGGTATCTGATCCCCACCCTTACCAGAATGTTAGGAAAGGCATTATCTTACAAAAATAAATCAAACTTGTTAGAAAATAAATAAAACAATTTTTGTATTGAAACAAAAATGAAGTTCGGTTTGCAAGCAAAATGCACTGAAATAAAACGGTAATATAGTTGTCTTCTAAATTAATGTATAAACCTGTATAATACAATAACTTGAACCTCTTCAGTATGCACATGGTAAAGTTTGAAGCAGTTTTTTTTTTTTTAATGAAAATGTCCAGTAATAGTTTTGAGGATACGCTTTTTATTACTATGGAATAATTTAAATATATTCTATTTTTAACAACCTTTTAAGATTGCACATTTTTATAAATACATGTGCTTATAAGAAACCAATTTTAATTACTGATACAAAATGTATTAATCAATGAAATTTGATTAATTAATCAAATATATCTTAATGAACCAAGATGCTGTGTTTGCTGGTTTTCCCCCTAATATTTTTACAATATTTTGGGGGTAAAGTATATAAGAATTGACGATTAGTCCCTGTAACTTGTTATTCACTTAACTCATATTTTTTACTATTAGTAATCATATTGAATCTTGTTATCGAAACATTTTAATACATTATAGGTAGACAATATTTGTAGATTTACAATGCTTCAAATGTTTTGGAAACAAACACAACGTTTGGACGGGTAAAACAAACTCCTCCCGTCTTCAGGTGTACTTGCTAACTTAGCCTACATCTATATTATTCCTATATTTTTCCTTAACCCATTCTAATTCAAGAAAAGATTTAAAACTACATGCTTGGATGCGAGCGATTATTTTTATGAAAGTCAAATGTTCTTAAAAGAAGTATGAAAGTCATTGTTGGACATTTTCATATTTTGCATTTCTTTTGTATTTCATATAGTATTTTATATTTTGTATAATTGTGTTATGTGTGATAGTTCTAAGAACGCTTAACTTTCACAACAGTGATCCGTAGCATCTAAGAATGTAATTTTTAGCCTGTTCTTGAATTATTTAAGAGGAAAAATATAGTTTTACATGTAGGCTAAGTTAGTAAGTACACCAGAAGACGACAGTTTGTTATAACTGACGAAACGTTGTGTTTGTATCCTAAACACTTTAAGCGTTGGAAGTCTTCAAATATTATCCACTATCATGAACTATCCAATGCTAACAAATAACTTTCAAACAACAGTAGTAGAATAAGTGTTTTATATTATCTACCTATCATGAACAATCCAATGCTAACAAATAACTATCAAACAACAGTAGTAGAATAAGTGTTTTATATTATCTACCTATCATGAACAATCCAATGCTAACAAATAACTATCAAACAACAGTAGTAGAATGAGTGTTTTATATTATCTACCTATCATGAACAATCCAATGCTAACAAATAACTGTCAAACAACAGTAGTAGAATAAGTGTTTTATATTATCTACCTATCATGAACAATCCAATGCTAACAAATAACTATCAAACAACAGTAGTAGAATAAGTGTTTTATATTATCTACCTATCATGAACAATCCAATGCTAACAAATAACTGTCAAACACCAGAGTACTAGTACAAGTGTTTTATATTATCTACCTATCATGAACAATCCAATGCTAACAAATAACTGTCAAACAACAGTAGTAGAATAAGTGTTTTATATTATCTACCTATCATGAACAATCCAATACTAACAAATAACTTTCAAACAACAGTAGTAGAATAAGTGTTTTACATTATCTACCTATCATGAACAATCCAATGCTAACAAATAACTTTCAAACAACAGTAGTAGAATAAGTGTTTTATATTATCTACCTATCATGAACAATCCAATGCTAACAAATAACTGTCAAACAACAGTAGTAGAATAAGTGTTTTATATTATCTACCTATCATGAACAATCCAATGCTAACAAATAACTGTCAAACACCAGTAGTAGAATAAGTGTTTTATATTATCTACCTATCATGAACAATCCAATGCTAACAAATAACTTTCAAACAACAGTAGTAGAATAAGTGTTTTATATTATCTACCTATCATGAACAATCCAATGCTAACAAATAACTTTCAAACAACAGTAGTAGAATAAGTGTTTTATATTATCTACCTATCATGAACAATCCAATGCTAACAAATAACTGTCAAACACCAGAGTACTAGTACAAGTGTTTTATATTATCTACCTATCATGAACAATCCAATGCTAACAAATAACTTTCAAACAACAGTAGTAGAATAAGTGTTTTATATTATCTACCTATCATGAACAATCCAATGCTAACAAATAACTGTCAAACAACAGTAGTAGAATAAGTGTTTTATATTATCTACCTATCATGAACAATCCAATGCTAACAAATAACTTTCAAACAACAGTAGTAGAATAAGTGTTTTATATTATCTACCTATCATGAACAATCCAATGCTAACAAATAACTTTCAAACAACAGTAGTAGAATAAGTGTTTTATATTATCTACCTATCATGAACAATCCAATGCTAACAAATAACTGTCAAACAACAGTAGTAGAATAAGTGTTTTATATTATCTACCTATCATGAACAATCCAATGCTAACAAATAACTTTCAAACAACAGTAGTAGAATAAGTGTTTTATATTATCTACCTATCATGAACAATCCAATGCTAACAAATAACTTTCAAACAACAGTAGTAGAATAAGTGTTTTATATTATCTACCTATCATGAACAATCCAATGCTAACAAATAACTTTCAAACAACAGTAGTAGAATAAGTGTTTTATATTATCTACCTATCATGAACAATCCAATGCTAACAAATAACTGTCAAACACCAGAGTACTAGTACAAGTGTTTTATATTATCTACCTATCATGAACAATCCAATGCTAACAAATAACTTTCAAACAACAGTAGTAGAATAAGTGTTTTATATTATCTACCTATCATGAACAATCCAATGCTAACAAATAACTTTCAAACAACAGTAGTAGAATAAGTGTTTTATATTATCTACCTTTCATGAACAATCCAATGCTAACAAATAACTTTCAAACAACAGTAGTAGAATAAGTGTTTTATATTATCTACCTATCATGAACAATCCAATGCTAACAATAACTTTCAAACAACAGTAGTAGAATAAGTGTTTTATATTATCTACCTATCATGAACAATCCAATGCTAACAAATAACTTTCAAACAACAGTAGTAGAATAAGTGTTTTATATTATCTACTATCATGAACTATCCAATGCTAACAAATAACTTTCAAACAACAGTAGTAGAATAAGTGTTTTATATTATCTACCTATCATGAACAATCCAATGCTAACAAATAACTGTCAAACAACAGTAGTAGAATAAGTGTTTTATATTATCTACTATCATGAACAATCCAATGCTAACAAATAACTTTTAAACAACATGTTTAATACGTTGTGGTTTTTCAACAAAAACTATTACAAAAGCATACAGTATCCAAATTTCCTTTTTTTTATGGAACTTAAATATATTATATTATACTGTATAGCAATAATAATACACTATATTCTTTTACTATTTAACATACATACTGGTGTAGTCTACCGTCTCTCTCTATAGGTATCAACTATTATGGCCATGGCCACCATTAGGTTTGTTATATTTAACTGATCAAACTTACAAACACGCAGTTAGTTCTTGTATGGTTGACCATGGCGGTCATTGATAGAGAGAGACAGCGGCGTGGCTTGTAATACATTTAACATTGAGAGTTCAAGAGCAAGGCTACTCTAGTTTATGCCCCTTCCCCCTCCCGCCTACACTACAAACAACACGCGTGACACCTCCCGGCAATGACGTTCAATTTGTTCGTAGCTGCACTTGGAACAAAACACGCGATAAAACAATAGCATGTTGTACGCTGTTTACTCTCTTTTATGGCCGCTTGGCTTACTGAGTCCTTGAGTCTACTCCCATTAAACTTATATAAGACATTGGTCTCTGTTTTTTTTTTATTATGTTAGTTTTAAGTTGCTCTGCCACTATATAGCCTACTACCAGTGTGGCAGTGCAATTCCAAGTTGTAAAGAATTGTGAAATAGATCATTATTGTCATTCTATCAATTCTGGGCATGTTACAGAAATGCATAAACCAACATGAATTTAATGTAATTTTATATTAGCTCATGTTTCAATAAGCAAATTAAAGTAAATGCTTTGAAATTTCAACGATCAGGCTGGCTGAACGTATTCAAAGAAGAATTAAAGATTCAAGTGCATTACTATTATCATTTTGAAGTATTTAGATCAACATTTAAATGTGGCGTCAAGGTCTTTATCAAGCACATCTAGGTCAAGCAGTGTGTTGTTTAGATATTTAGTCCACTTAGTGAAGTCAATTTTTTTCACTAAAAATAATGGAGGGGACTAATTTACTAAGAACAATCACGTTCATTACCATCAATGAACAGAAGCATTTTGATGTTAACATGTTAGCTTAACAATTACGACGGATTGCGACCGTACTTGAGGGATTGTCAAACCCTCAAACATAGGACATAGGAGTCACACATCGACCATCTGCACTGACGCTAGTTGGTGGCCTATTATTAGGGATTTAGGACCCTACTTGAGGGAACAACGCTCAAAGATAGGAGTCTCACTACGACCATCTGCACTGATGGTAGTTGGTGGCCTATTATTAAGGATTTAGGACCCTAATTGAGCGAACAACCCTCAAAGATAGGAGTCACGCTTCGACCATCTGCACTGACGGTAGTTGGTGACCTATTATTAGGGATTTAGGATCCTACTTGAGGGAACAACCCTCAAAGATAGGAGTCACGCTTCGACCATCTGCACTGACGGTAGTTGATGACCTATTATTAGGGATTTAGGATCCTACTTGAGGGAACAACCCTCAAAGATAGGAGTCACGCTTCGACCATCTGCACTGACGGTAGTTGGTGGCCTATTATTAGGGATTTAGGATCCTACTTGAGGGAACAACCCTTAAAGATATGAGTCACACTTCGAACATCTGCACTGACGGTAGTTGGTGACCTATTATTAGGGATTTAGGATCCTACTTGAGGGAACAACCCTCAAAGATAGGAGTCACGCTTCGACCATCTGCACTGACGGTAGTTGGTGGCCTATTATTAGGGATTTAGGATCCTACTTGAGGGAACAACCCTTAAACATAGGAGTCACACTTCGACCATCTGCACTGACGGTAGTTAGTGGCCTATTATTAGGGATTTAGGATCCTACTTGAGGGAACAACCCTTAAAGATAGGAGTCACGCTTCGACCATCTGCACTGACTGCAGTTAGTGGCCTATTATTAGGGATTTAGGATCCTACTTGAGGGAAAAACCCTCAAAGATATGAGTCACGCTTCGGCCATCTGCACTGACTGTAGTCAGTGGCCTATTATTAGGGATTTAGGATCCTACTTGAGGGAACAACCCTCAAAGATAGGAATTACGCTTCGGCCATCTGCACTGACGGTAGTTAGTTTCCTATTATTAAGGATTTAGGACCCTACTTGAGGGAACAACCCTCAAACACCGGAGTCACTCTATGACCATATGTATTGACTTAAATTGGTGGCCTATTAAGAAGGACTTAAGACTATACCTTTGGAGTTACTTCTTGGACTTTAGCAAAATCCCCGTTGTTAGTAGTAGTAGCTTTTGAAATCTCAGCACTCATGAATAGTTTCTAGGAAATCTATAGGTAATATGTATAAATTCACTTTATTAAACAAACAAATAATCACAAGAACCACACATCGAATTTCTTGCCTCCAAGTCACCAGGTTCGTTTCAAGGTAAGATCAAAATATTTGACTAGCTGATCTGTCGGATAGGCCTACATGAATGATGCATTTTACAGCAGAATGCTGTATGAGTCACTGCGAAAGTTCTAGGGCAACCAACCAAACAGAAATACTTGAACATGTTTCTAACCAGAAACAGCTAACATGTGTTAGTTGACTTAATTTGGCAACCTTACGCTAGAGCGCACCATATGTTAAAGCTTCAACAGAAAAGCCTGAACTTCTTAATGTTCTGTTTCAATAAATGTATAAGAAATGTTATTCTAACAACAAGGCTTAATAAACATTACCAACTTTGAAATAACACAATGCTTTTTTACCTGTGGTAGTTAGCCAATAAGTTGATTTTATTTACATAAAATTAATTGGGGTATTTTATAATGCAAACTCATATTATTTCCCTCCAATATCTGCATCCTCAAGATCAGATCTGCCGTCGTGACGGTCGAGCTGCAAAGCTCCACCCCCTCCCGGAGAAATGGCACAAGGCCACAACAGCCGCAGCTCTCCACATGACTGGGCAGATCCGAGAGATACTAATCACGGCTATGACGAAACTTCTGGCATCCCCAGGAACAATTCGTAACGGGCCGACGCCCTCGACAAGATATACTCCACTTACTATGATTATTTTATGCAAAGTATAGGAGTTGGGTGACAAAAAATTCCAAACCTCCATAGAGCAAAATGGCGTTCCTGGACCAATAAATGGTAACTGTATTACAAATGGGTTGACGACTTCAAACGACTAATTTGAGGAAAATCCAGTATCATCGTTGTTATTGTATGCTGGGTTAATTAATTGTATTATGCATGAAAACAACATCTGCAAAACTGCCAAATATGGTAAATTCACACCAAGACAGAAGCATAAAATCCATCTTATGCACATGTTTAGAATGGTGTTCGGAAAATAGGAAGAGTAAATAAAAGAGTTTGGAAATAAGGAAACAAAGTTGACGTCGTTATAAAACAAATCAATGGCTTTTATGTAAAACAGCAAACTTCCAAAGAGCTAAATTTTAATTAGGAATTGGATCGATCCATGTATTTACCTTAATAAGACGGCTCTTCCCAAACTGCCAAGACTTAAGTCGATAGCCCTATACTAGACAAAACCCCTTAACGTCAGCAGGCTGAAACATGCAGGTCTATTTTTTAACTTTACCATTCGTATTTATTATTAAATGAATATTAAATGAACGCTATATGATTATTTGAACTATAAGTTGATATTTTGAGTTATTTATTTCTAATTGTAAAGAATTATGAAACTGTTACAAATTACAACATGCTCTTTTTTATCACCATGGGGGCCACTACCTACAACAGTTCTTCTCATATCAAATTTAACTTTAAGTCTCACGATAAAATCATTGTTACGGACAAATCCTTGAACCCAAGTTTTTGGCGTTTTCGAGAAGTGAAACGACCTTTTAATCTGTTTTAATATGCAGTAAGAAGATGCAGTGCTTAATAAACTTTTGAATTTACAAAGCTGGGAGTTATAGGAGATATTATAAACTCTTGAACCTACACAACTGGGAGTTATGGGAGATATTATAAACTCTTGAACTTACACAACTGGGAGTTATCGGAGATATTATAAACTCTTTAACTTACACAGCTGAGAGTTATAAATGATATTATAAACTCTTGAACTTACATAGCTGGGAGTTATAAGTGATATTATAAACTCTTGAATTTACACAACTGGGAGTTATAAGTGATATTATAAACTCTTGAACTTGGGAGTTATAAGTGATATTATAAATTCTTGAACTTACACAGCTGGGAGATATAAGTGATTTTATAAACTCTTGAACTTACACAGCTGGGAGTTATAAGTGATATTATAAACTCTTGAACTTACACAGCTGGGATATAACTCCTTATAACAGTGATATTATAAACTCTTGAACTTACACAGCTGGGAGTTATAAGTGATATTATAAACTCTTGAATTTACACAAGTGGGAGTTATAGGTGATATTATAAACTCTTGAACTTACACAGCTGAGAGTTATAAATGATATTATAAACTCTTGAATTTACACAACTGGGAGTTATAAGTGATATTGTAAACTCTTGAACTTACACAACTGGGAGTTATAAGTGATATTATAAACTCTTGAACTTACACAACTGGGAGTTATAGGAGAAATTATAAACTCTTGTACTTACACAGCTGGGAGTTATAAGTGATATTATAAACTCTTGAATTTACACAACTGGGAGTTATAGGAAATATTATAAACGCTTGAACTTATAAAGTTGGGAGTTATAAGTGATATTATAAACTCTTGAACTTACACAGCTGGGAGTTTTAAGTCATATTATAGGCAAGAATTGTCTTATGAGGGAGACAAAGGTAGTTGGACATTTGCCATCATTACGTGAAAAATAACAATAACATTGTTGTTTGTGAAAAAAATAACATTGTTTTTCAGTTACCATATATTTATGATTAGTTAATGTAATCTTATTTCAGTCTGATTTGAATATTAATTTTATTGTGTTTTACATTTTTCGTTGATATCGTGACCTTGACAGCGCCTATTTGGCTATATTAATTTAACCCTGTTAATATTTTTTATATTTAGTAGAAGTTCATTTTGTTGTACTCCATTCTAGGATCTAGGTTAAAATGTAGATAATTATTAAAGTAGATAAGTTTATTAGTTTAAGAACGTAGTTTTATAACATGTTTGTATAGATGTAATTTAGTTTTTAGCACTTGAAAAAGGTTTGGGTTTTACCAAATCGAAACGTCGTGATTGTTATTTTTCACGTAATGATGGCAAATGTCCAACTACCTTTGTCTCCCTCATCTGATACTCCATCATTAACAAATTTCAAAAACAAAGAATTGTCTTGTTTCTTAAAAGATTATCTCAGAAAAACCAAACAAAAGATACAACATAACTGCAATCAGATGTTTAATGTTTAAAATATGAGAGAGAGGCCACCGAAAATCACTCTCTTTGCATGCATTTGAGTAAAGCGATCTTCACCAGAAGGCATCGGCTATCATACAATCAAATTCGTGATGATCGATCTGTCTCAGCTCTACGACACCCCCGCCCATCTGTAATCTGCATCAATACATCTGTATCTACATCAGCACACCTGAGGATAGGGCACAAGGTCGACCTTTCTACGGACACCTACAACTACATGATTGTCAGCTGATTCACTCCTACCGATGTATATTACAAGTATCGCTCATTACTTAGTTTCTACACAGTTGCTTAGTGGATTTTTGATGACTTGTTGCTTTAGCAATAATATATGTTTAATAGTGCCTTTTATTTTATACACACACACATTTATTACCCATTAAATGTTAAATTTGATGTCCCAAATTATCAGCTGTTTTGGGGGTGCAGTTATTGAGCGCTGCTGAAGTCCCATGTAAATGTGATGCATTAAACCAGCTGTCGTTGCAGACCTCACTAACTAGCCGAATTACATATTAGATGAGCTAACTGTTATAAGTGTGTATAGCCTAACTAAGGGTAATGCACAATCATACGAATATTGAGTTAAGTAAAAAGTATAAGCGTGTAAATTAGCTCGACCCCATTAATTTCGGCACACAAATTGAAATAGCAAGGCGAAATTAATGGTGTTGCTTAGCTTTACGAAAAACACCGTAAACATTGATTTCTGTTTCAGCGATTCTGTCCGCAATAATGCTCGTATCATAACATTTGTTTATTATAAATTATAAATTTAAGTAAAATTTGTTCTGGTCAATAATAAGTTGACTTTTGTTTTAAATAATTGAGTATTATCAAATTTTTGCATTTGAAACTTTAAATGTTATTCTGGACATTAAATTAAAGAAACTCATAATATCAAGTGATTGAGGTCAACCAATCCTTCGAAAGGACCTGTTGGTATCTGAACAAGGACCAATCATGGAACCTAAACCCAAATGTTGGAGTTTTATTCTATTAGAACATGTAAAACTTCTAGTTAGTTTAGTGTGCCCTCCCCGTCACTCGCTACACTATTGTCAACCCGTCTTTGGTTTCGTTGGCAGGCCCCGCCTGTAGCTCAGCTCGAGATATCGGCTGTCATCGGGCCAAGCCGCATTCTAAATGGTGCAGGCAAATCCACTACCGTCACTGCTTATTGGGTCAAGCCGCATTCTAAATGTTACAGGTAGATCCACAACCGTCACTGCTCATTGGGTCAAGCCGCATTCTAAATGGTACAGGTAGATCCAATACCGCAACTGCTCAATGGGTCAAGCCGCATTCTAAATGGTACAGGCAAATCCACCACCTTCACTGCTTATTGGGTCAAGCCGCATTCTAAATGGTACAGGCAGATCCACTACCTTCACTGCTTATTGGGTCAAGCCGCATTCTAAATGGTACAGGCAGATCCACTACCGTCACTGCTCATTGGGTGAAGCCGCATTCTAAATGATACGGGCAGATCCACTACTGTCACTGCTCATTGGTCCAAGCCGCATTCTAAATGGTACAGGCAGATCCACTACCGTCACTGCTTATTGGGTAAAGCCGCATTCTAAATAATACAGGCAGATTCACTACCGTCACTGCTCATAGGGCCAAGCCGCATTCTAAATTTTACAGGTAGATCCACTACCGTCACTGCTCATTGGGTCAAGCCGCATTCTAAATGGTACAGGCAAATCCACCACCTTCACTGCTTATTGGGTCAAGCCGCATTCTAAATGGTACAGGCAGATCCACTACCTTCACTGCTTATTGGGTCAAGCCGCATTCTAAATGGTACAGGCAGATCCACTACCGCAACTGCTCATTGGGTCAAGCGGCATTCTAAATGGTACAAGCAGATCCACTACTGTCACTGCTCATTGGGCCAAGCCGCATTCTAAATGGTACAGGCAGATCCACTACCGTCACTGCTCATTGGGTGAAGCCGCATTCTAAATGGTACGGGCAGATCCACTACTGTCACTGCTCATTGGTCCAAGCCGCATTCTAAATGGTACAGGCAGATCCACTACCGTCACTGCTTATTGGGTAAAGCCGCATTCTAAATAGTACAGGCAGATTCACTACCGTCACTGCTCATAGGGGCAAGCCGCATTCTAAATTTTACAGGTAGATCCACTACCATCACTGCTCATTGGGTCAAGCCGCATTCTAAATGGTACAGGCAGATCCACTACCGTCACTGCTCATTCAGCCAAGCAGCATTCTAAATGGTACAGGCAGATCTACTGCCGACACTGCTCATTGGGTCAAGCCGCATTCTAAATGGTACAGGCAGATCCACTACTGTCGCTGCTCATTGGGTCAAGCCGCATTCTAAATGGTACGGGCAGATCCACTACCGTCACTGCTTATTGGGTCAATGCGCATTCTGGTCCTGCTA
Source organism: Stictocephala bisonia (assembly GCA_035578905.1). Lineage (NCBI taxonomy): Eukaryota > Metazoa > Arthropoda > Insecta > Hemiptera > Membracidae > Stictocephala > Stictocephala bisonia. The sequence goes on along the minus strand of JAQJVL010000345.1, from coordinate 628,173 downwards.
ACAGGAAACACTTCTTTCTATTAAAGAATGAATGTTTCATTTCCTTTGGCCGTGCTTCTTAGAACCTCCGGTGCAAGCAACCAGACTATAAGTTAATTTATAATAGAGGATAGCTGACTACATGTTTTAATAAGATATACATTCCTGGATCTGCAATACTTGTAATGGTGGCATTTGGTAAAGTAATGTGTTAATACATTATATTGACTGACCTTGAAGAATGTCACTTTCAATTATACTCCTTCAATCCTGATTAAGACCGTTTACAACAGTAAATAATATCTTGCTTTAGATCTACTATTATTTTAAACCCCAAGCTTTATATTGAGGTAATACGTAACATACTTTTTTTACCTATATTGGAGTGAAAATTACTTAGTATAGTTTATATTTTATTTAACTTTCCCTGTTGTTGACACGATTATTTGTATATTGTTATATTGTATTTGTAACAGCATTGCAATCAAATTTGGTTAAATATGATTATTTGCTTTTAGTACAATATTTCAGTTTTCTGGGGGACGAGAAAAGGAAGATCATAAAAAGCAAATAAATGTATTTAGAGGTGTAAACAATTTAATTTGTGCTGTATGCTTTCTTTGTATTTAAGTATTATATAAAAACAAATTAACACGCTCAAAATTTTAAACAAAAAAGATTTAAGACAGAACGATTTGCCTCATGGAAAACGTCTTTAAACCGAATGTTCTTCGTATATAAAAAGACATTTGTGTGCGTATCATTGACAGTATAAGTATTGCCTACTCTCACACATAGTAGTTACTTCCCAGTTACCAACAGTAAACATTATTCTTTAGACCTTCACAACTCATCATTAAAAATCAATCATGTGACCTCTCCATCAGTTCTATCGAAAAATATCACCTCTTAGTTGTTAGCAGCTGCCATAAATTTAAACTTATTCTTAGATATACATACACCATTATTATAAGTCGCTTTATAAATTTCGCATCAGTTCAATTCATATTGGTCGATTATTTTTGCATTATGCTCCAAATTTAGAGGACTCTTATAGATCTTCAATCTCCACAATTATTAAGTGTCAATAGTCTTCTTCCATGAATAGTTTTGTCACACTCGAGCCAACCCTCCACCTGGTGTTGAGTTTAGAACTACTAGCAGGTCCGTCGACTATCAAAAGACCGACCGGTTGTCTGTACGTCCCCAAACCATTGTGTAATTTGAACATTTGTGGCAGTTGACTCTCCTTCTCCGCTTGGCTACCACACAGTTTGTTTATCAGTAGCTGAAGCTCGCGTTTTATAGTTGAACATTTCTTCACTTGAAAAAGCTTATATTTTTAATATATGTACAGTATTTAAAATTGCTTGCACCATACTTTATAGAATAAGTGTAACCAGAGTTCCCTAAGATAGATTGTTTCTAATAATCGGGTTTGTTAGAACAATAGTTAGGTGTATTTAAAAAATAAATCCAAGGATAAAATTGAAATCTGATAGAAGGGGGCTCTAGACGATTGTGTTCTCTTTCAAAAAAGGTGTAGTATAAAATTGTACGTTCATAAGTAAAGCTGTAATCCTATTTTTTAAATCGAAATTGAGCTTATGGATAATAAAATCCAATAGGGTGGCATGTATCAGACTCTTAATGGATCTTCACACTTCCTCAATAACTAATATTCACTTATAGGACATTTTGGATTCACTACTCTGTCTTCATACTCCTTTTTTTTAGATGTCACTTGTTGGATTATCCAAGGAAAATGATTTTTTTTCCGTTTTTGATCAAATTTTTCCGTTTATGATCTGGCAATAAACCATTATATGACAAAATTTATCCAGTGAAAGGAAAACTAAGCTGATAAATGTATTTATAACTAGCTTTCGATATACAAGATTCTTAGCAAACAAATGTTGTTTCAACTCTAACAAACAATGCAAGGTGTCGTATGTTTAAGGATGAATTTGATTTTAATGTAATAATAGAATAGATAAAGCATCGGGAAATGTATCAACAACAAAAAAGTCCACTAATACAAAGTGAGTCTACTCACCTGAGGAAAGTTCAACTCTGTATAAGTAGACTTGTCTTCTCAGACACAGAAAAGAAAAAAACAGAGGTCGCATCGAGTAGCGCTAAAAGCGTGTCGAGTTGATATTTCTTTGGTTAGGCTTGCGTAATTATAGTCAGCACCTTGTTAGTCCTTCCTTAATTCCCCCAAATCCTCAAGAATAAAAGTAGCAATTAAAACTTCACAGAATAAAGATGTACATTACAGTACTTGTAATCTATATATCTCCACTGAGACGGTCCTTGCAGCCATAACACAGCGACCTCTACTTCTTTTGTTTCTTTGTGTCTCAGGTACGTTTGTCGATGTCCTACTAATCATTATATTAATTCCTACCTAGTTTCCTCTAACCTAACATGAATATAATGTAAATGCGTACAATTCTGTCAGGTAGTTGCCTTGAAAAGTGGATATAGGTTTAATATTTTTATTTTTTCTAAATCATAAAGTCCAAATGATAAAGTAAGGCTGAAATGTTGAGCTGTAAGGATAAAATGCAGAACACCTTTTAGCAAATCTTTGAGGTGAAATACAGTTTGTTTGCACAATTCAATAGATGGATAACTTCGGAGAATGTGAAGTTGATATCGCAATAACTTTCATAATTTGATGTGATTTACAGTACAAATATGTGTAGCTTTAACAAGCTAAATTGCCTCCTTTGCCATAGGAAACAATTCTCCACTATCCTATTTGTTTGGGAGTAATATAGAAAACCATTAAGTTTTTGACCAATTCTCGCGTGACATTCGTATATTATAGTTTGCCTTCCGTTTGACTGCGGCTAATTATTTTTAAACCAGTCATACTTCTGCACCAAATTACGGAATGAGTAGTTTCTAGTGTACCGTGAAATGCTTATTGTAATCACCTATTAATATCAACGTCGGGTTTTGTCTTTAAATCTCCTCTATTTACACATTCAAGATAGACAAATCGATCTTATATCTACGCCCCCATGACACTGTTCAATGAGCTGATACATGGCAGACGGCCAACCTACTTCACCCACACAATTACTATTGACATGATGGTCTTAGACTCGCAGACAGTTGTCACTATACCCATTGTCGTTATTATAGTGGATAATGGACAAATCTTGGATATAAGACATTTAATTCATATTTAAATTTGCAATTCTGTGTTGCCTTCTAATAAGAATCTACAGTTGATTTGTGTTTTCCTACACACAATCTTAGAAGGCAATCTAAACTGTAAAAGTAACATAAGTTTAAACCTTATAAACCCATTTATCTAGTTGTGACCAGACGAATGGCAAAAACGACTAGTGGCGATAAACCTCAAACTGTGTGGACGTAACCTGTGTTTTTTCTAATCAATCTACTCTTTAAAAACCATATGACTAAATGAATAATTATGTATGGTCACATAACTAACCTCCTATGCAACCATATGACTAGCTTGTGATATACCCCTCCTTCCAAGAAACAAATTCGGCTACTAGTAACAAACCTTCCCTACAATGTACACATATGACTAGGTCGTGTTATCCGCCTCTTTCCCGGGAACTTATTCGGCTAGCGGTCACCCACCTTTTATACTACGTGCCCATATGACTAGTTTATGTAACCATCCTACTCCTAGAAACACATTCGGTTACTAGTAACCAGCCTTCCCTACTATGTATCCATATGACTAGCTTATGTAACCGTCGTACTCCTAGAAACACATTCGGTTACTAGTAACCAGCCTTCCCTACTATGTATCCATATGACTAGCTTATGTAATACCCCTCCTTCCAAGAAACATATTCGGCTACTACTAACAAACCTTCCCTACTATGTACCCATATGACTAGCTTGTGAAATACCCCTCCTTCCAAGAAACAAATTCGGCTACTACTAACAAACCTTCCCTACTATGTACCCATATGACTAGCTTGTGAAATACCCCTCCTTCCAAGAAACATATTCGGCTACTACTAACAAACCTTCCCTACAATGTACACATATGACTAGGTCGTGTTTTCCGCCTCTTTCCCAGGAACTTATTCGGCTAGCGGTCACCCACCTTTTATACTATGTGCCCATATGACTAGCTTATGTAACCGTCGTACTCCTAGAAACACAATCGGTTACTAGTAACCAGCCTTCGCTACTATGTACCCATATGACTAGCTTATGTAACCATCCTACTCCTAGAAACACATTCGGTTACTAGTAACCAGCCTTCCCTACTATGTATCCATATGACTAGCTTATGTAACCATCCTACTCCTAGAAACACATTCGGTTACTAGTAACTAACCTTCCCTACTATGTACCCATATGACTAGCTTATGTAACCGTCTTACTCCTAGAAACACATTCGGTTACTAGTAATCAGCCTTCCCTAATATGTAACCATATGACTAGCTTATGTAACCGTCGTACTCCTAGAAATACATATTCTGCTACTAGTAACTAACCTTCCCTACTATGTAACCATATGACTAGCTTATGTAACCGTCCTACTCCTAGAAACACATTCGGTTACTAGTAAACAGCCTTCCCTAATATGTAACCATATGACTAGCTTATGTAACCGTCGTACTCCTAGAAATACATATTCTGCTACTAGTAACTAAACTTCCCTACTATGTAACCATATGACTAGCTTATGTAACCGTCGTACTCCTAGAAATACATATTCTGCTACTAGTAACTAACCTTCCCTAATATGTACCCTTATGACTAGCTTATGTAACCGGCCTACTCCTAGAAACACATTCAGTTACTAGTAAACAGCCTTCCCTAATATGTAACCATATGACTAGCTTATGTAACCGTCGTACTCCTAGAAATACATATTCTGTTACTAGTAACTAACCTTCCCTACTATGTACCCATATGACTAGCTTATGTAACCGTCGTACTCCTAAAAACACATTCGGTTACTAGTAAACAGCCTTCCCTAATATGTAACCATACGACTAGCTTATGTAACCATCGTACTCCTAGAAATACATATTCTGCTACTAGTAACTAACCTTCCCTACTATGTAACCATATGACTAGCTTATGTAACCGTCGTACTCATAGAAATACATATTCTGCTACTAGTAACTAACCTTCCCTACTATGGAACCATATGACTAGCTTATGTAACCGTCGCACTCCTAGAAACACATTCGGTTACTAGTAGTCAGCCTTCCCTAATATGTAACCATATGACTAGCTTATGTAACCGTCCTACTCCTAGAAACACATTCGGTTACTAGTAAACAGCCTTCCCTAATATGTAACCATATGACTAGCTTATGTAACCGTCGTACTCTTAGAAATACATATTCTGCTACTAGTAACTAACCTTCCCTACTATGTAACCATATGACTAGCTTATGTAACCGTCGCACTCCTAGAAACACAGTCGGTTACTAGTAATCAGCCTTCCCTAATATGTAACTATATGACTAGCTTATGTAACCGTCGTACTCCTAGAAATACATATTCTGCTACTAGTAACTAACCTTCCCTACTATGTAACCATATGACTAGCTTATGTAACCGTCGTACTCCTAGAAATACATATTCTGCTACTAGTAACTAACCTTCCCTACTATGTAACCATATGACTAGCTTATGTAACCGTCGCACTCCTAGAAACACAGTCGGTTACTAGTAATCAGCCTTCCCTAATATGTAACTATATGACTACCTTATGTAACCGTCGTACTCCTAGAAATACATATTCTGCTACTAGTAACTAACCTTCCCTACTATGTAACCATATGACTAGCTTATGTAACCGTCGTACTCCTAGAAATACATATTCTGCTACTAGTAACTAAACTTCCCTACTAAGTAACCATATGACTAGCTTATGTAACCGTCCTACTCCTAGAAATACAAACGGCTAGCGGTCGCCCACTTATCCTCTACTTCCATCGGATAGCAAATATCTTCAGATTAAGTGTTGAATAAATGTGATAAATCATGAGACGATTTCAGATCTGCTTTGGTTATTCATTATTTTATATTCTGGAAGCATTTTGTTCAAAACGCTTTGATTATTAATTTATATTCTAATACGTCACACTAACAAGTGTTACTGACAACAACGAGTTGTTAGTGGTAAAGCTACCTCCATAAGAAATATCCAACTTGACAAGAGGAAATGTCAAGCCTGTAGAAGAAAGGATAATGAAAAAGATTCATTACCCAGGCTAATTTTACTTCCCGTAAGCTGAGAGTGCCAATTGCTCGTGTACCTGGGTATGGAAAGGCCACCATCAACGCTTTATGTGTGGCATAGCAGTGACCTTGACAGACAGCAGAGATTCAAGGTTAACTATAACCTTCACTGTTATATACCGTACTTTATTGAAACACTAGCTGTTTACTATCATGTTCTGCCAGAATGGTTACATGGTACAAGAAAACATAAGATCACAGCTTGTTTGTTGTGGTCAGAAGAATTTAACTTTACTACTAGCCAACCAGCAAATATTACAGTAGCTGTATTTATATTGTTATAAACTACCTATTACCTTTATAAAAATATAAATTAAAAGTAGGAGGTGAATTGTTGGATTGTGTTACTTCTTATATAGATACTAGTTAACCAAGCCAAGCTATAATGTCTTATGTTAACCACTAGGAATTTAACTTTTTACTTTTGTTGTTAGAAATATGAAAGTTTACTGTTTATTTGATTTATTCTGAATTAAATTAACTCACATTTGTTTTTATAAATAAACATTCATCTGAACTACTTGTTTTTTGTGCTGCTTAAATCTAAATAACTAGATTAAGATTGCTATTTAATATTAAGTCTTAACATACTATAAAGATTTGTATTCAACCATTGGCCTTTTAAGGGGAAATTTAAATATTAGGAATTGGGTATATTGTAAATTTCAATAAAATTGCAGGTATTACACCAATGCTAATAGCACAGTAGTACGTGACGCGCCTATTGAAGAGCGGTTATTGAGCTATCGGTATACAGTGACTTTAATGATGACATACACTCTATTGTGATACAGTTACATCAACACAGGTTTATAGGTTAGGTCCATACGTTGTGTCCGTATGAATATGTGCAACCCACAGGGATGGGTTAAACATCTACCACAAGAATAGTGAAACTATTTGTATCCTATCTTAAGTGTACAAAAGGGAATTTACTAACTTAATTAAAGGTTAAGTTAAGGGTATAAATCTCCATTTCGACCAGTTACTTTAAACACTAAAAGTACACTCACTAGTATTATTGTTGGGGGCGTGTTAGAGTTGCGCGCCTTATGTGTTAAGGGATGCTCGAGTGCCCGCAACTTCCTGCAGCCGTACCACCAACGAAAAGACTAGTTTCCAAAGTTATAATAATAAATCTTCATACTGAAACTAACTTTCTATATCATGAATTCAATACAAATACTAAATATTCTATATCACCAATTAAATATAAATATACTAAATATAAAATAATTCACAGTATTTGAAAAGTGCAATGAATTTTAACAATTAATATTACAATAACGAAGTTAGTTGTTGTTCTGGCATTTATTTGACAACGAATTCTAGTAATTAGGCACATAACTTTCATCAATGAATGTTACCTATTTTTTGTTTTGTTTGTATAATGATATATCTTTGATAATATAAGGTAACTAAAGGTTGAAATATATTTTGTATACAACGACCATAGCATTTAAATTATACTTGGAAAGAATTATATTCACAGTTATTTTTAATTACCTTCAAGTACCCTTGAACCTCTAGAAATGTCAATAAGTGAACAAAATGATGCTAAAATATGTCAAGTGAGAGGTGAAGTATTTATTAGGTGTTGATAGTGGTTTTATTTCATTTTTTATTTTGTTTCTTGATTGTTTTTTAATTTGTTATGGAAAAAATTGTCATTTTTGAGCGGCCAAAACTGAGATCGGCACCTGAGATTGGCATTGCGCGCAACTCGAGCACTGATTTTTATCCTCCCTGGGACACTCCAATTAACGCAGGTAGGATTGCACGCAACTTGTTAACGACCATTGTTGGTCCTCTTAGCACAGCTTGAGACTTAAAAAGTATTGTATGTACTTACTATGTTTTATGCGAATCGAACAAGTTCCATCTTGCAAACTTGTTCGATCTTGCAAAGAAGCTTTGACCTCTCTTCTGTCTGGGGGCAGGGATTTTCTAACATTTTCTGCCCGTGGCTATTTTCTCTTTCATCCGTCCATTTTGTCCCTTTTTTGGTTTCTCATTCTCTGGCTTCACTTTCTAATCATTAATCTTCTTTATATATGTTTCTCTGTTTCCAATCTCTGCATTGTTTAGCTGCGCTTCTTCTAAATATTTTCTTACTTGTTATCTTCAATTTCTGAATATATGTGAGAACTCTCTTAGCGATCCTGGTTTCGGGTAGCCTGTCGATGTGTCCGCAACATTTAAATCTACTTCTCCTTATATCGGCAGAGAGATTAAAGTTTTTCTGTTGTTTTTATGGAATATAGTCTATACCTTTCTTCTGTTTGTTTTGGGCCTTAAATGTTTCTTACGAGTTTTCTTTCCTTCTTAAGAAGATTTTCCACATCTTTTGTCGTGAGAAGCGTTAGTGTCTCACTTCCATTTAGCGCTCTGGTTTCAATAATGTATTGTAATGTATGATCTTAGTGTTTAGAGGAATTTACTTTTTATTGTAAATGATACGCGTTCTGAAGAAGGCTTTCGAAATTTTCTGATGTCTTGTTTTCTGTGCTACTTTCTCTCTATCAGTGGGTTCTAAGATTTCACCTAAATATTTACAATGGAGTACTCTTTTGATCACTCCATATTTTTATGCAATTTTTCTGTATTCATTTTTGCCATATGAATAAAAAATCTATTTTTGTTAATTTAGTGCACTTTTTCTGCACAATCTATAAGGACTTCTATATGCTTTATTTGTGTTATTTTATTTCCGGTGAGTATTCCTATATCATCTACAAAAGCTAGGTATGATATTACTTTTTTCCCTTCTGTCCATCAAACTATGTTGGTTTACAGTTTTTTTTTCTTTCCCATTCTTTCCTATTTTTGCAATATTTGAACCTCGTTTTTATTTCGAACGGTTCACATGGTTCTCCTATAAATCTCACCAAATATATTGTGTCTGATGTAAGTTTAATGAGCGATAGCATTTTTAAATCTAATCTTTGGTCTTCAAATATTTCAAATAGAGATTGTCTAACTATGGCGTCATATGCCTTATTGAAATTTATGAAAGTGCATATAGCTGGTGCGTTTCTGAAGGCTTTATGTTTTAGTATAGATGTCAGTGTGTAGCTCTGTGCAGAAGAATACCTGGTCTGAAACCTGTCTGGTATTCGTCTATACTGTGTTCCAGTTGTTCCTGCACTCTTTGGAGTAGGCACACTGATTAGAACTTGTATACTACTTGTAATAGGGAGATGCCTCTATAATTTTTTACATCCGTTCTGTCACCCTTCCTGTGCAATGATAAGTATACATATATCCTCTGGTTTTCTGTTTTAGTTCTTCTAAATATTAACCATAAAAAATTTTATGACACCAACTGCAGACCTCTTTTTCTTTATAAAACTCTTCACTCACAAATTCACACAGGTCTGCATGCCTGTGTGTGAACTTTATTCAACAGGTGAAGTGCTGACCGTTAACTCGGTGTTGGATTCAAACATTGTGCATAGGACTTCACAGTCCGAAACCAGCCACCACGCCTGCAAAACCTTTCTAAACCGCTTCCCAATCAAAATCTTTCGAGACTTTTCAGATAATTTTGGTAATCCAAACTTGTCTATTATCTTGACTATTTCTCCAACAATTCCCTGAACAAAGTGCTCGTCTTTCAACAAGAGAAAAGAAGTTTGAGCTGATATGAAGGGCTGTTTATTTATCTCAAGGTATTTCTTACTAATCATTCAACTATTGTTGGCAACTCAGTAAACTTGCCTTTATTCATATGAAGGGTTTTTCTTATGTATCATAACATATTTTCCGAATATACTGTTAACATTGTCAAGTAAGTAATTTAATAACGTTGAAGGAGGCATTTTTCTATTTTAAGCGTTGTTGACACATAAGTATATTCAGCTGATGTTCACTTTGAAAACAATATCAATTCTTTAAGAATAAAATAAACATAAAATTGTACTCTATGGAAAATAAAACAATCAAAACGTCTTTCAGGTCATATTTAAAGAGGAAAAATATAAAATAAAATAACTAATAGCACAGTCAGAGCACCTTCATGTTAGTAATTGTAATAGTATAGTATTACTGAAACATCAAATTTTAGGTTTTTGGGTTAGTAAACACTTCGTAGTGTATTAAGTTTGTATAAGTTAATACAAACCTGTATAGCTTGAATTTAATCTTTCAATGGTGTCATTTAAGAACAGCCTGACGAATACAGAAGTATTTAAATGGTCTCTTTTCAAATTTATTTGATTAATTGGGTTTGAACTCGCTTTAATAGAGTATGAATATAGGCATTAATAACTAAATAATAAGTTATAATTTTAGCTTATTATATGAATGCATAATATTATAATGCATATATTAGATGCATATACTGTATATTAGATAATATTAGAATGCATATATTATATGAATGCATTCTGTAAAAATTATAATGAAATGTTGTAATTGTTGGCAAAATAAAAAATTATTCTATTCTCTATTCTATTCTAAGTTTGTTTTTTTTTTACCATCTTAAGTTATAAGTTTAACCCCATCATGTGTAATATGCTCCGAAGGCTGAGGGGAGCCGTGAGGCTGGTTTCCGCAAGCATGCTAAGGTGTCCTTGTATGACAATATAAATCCAGTTCTACAACTTCCACACTAGGTAAATCAAAGTGTGAAGATCAATAGCGGCTATGAAAGTAACTACTCTATTTTTATACTGTTACTGTTGTGCAGGAATACAAAACAGTCACTGGTTAATGTTGTACAGGGATACAATAAAATCACTGGTTACTGTTGTACAGGAATAAAAAACAGTCACTGGTTACTGTTGTACAGGGATACAAAACAGTCACTGGTTACTGTTGTACAGGGATACAATAAAATCACTGGTTACTGTTGTACGGGAATAAAAAACAGTCACTGGTTACTGTTGTACAGGGATACAAAACAGTCACTGGTTACTGGTGTAACGGGATACAACACAGTCACTTGTTAATGTTGTACAGGGATAAAATAAAATCACTGGTTACTGTTGTACAGGGATACAATAAAATAACTTATTACTGTTGTACAGGAACAAAAAACAGTCACTGGTTACTGTTGTACTGGGATACAACACAGTCACTGGTTACTGTTGTACCGGGATACAGAACAGTCACTGACTTGTTGGAGGGCTTAACACAGTCAATTAATGATAACACTGTCAAATCACGCTATTCCAATAAAGATTTAATATGACAATTTTAATATGAGTAGTTTTTTTCGTGAAATCAACAAGAAATGATCAAATGCTCAAAAAGGTAAATGATATTTTCTTTTGGATACACTTTGCATAAATATTTGTTCAATTTTATTACTTTTGTACAACACATTGTATAAATAAAAATCTGTACACATATTTTGCACATCCATCCAAGCCCCACAGTTTTAGCTATGATCTATTTTAAATTTATATTTGGTACTCTAATAGTAAGAAGAATAGAAAAAGGTAATTTATATCCTTAATACAATCATGTGCTTATCAAACTTAAGGAAAATTTCCCCCAAAATGAAAATGGAACCGAATAGTTGAACATTCTGAACTAATACTAGAGGCTATATAAACTAAATGAATTAGTTCTCTTTGAAGGTGAACAATTGTTGGACCTTTGATAAAGCACCTCTCTATAGCTGAGGAACTATCCTGATACATAGGTAAGTTAATGAAGCTATGTAAGATCGTAGGAATTGTGAGGCATTTATTTATTAGGTTAAACCTAATTTATCGTAAATGTTGTCAGGTTTCACTCATATAATCTGCTATCTACTTAGAATTTTTGTTTTTCTCATCAAGTAGTAAAAAATACTTTTCAAATGAATATAGTTAACGTAGGATTTTGTCAGCAGTAACAATTACATAATTTAAATATTATTAAATTGATAAATATATTAGTCAAATAAATTTTAACAAATATTATTTGAGAGTGTTGTGATAGATTGTGTACAAATATTGGAAATATACGTGTAAAATTAAAATGTTGATAACTAACCATTGTATATCTAAACCGTTTCCTTTTTCCATGATTTTAATTCGGTTATGGGCAACCCTTTTTAATGACTCTCCGTTAAGCCTTTACAGTTAAATTTATTTTGATAAATAGGTGTACAAAAATATTTTGTTATCAGTAAAAGAAAATGTTTCTCTTCAGAAATTCCATCATTTTTAAAACTGCGACTTAATCATAGTTTTTGCGTATCTCTAAAGTTAAAGTTGAGTAGGAACGTTAAAGCCCCGCATGAATTTTGCAAATACTCAGCCAGATTATAATTCGTATTACATTTTAGAGTGCAGTTAATATGTGGATCATTATAAGCTGACTCAAAAAATGTGACGGTTATAAAAAGAAGGTTAGCAAGATACATTGATTGTTCGCTCTCCTCCACTGATCATAGCAAAACCTGTTATTTATCGCACACGCCCAGCCAGTCAATACAGCTGATTAGTAACTTTGAGATACTTCACACAGACATTAATCATAATTACACTACCTATTTGTCTAGTTTATGCTTTATTAAACTATGCTATTGTTGTGTTTTAGTAATTTATTGGTTTTCAAATATTTCAAATTTAGTTAAGTACATCTGTGTTTTCCTTCTAATGATAAGTAACAATATTCTATTGTGCTGTTTGACTTCACTACAATAGAGTGATCTAAACCGTCGATCTAATCAGATATTCAGAAACTGAACATCTTTTTCGATGGTATTAGGCTGAAACACAATGAGCATCCACAATACTTGGAAGTCGGTTTAGATCGATCTCTCTGTTTTAAAAGTAACATACTGAAAAACAGCAGTAAAAGTGAGAACCAGAACTAAGATTGTGCAGCAACTTTCTGGATCATCGTAGGGAGCCAACGCAAAAGTCCTGCTGCTTTGTCCCTCCCTGGTTTACTCAGCGAGCACAGAATATAAATAGAGAGGCTACGTTTATCTACCTAGCATTACCGGCAGTGAAGCCGAATCCACCATTGAGTGGTGGGCCAGACGCGAAATATGCGGCCAAAAATGGCAGAACATTTTAATGCGCTCTTTTCAATCAAACTGCGATTAGACACACTTAGAATCGACCTAAAATTACCAAACTTGGAACATAGAATGTGATTTAGTGCTTCACACTGATGATAGTGTTAAATATTTAAAATATTCTATATTATATTTATATTAAATCTTATACTTTTGAACAAATCTTTTTAATCATTGTTTGTGATATGAAAAATTTAGTTTGCGAGGAAAAGTTTTATTTTTTGGTCAGACAAGTTTTGTCAGCGGAAAAGGTTTTAGCATACTAGTTGTTACGTAACATATATATTTTTAAATACGATAAATGGCTGGTGTGAATAGAAGAACTTCATGTAAAGAAATTTTCAAACCGGCTCAAACACGCATAAATATAATACAAAATATTGTGATCAACACAGGCAAACTTCCCATAGATTAGAACTAACAGCTTCCCTTCCCCAAAATATGGGGCCAAAGTTATTCAATAAACTGCCAAATAATATAAATCACAACAAAACTTTAAGATATTTAAAGCCTCCCTGCAACACTTTTTATTGGATGGAGCTTTTTACTCTGTAGAGTAATTCTTAATTGTTGAATAATAAGGATTAAGAATAGGGATGACATTTATTATTTTAGATTTTAGTACACAAATATTTGCTATTTTAATTGGAATAACTTAAATTTACATTTACAGTTACTTTAATTATATATATATATATATATTTGACCTTTGTGATACAACTGTAAAAATTGTCTACTACAAATAAATATTTTGAATTTTGAATTTTTAATCAATGGATAAGACAGTAACTTAGGTTAAATGAGGAGAGAAAAATCGACTTGGCGCGGCGGTCGGGATACGGAAGGCTACCACTGCGATTCGGAAGTACTGTAGCCTATTCTTCTGTTTTAATGGCACGTTTCTTAAGTTTTATATTTATATCGGTTAAATATTACATATTATTTATTTTATACTGTATTTAAAATAATGTAGTATTTATTTCGTATAGAAAAATGTTATAAACAATTATTTTTCCCACTTATAAGGTAAACTACCGCTTTATTTTAACCTAAGGGGGTTTCAGCAAATGTACAATATTAAACTTTATTTTTTTATAGTTTTAATAATTGTTTAAAACAAAATAAAAGGAGTCATTTAGGATTGTTATTATTTATGTTCGTTTGTTGTATATTTTATGTTTGTAATTCACCCTTTACGGTTAAAATGGTGTAAAGGAAAAAACTCTTGCTTTCAGAATAATTTTAATTAATATGCTTATCATAACATCGCAGAGACAAAATCTAAGTAAAACATTAAAATATGTTTATTCTAAAAAAGTTATATTATGTAAAATCTCTTTTTACCATAAATAGTGGTTAAAACATTATTTTATGTTTACCTTTAAAATGTTATAATGAAACTGAAAAGATGTTGGTAGTAGGTTTAAAGAGCATAATGTTTAATAATGTCATAAATATTTTTGTAATTATACTTATAGACGAACATTAAATATAAATAAACGCTCAAATATAAAATTAATAATTATATTATCTAAATTGAGCCTATGTAAAATTGTATGGATTAACAATATAGCTAAAATGATAGTTGTAGAAACATTATAATAAAACTTTGACATAAATTAAATACTAACCTAACCAATGTTTGAAATTTAAAATTGTATGGATTAGCAATATAGGAAAAATTATTCTTGAAGAAACATTACAGTACAAATTTGACATTAATTAACCCAACGTTGACCAACCTAACCCAACGTTGAAACTTGATGGCTTTAAAAATTTATATTTTTGAAACATTTCTAATAGCCAATTTACTTATAGTAGACATTATTGTGATGTACAAGTATTATAATTACATAAATAATATATTACCTGTGATAGGTAACTCCGTCAAGTTTTCCGTAGTTATTGCAACCAAACACAATACAACTTTGTGGCATTTTATAAACTGAAGACAAATATAAGAGGAACGAGAGATGTCTAACTAAAATGCGGGCAGGCACAGTCGCTGGAAAAATAAAGATTCAGTGCAGGTTAGGAGAGCTCAGACGCTCGGGATTAGGGTAACTCACTGTCGGCCGCCATCATTTGGTGGGAAACATCGCAGATCGCCTGGCTTCACTCTCCGTAACAAGTGGCTTCTCTATTTATATTCTGTGCTCGCTGGGTTTAGTCCACTGCTGAATATTATCATGTGGCTTAGCACTACACATGTACGAGAGATTGATATACAACTAAAGAGGGCGATGAGGGCTATCAGCGGCTGTCACATTGCAATCCCTCTACCATGACTTCCAGTGCTGTGCAACATACCTCCGGATATTAGACAAAAGAGGCACTTCTCAGAGATTAAAAATAATCCAATCTACTCTGAAAGTCCTATTTTTGCAAGATATCCCTCAACGTGCATGGTGACTTAAATCTAGAAAACCACCTTTCCGACTAGCTCCCTAGTTTTTATCAAACGAATTTTTACCAAAAACCAATTGGGCGTTAACTTGGGATACATTTTACGGTCGGAAAAAGAGTCTGGTACTTTTAAAGTTAATTGATGGCATCTTATGACCATCAACGATCGAATGAGCGTCCCTCGTAAGGAATGGACTATGTTGATTAGCTTTCGAAAGGGGGTGGGAAGATGCAATTACTGGAAATTTAAGTGGGGCATGGTAAGTAATCAGTCATGTGATTGCGGAGTCAAAGTTCAAACTGTGGATCACATAGTTAATGAGAGCCTATTGCGCTCTTTCCAGAAGGGATTAGCTGGTTTGTTTTAATCGGAGAAGCATGTGTTGAATGGTTAAGAAACCTGGATTTAGCTGTGTGACGGGAGATCAATATTTAAACACTGAGACACAATTACTTTGTAATGTATATTTTATTTTAATAATTTTATATGTGTAATATTTTTAATCTTTTATTGTTTGGTAGCTGGTCGAAGAAAGTTATTTTATATATGTATAAAATTCAAAATCATATTTATTTCCAAAACATTATAAATAATTTACATAATTAATGAGGTTTACACTAGTAACATAAAGTTAACTATGCAAAGAGCAATGATATAAACTACAATAAAAAATACATATATATATATTACTAAAAGTTAAAGCTCGATTAATTGGAAATAAAGAGCCTACATGGGCAGGTAGCCTGTGCGTAGGCTCTAGTTTCTTAATAAAGTATTGTAATAAGCACAAAGGCTTTCCTTTACGAAGCATGTTTGTTTTTTGTTTTTTGGTTTTAGTTTTTTTTTTTTTTTTTTTTTTTTTTTTTTTTTTTTTTGATTCAAATTAAATGGTTGATAATATAATTTAGATGAAATTGTAATTGGAATAGGATCTATACGAAAAAATAAAAAAAGGACAAAACAAAAAAATAACAAAAACTGAAATCCATCGTAAATATAATATTTTTATTTACCTTCATAATCGACAGACAGTGACAGCTGTTTAACTTGGCAAACTAAACAACTTATAATCTCGGACCAACATACCACGTACTAACCCGTGTAAAGAGGGATACGAGGTCATACAGAGCTGCTACAACCAAACTACTGGCTCCATCAACCAACCCCGCTACAACAGCTAAACAACTGACAAGCCGGACCAACATAACAAGTACTGACCCGTGTAAAGAGGGATACGA
The DNA here is from genome assembly GCA_035578905.1 of Stictocephala bisonia. NCBI lineage: Eukaryota > Metazoa > Arthropoda > Insecta > Hemiptera > Membracidae > Stictocephala > Stictocephala bisonia. Next base: position 611,261 of record JAQJVL010000345.1, on the reverse strand, counting down.
GGTCATACAGAGCTCCTACAACTAAACTACTGGCTCCCTCAACCAACCCCGCTACAACAGCTAAACAACTGACAAGCCGGACCAACATACCACGTACTAACCCGTGTAAAGAGGGATACGAGGTCATACAGAGCTGCTACAACCAAACTACTGGCTCCATCAACCAACCCCGCTACAACAGCTAAACAACTGACAAGCCGGACCAACATAACAAGTACTGACCCGTGTAAAGAGGGATACGAGGTCATACAGAGCTCCTACAACTAAACTACTGGCTCCCTCAACCAACCCCGCTACAACAGCTAAACAACTGACAAGCCGGACCAACATACCAAGTACTGACCCGTGTAAAGAGGGATACGAGGTCATACAGGGCCCCACGACCAAACTACTGGCTCCCTCAACCAACCCCACAACAACAGCTAAACAACTTGGAGCACAATTGGAGCGAGAGAAGTCCTTCAGTTTCCTTCATCGGGCCAGCAGAAGATCAAAGGAACCCTGTCACGATCCATAGTCGGACAAAACAATAGCATCAACCTCCTTGACACTCAGACTCAACAACTACTCTGTGACACGTTTTTTAAAAACTAATAGGGACGAAGAATTAAAAAGTTATATTTATTTATATTTTGTACATAAATTTCTCATTAATTTGTTTTGTTGATTGTTTCTGTTTGGTTTGGACCATGCCCGGGGTTACCTAGACCAAACAAAAACCTGTATTCGCATGTACAGAGTAAAAAGTCTCTCCGAAGTGTTTTTATTCTGTATAACAGTTGTGAGATATAAAAAGGATTTGTTGTTTAAAATAATTTAGTAATATTTATTGCGTTAATAGCAATAGTTACTGCGTATCGTATGTTGTGTTCGTGTAAAACTGGAGAAAAAATGGAATTGAGTTCTTGTAAATATAAGTTAAAATATGTTTCAGAAATAATTGTTGTACAGTTAGAATTTTTCTTTCCTTAAATAAATTTTGGGTGGGATAACGAATTCCCTTTCTGAAACCAACATAAAAAATTGCTTTTTTTGAGTTATAACAAGTGGATAAATTATCGTCTTATGAGCACCCCATGCAATTATCCCAAAGGACAATATACCAATATAGATTGAACGTACTCGTATATGCCAATTTTATTTCTGTTCATTTAATATGTCATGCAATTCCCTAAATCAGTAGTTCTCAACCTTTTTACCACTGAGGACCACTTGTACCTTTCAGAATTCTTGGGGGACCACTTAGATATTATTATTAATATTTCCCAATAATAGTTAAAATGATATGAACACTGAAGTTTTACTAATGAATTTATTATTTATATTTTACAAAATAAAAAAAGAAAATACATAGTGAAAGACAAAAGAAATATAAAAAACAAAATAAAAAATCATAGATAGCGCCAAATTAAGACGTTAATACAGTGCCAAATTAACACGTTAATACAAGCAAGACTCCCTTGGTCTTGCTTCTCACTTGAAAGTTTCTCAATATTTGGCTCGAAAGAAGTTAACGCCAGTCTCATAGGAGCATTCAAATTTAGCAACCTATTTCTGTGTTTATTCTTGATGACACATAATGTTAAGAATGCTGCCTTACAGAGATAAGTGGAATGAAAAGGAAGAAGAAGTTTCAAAGCTTTTTCACTTAGCAGTGGACTTTCATCAAGTAATCCTATCCAAAAATCTGCAACATCTTTGCAGTGAGATTTTATCACTTTTAAATGGCCATCGGATGAAATTTCAATAAGCTGTTCATTTTCCTGAATAGACAGATTATTATCGTGGGTAGCTAAAAAGGGACCAATCACCCACAGATTATTTTTCCTCACATCTGTATCTGCAGGGAAGTACTTCTCAAAGTAATCTTGAAGTGATTTAATGTAGGACTTAACCAGTGAATGTAAAACATCCTCATTTAAGCCTTCATTTTCAGAGATAACATCTGAAAACAAGTTGAACATTTCAAACGATCCTTTTCCAGCTTCGGACTCCCATAGCAACAATTTTTTCTTAAATGAATCAATTTTTTTCCAAAGATCAAATGCGGTTTTAGATGGTCCCTGCAGGCCTAGATTCAATATGTTGAGCTGTTCAAAAATATCTGCCAAAAAAGCTAACTGGGCCATAAATTCTCCGTCACGCAGTGTTTCCGCTAAATCAGGTTTTTTTCCATCAAGTTCTTACTTGATACATACTTCCATCAAGATACATACTTCTTCTCGAAGTTCATAAAATCTGCCTAAAACCCGGCCCCTGGACAGCCACCAAACTTCGGTATGTAGAAGGAGATTGGAATGAATGGATCCCATGTCCTCGCATAACAAAGCAAACAATCTCGAATTAAGAGCATTGCTTTTTATAAAGTTCACGGCCTTTACCACAGTAGTAAAAACCTTGTTTAGGTCGGGAATTAATCTTTTGGCAGCAAGCATTTTGCGATGAATAATACAGTGTGTTAATACAATATCACTGTTTCCTTCTTTCCTTACTAAACTTGGCAAGCCTGTTTTGTGACCTGTCATTGCCGCGGCACCATCAGTGCAAAGTCCTACACAGTCTTTCCAAGAAAGATTTTTGAGTGTGAAATATCCATCAATGGCTTTAAAAATGTCTTTTCCGGTTGTGTTACCTTGCAACTCAATCGAGGTCAGGAACTCCTCAGATAATGTTTTGTTGTCTTTATCTATGAATCGTATATAAACAAGAAGAATAGCTTTATTGGTATTATCTGTAGATTCATCAAGTTGTACAGCAAAAAATCTTTGAGGAATGAATTTTCTTTAGAAGTTGGGTTTCAACACCTGATGCCATATCTTCAATTCTCCTACTAACGGTGTCATTGGAAAGAGGAATATTTTGCATTTGTTTAGCGTATTTATCACCTAAAATTTCTTTAGTTGCATCTACGATACATGGTAAAACTAATTCCTCACCAACAGTAAAGGATTTCTGGGTTTTTGCGATTCTAAGTGGAAGTTGATATGACGCCTTCAAAGTAGCTTTATCATAAGTTGAGTATGATTTAAGGATATTTTTTGACGATTTTAGTTCCGTCTCCTTCCTCTTAAAGAAATCTACATGTTTTCCGGCAAAATTTGTATGCTTTGTTACAAAGTGTCTAGTTAATTTTGCCGGCTTCATTGCCTCATTACTCATTACTTAAAACCTCCGCACAAATTACACATTGAGGTAACTGAACACCAAATTCTTCAATGAATGTAAATCCACATGCTATGTAGTCCGGACTGTACTTACGATTAGCAGCCTTTCTTTTAGGACCAGTTTGAGTTAATATTGTGCTATCACTGGCAATATTACTGTTAGAACATCCTGCTTTAACGTTCTCACTATCCATCTTCTTAAAAAAAACCCGAAAGTTTCATCTGTTTGCATGAGCGTCCTAATTGTAGTTTACTAAAATGATTGTAGTTTACTAAAATGATTTAGTAAACTACAATCACCAAGCAAAAAACACGCACGCTCGTCACTTGACAGTTGGGTCAGCACTGAGTAGTGGCGTGATCAAAGACGCCTGTACGTCACGACAGCGGCCGAAACTAAACGAAGATAAACGAAGAGGCGCATTTGGTCGTCTGGTTCTGGTCAACACAATACTGCAAACGTTTTGAGTTGAAAAAAAATTGGCAGACGCATTAATTTATGTTTCAAGAGCCAAGATTTAAATTGATTATTTTATGACTGTTCACTTCGTGGACCACATGAAAACCGTTCGCGGACCACAGGTTGAGAATCGCTGCCCTAAATGCAAATATGTATTTCCTGAGCTTGTCTTTTAAGAAGCAAATGTGTTCATTCCATTTCATTCCATAGTCAAATTTAACCCCCAAATATTTATAAATATCAACCTTTTCTATAGTGTTACAAGAGCAAATAGTGTTCTTAATATCATTACAGCTGTAAATAATTAAATTTCCAAGTCGGTAATCTGTAATTTCCCTGAGGTAAATCGGCATAAACTCAGTTTTAGGTGTATTGAGGGAAAGTACATTTTGGCCAATCCATTTCTTTACCAAACTTATATCAAACATTGCCTTGTTACTAGTCTCCTTCCAATCGTTGTCCCTTATTATGAAAAATGTATCATAAGCAAACAGACAAATTTTACTTAGCAAATTTACCTACGAAAAAACCTAAAAAATTCTAAAAAAACCTTCAAATAACTGAAAAAAGCAAAAAATGGGTCACGTCGTTAGATCGGTAAATTGTATTTATTTATTTTATTATTTATCATTAAGTTGCCGGTTTCATCATCACATACTAAAGTCATTTGATTTTTATCCCAGTAAGAGTAAAATAAAAGTTAACTTGCGTCACGTGGTTCTTCTTTTGTTATGGGGCTGTCAAAAACTAAATGTTCTAAGATCCAAATATCCAAAAGTTAATAACACCTCTTCAAAGTCCAGTTATCCGTTTGATAAATGATCCATCAAAGAAATAAAATTCAAAATTAAAACATTATCTTTGTTATTCCTATCAATCTTTGTTTAATAGTCAATTTAAAAATTTATATTTTAGAAAGTAAATTTTTAATGATATAACTTATGTACATCTTAAAAGTCTCTTTTCCAAATGTCAAATGAGCAGTCTGTAGTATTGCGCAGAACACAAGAAGTCAATTTCAATACTGTATTTTCAAATAAATATGAAAGTTTTTTACCTTAGTATTGCCTAAGGTAAAAAAATTTCATTTATAAAATCAGATCTTGAAACTGGGTTCATAAAAGATTCAAATAAATATGTTTTATATATAATCGAGAGGTGTAACTTTTTTTAGAAATATTCACTTTCTAACTATAAGTAACACTTCCAGAGTGTGAAACCCCACACTAACAGATGCAGTATGATTTGTTTAGCGACAAGTTGGAAACACTCACCTATTATCTCCCCATTTGTACTCTATGTAAGGAGACACCCAACCCGGCTGACGTCACCGGACACACCTCCGTCGTTATCACATTCCTAACTGTAGATAACACTTTCAGAGTGAGAAACCCCACACTAACAGATGAAGTATGAATTGTTTAGTGACAAGTTGGAAATACTCACCTATTATCTCCCCATTTGTCACTCTATGTAAGGAGACACCCAACCCGGCTGACGTCACCGGACACACCTCCGTCGTTATCACATTCCTAACTGTAGATAACACTTTCAGAGTGAGAAACCCCACACTAACAGATAAGTATGATTTGTTTAGTGACAAGTTAGAAATACTCACCAATTATCTCCCCATTTGTCTCTCTATGTAAGGAGACACCCAACCCGGCTGGGGTCACCCGACACACCTCCGTCCTTATCACATTCCTAACTGTAGATAACACTTTCAGAGTATGAATCTCCCCACTAACAGATGAAGTATGGTTTGGTCGTGTCATTGTTAAGTCTAAAATTAAAACTTTACATTTTATATGACTATTAAATTTGTTATAAATTGGTTAAGAATGATAGCTGTATCAATTGAATTAGCTGTATGATTCCCAATTAAATGTAAGTCTATTAAGAAAGGGCCCAAAGTAGTCTCTGATTTTCCCTAATTTAATTCAATTAATTAAAGAAGTCTTAGTAGTTTCACAATTTAAATATAATCCATTATATAAAGCATACCAAACTTCAACATTCAGCATATAAATAAATATTTATCGTAACATTTAGCCAACATCAATCAATATAGATTGTCATTAAATAATACATGGGGATGTCGTAGGAATATTTTTTCAGATGGAAATATATAAATACATACGCTCCAAAACTTAAGAGATCTGTTCCTATATAGTTTTACCCTCCTTATTAGAATTTAAAACCTACTGCAACAAATAATAAAATAATCTATTATGACTATACGCTATAACAAAAATAATGAAATCCCGAAATCATAAAATTAACAAAATAATAGAATAACATCACAAACCTGTATATAAAAATCGTAATAATTTTTACTTTCTCCTATATGCGTTAGCATAGATAAATTATTGTGATCGTCCAAAAACATTTTTCGAACGAATTGGCCTAAAAATCCTCTTTAGGTCCCCCTGAAACTAAAAAAGTGAGTTTTTTATTTTTGTGTCCATCCGTATGTGTGTTTGTGTATGTGTAAATTTTTATGAAATAAGGTATGTAGGTGTATAGACAATATTTGTCTATTTTAGTTTTTTATTTTTATGGCCAAAAACATACATAAATTGAAATTTCTCAAAAACTGCTCTAACGATTTTGATTAAATTTTCAGAAAATATGTGAATTAAAATTTAAAACATTTTAGTAAAAACCGCATGTCCCAAACTTTAATAATTTTTTTAATTATAACATTTTTTATGGCAAAAAAATTTTTAAATGCAATTTTTTCAAAAGTATTTAATGATTTTGATAACATTTTTAGTAAAGATGAAAATTACAATTTAAAATATTTTAAATACTGTATATCTGCACCCCACTAAATTGGAGCTAGAGGCCGAAGGCTGGAAGAAGCCATAACTAAAGCCGTTGAAGGTTTTTTACATAAAATCTGACTATGTGATTAATTGTACAGCTGTTTTTAAAGATTATTTGTTTCCATGCTTTTATTTAAATAAAATGAGTGTTTTGTCTCTACATTCCTTAGAAATAAAATTAATTGAGTATTTTTTTTTAATTTACGTGTGTTATATATGAAAGTTTTCTTCAAGTCCAATGTCACTGTTAAATATGAATATATTGTTGAATTGAATTAAAATTAAGTTAAGGACGTAAAAACACAACTAAATTAAACACAGATGTACAATTATTTACATTTCTAAGGAATGTACAGATGATCCGCTTATTTTATTTAAATAAAAGTATGGGAAAAAATCTTAGAAAACAGTTGTTCAATTAATTACATAGACAATAAATTTAAGATTATTAAATTGAAATAATTTAATAATCAAATTAAATTATTTCAAATATTATTTATTTAACAAGCTTTGTACTTTTTTTACAATCTGCCATTACAAAAGGAAATAGAGAAAGTTTGTGCCAGTTACCTGGTAGCATTTATTTTAATATGGCTCTTAAAATCTGACATAAACATCAGTTGTAGATTGTGTCAATAATTTTTAACGAGATGATAATCTTTATTTACATACTACACTAAAATTACCTAAACACTAACGTTATTTATATTTTTTAATAAAACATATAGTTGAACAAATTTATATTTATAATTTTCTATTTCCTGGAATACATACATATATTCCAGAAAATAAATATATATTTTCGTATAGTTTGTTGTCGACTATCATTTGTTAATTTTAAAGCTGCGATGTACATTTGGATAAATATCCAAAAGGCATGATGGTATTCATTGATTAAAAATTTTAAGTGATCTCCTGTCACAAAGCTAAGTCCAATCCATCGAGCCATCTAAGACCTGCCTCACTGATTCTGTTTATGCTGGCTAATCACTCCGTAAAAGAGGGCTTGGAACACTCTGTAACTATGTGATCCATTTTATGGAGTTTCTGGACTGTTCTTTTAAGAATATCTTTAAATTACTTGGTTGATTAAATAGCCAATTTGAATTGCAAGTAAAAATCATCATCAGGTTGTCAAATAGCAGTTTTAGTCAGACATTTTCTCTTTTAACGAATCCTACGAAATAAGTTTCCTTTCAGTACAACAAACTAACAGTATAAGTTAGATAATTGTTTGTTAAGTAATTGTGAAAAAAACTTATCGAGACCGTATGCCAACATAGGAAACCGAATGGATCTAACTCTATAATTTATATACAAAAAAAGAAATTAAATTTTGATATGATGGTACAAACCGCAAACGTTCAAGTTTTGAATATGATTTATTATTTTGTGCTGTCATAATTAATAATTCACTATTACAATAATTGCCTAAATAATATATACTTTTTTCATAGTTAAAAACTACACAGTTGCACTGATCTTATTGTAATTTTATACACAGCTGTAAGTATATAAAAGATTATATTCTTAATTGTATAAATTTAAAGATTGTAAAAAAATTTTGATAAAAGTAACAAAAGAGATAAATACCACAATAAAAATCGTATTATTTGAAAGGAACTAAAGATAGTTTATAGTTAAAACTGTAGTATGACTTTAAGGTTTATATTAAATCTTGAACAAAATAATTTAAATAATAACTAAATACGCTCGTTCATATCAGTATATAGTTTTTTTAGTACATTACGCTCGTAGGAATTTAAAATAAGTAATCGGTACAAAACACAGATTCATTTCTCTGTGAATCCCCCTGGTCTGAGGATGAAACTGTAATTTACCAGAATTTATCACGAGTGTAACTGTATATTTTTTTTGTAATTACATTGTAACGTTCACTTGTTTGTATTTTCGGTACACTATGACACAAAAATGAGCTTGCTAAACTCGTAGATAGTGTAAATCGAACAAGCACAAATGAAACATCGAACTTAGAGAAAACAGAGACAAGTTTCTTCTTTTCTTATTTTAAAATTTGGACTCCATCTGTTATTTTTACTGTGTTTTCCTCCCAAAGAAATATAAAATGTCTACCAATACAATTAACTGCTGAAGAAGGAATGCTTCATTTAATTATGTTACTATTTAATTAATTCCAAGTCCTCCTTACCTTAAGTCTGATACTTAATTAATTGTTAATGTGAGATAAGAGCAGCAAGTATTTCAGAATAAAATATCCCAGAATGAAAACTGTTATTGATGAAGTAAATATAGGCTGTTAGTTACAATCACAATAATTAATTATATGATACTTTTTACTATAATGATAACATTGATAAACTTGATTTGTCTTAGTCAACATTATTGTTATACGTAGATTGCCTCATAAACAAAAATAAATAATGTGAGTTTCACATGATTACCCACTTTTCTGAATCGTCAACAGTATGGCCTTGAAACCCAGTACGTCTGCCATATCGCTGCCAATGCAAACGCACATTTTGTATAATATAAAAGCGAAAGTGGCGGGCGAACTTGGGGGCAGTTGCGCAACGTCGCTTTCTCCGCGGCGAGACCTGGCAACACCGCCGGCCCACTTCGCGGGTAAACAGGCCTACTTCTGCTTGCTTCGCGACTCCGCGTGACTGACTGGACCAGTCTTGACTACTGTTATTGTGTAGTCGTAATGTATTTTCTATTTAGACCGAAATGGCGTCATAGTTCAAGTCCCATGGCTGACTAGGTTAGTAGGATCCAATACGTCACATGTAGTTGAGGATAAGATGGTTACCAGTCCTTAAATATCCTAATCCAGTAATTCCCGACTAGTTATCCCCAACGACTTCTAGACACTTGGTGGAATATGACATATTTTAGATAAATTATGTTAAAATGAAAAAAAATCATATTTGAAAGTTGTAGGGACTAACGTTTCAATAAAATGCAAACAGAACAGGTGAAACCATTATCCGGTGTTTAACCAGTCTACCATGAGAAACTAGGCATTATAGTGTAAAATTATGCAAAAATAATAACATTTTTATATTATAACACATAGTCCCAGTGACTTATTTGGTTCTGCAGTTCACTAGCAAGTAGTTTAATATTTAGCTTCAGAGAAGTCATATTGATACTATAAAAATTGTTCCTATTTTACTATTATTAGAATAAACATCAAACTGCGTTACATTAAATATATTCTATGCAATTATTAGCACTGCTTCAGTACATTGGTTTAGGCTGCACCTAGCCTCCTTCAATTATCTACGACTATGTAACCGTGGTTCGAGTGTTAAGCACGTTTTAGGGACGTATAGCATCACCGAGAGACAATAGTCGTAATGGGATGCGTCAACTTTTGATTTTTTTAACTTTTATATTTCATTTATTATACTTTATAACACGTAAGTAGAAACAAGTAGAATTCTAAGTTAAAAGCATTCTTAAGTTTGACAAACATTATACTCGAAATTTATGACTTACTTCCCTCCCATACACGTACAGGAGTATTGTGGTACATTGGTAGCGCGTGGTTAGTGTTAGTATATACTACGATTAGTATACTACTATTAGTGAATGTTGTAATAATATTTTAATAGAAATAAAAGTAAACAAAACTAAGTTTAATATATTAAGAACCCTCACTCTCTTTTAAGAAAACCTCTAACTCACTCCATTAGGTAAATACAAATAAATAGCCTACATAGATGTAAATTTTGCAATGTAAATTTAATAATAAGGTGTTGGATCCAATTATTCTAAAATTATATTGAAAATAAAACAAATGTATACTTATACACATGAAGTCCTATAATTTCCAAAATTGTGCTGTATTATATAAAAATTGTCTACAAGTATGAAAGTGATTTCATCAACAGTAGTACTCGATACTTTGTGTACAGGATTCTTCTATCTTCTATAATATCAAGAGTCTATAATCCTTCTATTTGTAACGGTATAATTGAATCTTCTAATTTTTTTTCTTCTGTTCGAAACGAAATTAATAAGATTTTGTACTTCTTCTAACTGCTTACACAGAGATAAAAGAAACAGAGGTCGCATCCGATAGTGCTGTACATGAGTGTAGGGTAGTTTTTTCCAGTTTGTCATGCGATGGCAGGGCCAGCACCTTGTTAGTTCCTCCCTTTTTACCTCCAAATCCTAAATGATAAACGTATTAATTACTAATGAAGTTACAGATGTATAAAGAAGTACTTCGCTGCGGCCATATGAAAGTGACATATGTTTCATCCTTCTCTGTGCTGCTTCTAACTTCTAAATCATTCGGATCTTTTTAATGTCATCTTCTATTTACAATGATATCACTATGTTCTTATTTTTGTCTTTATACTTATTGCAATCATTTAGATATTTTAATTTTCATCGTATAGTTGCATCAATATCACAATATCAATAAGATATTATCTTTATTTTTCTTCTAATTGCAATATTATCATTAATATCCTTTAATTGTCGTCTCCTGTTACGCACTATATCACTATGGTATTATCTTAGTCTTTCTTCAATAATTACAATATTCTCATTTGGATACTCTGATTGTCTTCTTTCTTCTATTTGAAACAATATTACTGCTACCTGCTCGTTGTGTTTCTTTTATAAACCATATTATTGACGCCTTCTTTTTGTCACTCGTATATGCTATGTTATTTTATTCTCTTTTGTTTTACTCCTCCCCAGCAGCAGCTCCGTAGAAAGGGCTGTCAGGTTGAATGTCAGTAAGTCACGAATACATTTATAGTTGCGTAACGTGAAGATGTCAAAGACCGGTTTGAGAACCGGATTGGGCTTTATACCACCATTATTTCACTGCCATCGATAAAGACTACATAATTAATTAGCTGTTAGAGAAACAGTAAATATTACATTAGCGTGATATTTATATAACGATTGTGTGCTGTTAAAAGCCCATACTAAACACTCATTCCGGAATACATCTAGGTAATGTTTAAAGCCCATACTAAACACTCATTCCACAATACATCTAGGTAATGTTTAAAGCCCATACTAAACACTCATTCCGCAATACATCTAGGTAATGTTTAAAGCCCATACTAAACACTCATTCCGCAATACATCTAGGTAATGTTTAAAGCCCATACTAAACACACATTCCGCAATACATCTAGGTAATGTTTAAAGCCCATACTAAACACTCATTCCGCAATACATCTAGGTAATGTTTAAAGCCCATACTAAACACTCATTCCGCAATACATCTAGGTAATGTTTAAAGCCCATACTAAACACTCATTCCGCAATACATCTAGGTAATGTTTAAAGCCCATACTATACACACATTCCGGAATACATCTAGGTAATGTTTAAAGCCCATACTAAACACTCATTCCGTAATACTACTAGGTAATGTTTAAAGCCCATACTAAACACTCATTCCGCAATACATCTAGGTAATGTTTAAAGCCCATACTAAACACTCATTCCGCAATACATCTAGGTAATGTTTAAAGCCCATACTAAACACTCATCCCGCAATACAACTAGGTAATGTTTAAAGCCCATACTAAACACTCATTCCGCAATACATCTAGGTAATGTTTAAAGCCCATACTAAACACTCATTCCACAATACATCTAGGTAATGTTTAAAGCCCATACTAAACACTCATTCCGGAATACATCTAGGTAATGTTTAAAGCCCATACTATACACACATTCCGGAATACATCTAGGTAATGTTTAAAGCCCATACTAAACACTCATTCCGCAATACATCTAGGTAATGTTTAAAGCCCATACTAAACACTCATTCCTTAATACTACTAGGTAATGTTTAAAGCCCATACTAAACACTCATTCCGCAATACATCTAGGTAATGTTTAAAGCCCATACTAAACACACATTCCGGAATACATCTAGGTAATGTTTAAAGCCCATACTAAACACTCATTCCGTAATGTTACTAGGTAATGTTTAAAGCCCATACTAAACACTCATTCCGCAATACATCTAGGTAATGTTTAAAGCCCATACTATACACACATTCCGGAATACATCTAGGTAATGTTTAAAGCCCATACTAAACACTCATTCCGTAATACTACTAGGTAATGTTTAAAGCCCATACCAAACACTCATTCCGCAATACATCTAGGCAATGTTTAAAGCCCATACTAAACACACATTCCGCAATACAACTAGGTAATGTTTAAAGCCTATACTAAACACATATTCCGTAATACTACTAGGTAATGTTTAAAGCCCATACTAAACACTCATTCCGCAATACATCTAGGTAATGTTTAAAGCCCATACTAAACACTCATTCCGCAATACATCTAGGTAATGTTTAAAGCCCATACTAAACACTCATTCCGCAATACATCTAGGTAATGTTTAAAGCCCATACTAAACACTCATACCGCATTACAACTAGGTAATGTTTAAAGCCCATACTAAACACACATTCCCAAAACATCTAGGTAATGTTTAAAGCCCATACTAAACACACATTCCCCAAAACATCTAGGTAATGTTTAAAGCCCATACTAAACACACATTCCCAAAACATCTAGGTAATGTTTAAAGCCCATACTAAACACACATTCCCAAAACATCTAGGTAATGTTTAAAGCCCATACTAAACACTCATTCCCCAAAACATCTAGGTAATGTTTAAAGCCCATACTAAACACTCATTCCCCAAAACATCTAGGTAATGTTTAAGGCCCATACTAAACAACTCATTCCCCAAAACATCTAGGTAATGTTTAAAGCCCATACTAAATAACTCATTCCCCAAAACATCTAGGTAATGTTTAAAGCCCATACTAAATAACTCATTCCGCAATACATCTAGGTAATGTTTAAAGCCCATACTATACACACATTCCGGAATACATCTAGGTAATGTTTAAAGCCCATACTAAACACTCATTCCGTAATACTACTAGGTAATGTTTAAAGCCCATACTAAACACTCATTCCGCAATACATCTAGGCAATGTTTAAAGCCCATACTAAACACACATTCCGGAATACATCTAGGTAATGTTTAAAGCCCATACTAAACACTCATTCCGTAATACTACTAGGTAATGTTTAAAGCCCATACTAAACACTCATTCCGTAATACATCTAGGTAATGTTTAAAGCCCATACTAAACACTCATTCCGCAATACATCTAGGTAATGTTTAAAGCCTATACTAAATACTCATTCCGTAATACTACTAGGTAATGTTTAAAGCCCATACTAAACACTCATTCCGTAATACTACTAGGTAATGTTTAAAGCCCATACTAAACACTCATTCCGTAATACATCTAGGTAATGTTTAAAGCCCATACTAAACACTCATTCCGTAATACTACTAGGTAATGTTTAAAGCCCATACTAAACACTCATTCCGTAATACATCTAGGTAATGTTTAAAGCCCATACTAAACACTCATTCCGTAATACATCTAGGTAATGTTTAAAGCCCATACTAAACACACATTCCACAATACATCTAGTCAATGTTTAAAGCCTATACTAAACACTCATTCCGTAATACATCTAGGTAATGTTTAAAGCCCATACTAAACACTCATTCCGCAATACATCTAGGCAATGTTTAAAGCCCATACTAAACACTCATTCCGCAATACATCTAGGTAATGTTTAAAGCCCATACTAAACACTCATTCCGCAATACATCTAGGTAATGTTTAAAGCCCATACTAAACACTCATTCCGCAATACATCTAGGTAATGTTTAAAGCCCATACTAAACACTCATACCGCATTACAACTAGGTAATGTTTAAAGCCCATACTAAACACACATTCCCAAAACATCTAGGTAATGTTTAAAGCCCATACTAAACACACATTCCCCAAAACATCTAGGTAATGTTTAAAGCCCATACTAAACACACATTCCCCAAAACATCTAGGTAATGTTTAAAGCCCATACTAAATAACTCATTCCCCAAAACATCTAGGTAATGTTTAAAGCCCATACTAAACACTCATTCCCCAAAACATCTAGGTAATGTTTAAAGCCCATACTAAACACACATTCCCAAAACATCTAGGTAATGTTTAAAGCCCATACTAAACACACATTCCCAAAACATCTAGGTAATGTTTAAAGCCCATACTAAACACACATTCCCAAAACATCTAGGTAATGTTTAAAGCCCATACTAAATAACTCATTCCCCAAAACATCTAGGTAATGTTTAAAGCCCATACTAAATAACTCATTCCCCAAAACATCTAGGTAATGTTTAAAGCCCATACTAAATAACTCATTCCCCAAAACATCTAGGTAATGTTTAAAGAAATTGCATTCTATTTAAACAATCTATTACCTCGTGCCATTATCATTATCCGTTACTAACCATTGATTGATATCGATATTTTATGTTATATTGTATAAAATATCAGTCCTCACGTGTCATACTTAATGTTGTGGTTGAAATTGAACATCTCGTAATGAAATGTTATGTTTAAAATTTAATGTATATCAAGTGAAATACATTTTTCTATACCTCTTCAAAACTTCTTACACTAACCTTATTAGCTATATTTTGTATAGAAAAAACATATAAATTAATCCCATACATTAAAAGTATAATATCTGCTTTGAAATAAAGTAAATAGCTTATATATTAATCAAATCTGTGGATTATTCCGAGTAATTTATGTACACTTAAATATATACTTATGCATCAATATTTTTCAGGCTGGTAGTAATACAATTCAATATCATAATTAAAAAATTCATTTAATGCAATTTTGAAACTCATTTGTTTTTAATTATACAAAATGAATTACAGGTCTAAACGTAATTATAATGTTCCATTATTGTAAAAAGTATAATGATTAATTAGCTTATTTATTACTATAATATAATGATCAAGTACATAATGCTAATAAACATAATAATTTATCATTATAGTTATTATCATTATATTATTATTCATTATAATTGTAACAGTATTTATTATATAATGATTAATTAGCATAATTAATATAATAATTATAATTAATTAGTATACTATTAGTTATTAGAGAACGTCCCAGCACGCTTCGTGTGCCAAACCCATCGTTCGCTGCGCTCGTTACAACTCTGCCTTCGGTCTCGGCCAGTGACTTTTGACTACAAATAATAGTAGGTTAACTGTAAACGTAAAATCACAATATTAAATTTATTTACAGTCTCTCTCACATCAATTTCCTTGCTTCCTATTTATGAGTATACACATCCAATGATATTATTTAGCCTATTTCAATAGTGTTCTTTTCATTTGTTTTTCTTAACAGCTAAAGGCTAATTAAAAATATAACTGCACTAGATTGATTGCCATTGGAACCTTCAAGTCCGATAGAGCGGAGCCCTACAATGGAATGCGAATAAAACCACCCTGGATCTCCAGGCCCACGTGAACTGATGAGTGAAGTTACAAAAAAATATTTCTAATTCAGAAGTAACTTAATATTTCCAAAATCTAGTTCTCTTTTCTGACTGTTTAGCGCGTTTTCTACGACCTGAGTCTGAATTGTATTATGAATTTACAGGATCTAAAATATTTTATAGATATTTTTTAATAGAGTACAAACAGTTTTTAAAAACATTGTAACCAAAGCAAAAATTTCCTTTAAAAATTAATTATTGCTTACTATCTAAAAATGGCATAGTAATGATAAATAATAGCTTACTTTTATCATTATTATTATTATGTAATCCAAATTTTACCAAACCACACTCAATTCACACAAATGAATAAAATAACAGCATTTTTTATTTCTGTAATTAATTAATCAAAATAAATCTTTATCAGGTGTGCCAACAATATTCATTAGATAAATCCACCATAGATGTATCCACCTACAAACTAGTTTCATTTTTTTACAGTAAAAAAATTACATGTAAAAAGTAACATCATGGTAAAAAATAACATCTCTCCAAATATTATCAAAATCTGTTTAGGGGTTCCCGAAATTTCGTGATTAATGAGTACAAAGTTTTTAGATTATATATGCTAAGATTGTGAAGCTGCTAATGTCAAGATAAATCAGAGAAAACAAGAGACTACTTTGAATTCTTTATTAGAGTACACATGTTGTTGGGAGTCATATAGGTAATTTAGTTATAATCGTTCTTAACCTCTTAATAAATTGTGAAGTTTTTATTTTAACATTAACACTGACATAAATAAATCATACTTCATCTGTTAGTGTGGAGTTTCATACTCTCAAAATGTTATCTACTTTCAAGAATGTGACGGAGGTGTCTACAGTGACGTCAGCCGGGTTGGGTGTCTCCTTTCATAGAGTGACAAATGGGGAGATAATAGGTAAGTATTTCGATCTCGTCACTAAACAAATCATACTTCATCTGTTAGTGTGGAGTTTCATACTCTCAGAGTGTTATCTACATTTAGGAATGTGACAGAGGTGTGAACGGTGACGCCAACCGGGTTGGGTGTCTCCTTTCATAGAATGACAAATGAGGAGATAATAGGTGAGTATTTCCATCTCGTCACTAAACAAATCATACTTCATCTGTTAGTTTGGAGTTTCACACTCTCAAAATGTTATCTACATTTAGGAATGTGACGCCAGTGGCCTTTATGTGATTCGCCAGTGGCCTTGACCGGAGGGTTCCAACTTTATCGCAAGATAACGGAGTCAAGCAACATTGAGCGTGGCTGTTCCTTGGGTGGACGACCGATCGAGCGATCCCGTCCTTGCACGCAGTCCGCCTGCCCGGTCACTGGTGGTGGTTCGTAAGTCAACCTTAAGCCGTTGGTCTCCAGGTTAAGTGTAAGAGGGGGCTTCTTAGCCCTAACTTCGCCTGGTAAAATTAGACGATCTTTAACTTTTAACGGAGGTGTGTCCGGTGACGTCAGCCAGGTTGGGTCCTTAAATAGTGTGACATATAGGGGAGATAATAGGTGAGTATTTCTAACTTTTCACTGAATTAAAACAAAGTTAGAACTCCTGATTATAATATAACTAACTTGTTTGAAACCATCACTAATAAAATTAACTTCATGTGTTCTCTTTAGCGCAATTCATCAAACGATTCCAAACGAGATGTGGAAGAAGATCTTCAAGATATAAACTGTTATACCATTAACAATTTTAATTTACAAACTTCGTTTTTTAATTGGCTACTAAAAACTGATAGGATAGTTATAACCCTGTTGGGGTGGGTCAGTACCATTGTTCCTGTATGGTTGGGCGGGTGGGTCAGTATCATTGTTCCTGTAAGGTTGGGGGGGGGGTCAGTATCATTGTTCCTGTATGGTTGGGCGGGTGGGTCAGTACCATTGTTCCTGTATGGGTGGGCGATATTACTTACTCCTAAGACACATATCATAGAGATAATGGTGAAGTGGATTTTGAAGAAATTGTAACCACTATTGAATACTTGAATCTTAAAAATGTTAATTGTGGGTGGAAGTTGTTATCAATTGAGTACTTATTGCAATAACTAACTCTGATATATAACATAAATACTGTCACAATTGAATTTGGTCGTCAAATAATACTTACTCAATTAATACAACACTCTTCACATTATTGCTAGCGTCAGACTGTTTATGATAGCCAGGCTCCAATTTTACTCCAAACAAACAAGACAATTTTATAATACTAACATAATTTAAAAATTATTTTTTTTTTTTATTTTATGTAATGTTTTTACATGTAGTGTAGAACACTATTTATAAAATCCCACAGATAAAATCAAACAGACAGTCCCTTCCAGGGAAGTGACGCAATATTGTCCCGGTATCCATTTTGCCTATCAAGTGCCGTCATATCTATCTCTTGGATCGTTAATATCTTTGCGGGTTTTAGAGAGATAAAAAATATTATTGAAATTGTTAATGTTAATTATGGTATCTCTAATATGAATAATCTAAATGACACCTCCTAACGCTTCGCTTGCCAACCCTTGTAGCGGGTCTTTTGACCGGTACATTTCGTTTTTTTCGTCGTTGGCTGCAGGGCTGCCTGAGATCGCTCATGCCCTGCGTTTCGCGTACTTTGGTGGCCGTTGGCCCGGTTTCGGTCGTTCCGGTTTCCAGCTCTGGTCTGTCAGGTTGGCCGTCTTTCGTTTTCTAGTAGTTTCTGGGCGGCCGATCAACTCACCATGCGGAGCTAGAGAATCCAAAACTCCAGGGTCCTTGAGTAGGACGTTTCACCCTCAGCCTGCCGTCCGGGGATTGCCGACCAGCTGCACTGCTAGCCTGGCCTGAGGACCATGTTGGAGCCTGGAGTCGCCCGCTACCCGCTCTACATCTTTGGGGGATAAGTCTTCTGTCCTCAGGTCAGTGTATTCCATTTTGGGTTCCCGGCGGCTGAGCTGGGGGAGCTCTTTTAAATGATGGCATTATTTAAAAGAAAAAAAAAGGTGAAATATAGAAACAAAAGAAGAAAAAAAGAAAAATGTTTGTGGAACTTTATGTGGCCTAGGCCTAAAAGTGAACGGACCAAAGTGATTTATGCAACACAGCCATGGGGACCTATATATGGTTTTTTTTATTTAAAGGGAAAAAAACTTAAAATACAAACAAAAGGAACTTTTTGATGTTAATATTTATTTATATTTCTTGTTATTTAGTTTAATTAGTTTATTTTGTTGTTAGATATTTTAGAGTTTATATTGGTTAGGTCCCCCTATTGTTAAATTGTGTTGTTATTTATTTTTATGCTTTAGGCCTAGTGATTTAGTTATTTATTTATTTATTTCGTGTTTGGTATTATTGATGTCAGGGGATAATAGAACGGTACCGTGTTATATTTTTTTTTAAATTGTTTAATTTTTAAACTCACCACAAGGGGATTGTTGTTCTTTGAATTAACTTCTATTCGGAGCTGCCCAGGGATTCCGGCTTACTCCCTGGCCTCGGTGGAATCAAGGGATGTGGGCCAAATTGCCGGCTTAATTGGTGATACCAAAATTGTTATAAATTTTTCACTCTTTTGGGTCTTTAATTTCTTGCGTTTTGGGTGTCTCCTGCGGTGGCTAGGCTGCAGATAGGCCATACACCATGTAGTTGTTAATTTTGGTTTTTGTAGAGTTTGTGGTTTTTGTAGCTTTTGTGAATCTTGTTAATTTTAGTGTTTATTGTTATTTATTTAATTGCGTCTATTTATTGTGGCCTTCTGCCAAGTTTTGATTAATTGTTGGTTTAATTGGAAATAAATTAGTTTTGCTCAGCTGCCGAGTGTTATTTTGACCCTCCAACTGCCACCCGTGATCCCATCGCTCGACTGGTTTTGAGCCATCCCCCCCAGTTGGCACGCTTTCCAGCTTTGGTGGGGGGGGATGGGTCTCACCCTGTAACTCGCTACGCTCGTGTCCGCTCGTACTTGGGCTTGCGTGTGACCTTTGACTACCACAACATTAGTAGGTCAGCTGTACTATATATACAATTGAAATATTGGAAAAATATTTATTATTGTTCAATATTTTATTATTTTTCATATGTAATATATGTTTCGTAATATATATTTAAAACTATAACATTGATTACAGTCTACAATAACATTAATGAATGTAAATTCTTTCCCAATTTATTTTTGTAAAAGACGTGTTTATTTTGTAGATTTGATTGACACTCGAATGCATGGACTGATAACATTTAAGAATCAGTTTGATGTATCTGTTCAAGGGTGGATTACTCTTACTAATGTACAAACATGTTAACACATCCCGAAGGGAGGTCCACCCACATGCCTATGGGATAAACATCTTAACACATCCCGAAGGAAGGTCCACCCACATGCCTATGGGATAAACATGTTACAACATAACATCGATATCTAGCGGTTTTATTATTACCCTCTCAACAAATATTTGAGATTTTCACTAGTACATGCATGTATATTCTCACATCAATTTTAAATTGTCTCAAACTATTAGTTTCAGGAATGGTTCTTTGAAGCATATATTTATCATCTGATTTAATAATTTTATTTTTCGAATATATCAAGTCAAATTCTTGAATTAATGTTTCATGTTGATTGCTTATTAGTTTTCTAATGTGGGTTTCTATTTCAATAATTTTTGAAATTTTGATAGTTTAAGTTATTTTTATTAAATCATAAACATTAAGGGGGCCATTTCGCTTCACGAAAAAAGCCAAAAACAACAATTTCTATTTTAATGAATTAGTCCAAATTGTGATCGTACCGCAAAATTTTAAGTTAATATAATGGTTGGAACTAGGTGCAATAGTGTCTAGAACTACTGTGATAAACCATAAGTATTTTTTTAATGAGTATTTTTATAATTTTGTTACAGTTATAAATAAAAAACCTTAAATGTAATTTTTGATGATTTTAAATTGAAAAACTAATAATATCAACTTACAACCCACTAGATTGGATTTTTAATAATCATTCAGGGTTCACTATAACGCATTACAATAATAAACATAAACAGTGCAGTTGAACTAGAAAAACATGTTTGATCCCCCAGACGGCAAAATTGTATGTCTAATATAAAGTTACAGGCTTTCCACTTAGAAGTTTGGGAAACGGTTACCTTAAAATAAAACATTAATATACACTATGAAATTAACTAGAATATGAAATATAATTTGTTTGGAGAAAAATATGTTAAAAATCGGACCAATTATTATTTGTCTAATAGAGAACAGATCCAAGATGGCCGAGTAATGAACAAATGTCATATATTATGCTTATATACAAATGTGTTCTGTGACGTCAATCAGTTTTTCGCCATCACGAGTAAGTGTGATCAAGTAACCCCTGCTGGCACTCGGAACACGTACCTTGCCCTATGACTCATAGGTTGGGCTCATTATCAATGGTTTGCGTGAGTAACCTTTTATCTTTGAAGCACTTAAATAATTTGAATGCCACTACCTCCATTCAAGGTAATAATGCCAAATAGAACATAATGTAATAAATCTAAGGAGTATAGTGTACATTGAGTCTAGACTTATTCAAACTGAGTTGTTATTTTCAATGCAGTACACGATCTAACCAACCCGACAGTTAGTTTCCCTTGTGAACTATATAAGAGTTTACACAGGGAGTAAAACTGAGTTGTTATTTTCAATGCAGTACACGATCTAACCAACCCGACAGTAAGTTTCCCTTGTGGACTATATAAGAGTTTACACAGGGAATAAAACTGAGTTGTTATTTTCAATGCAGTACACGATCTAACCAACCCGACAGTTAGTTTCCCTTGTGGACTATATAAGAGTTTACACAGGGAGTAAAACTGAGTTGTTATTTTCAATGCAGTACACGATCTAACCAACCCGACAGTTAGTTTCCCTTGTGGACTATATAAGAGTTTACACAGGGAGTAAAACTGAGTTGTTATTTTCAATGCAGTACACGATCTAACCAACCCGACAGTAAGTTTCCCTTGTGGACTATATAAGAGTTTACACAGGGAATAAAACTGAGTTGTTATTTTCAATGCAGTACACGATCTAACCAACCCGACAGTTAGTTTCCCTTGTGGACTATATAAGAGTTTACACAGGGAGTAAAACTGAGTTGTTATTTTCAATGCAGTACACGATCTAACCAACCCGACAGTTAGTTTCCCTTGTGGACTATATAAGAGTCTACACAGGGAGTAAAACTGAGTTGTTATTTTCAATGCAGTACACGATCTAACCAACCCGACAGTTAGTTTCCCTTGTGGACTATATAAGAGTTTACACAGGGAGTAAAACTGAGTTGTTATTTTCAATGCAGTAAACGATCTATCCAACCCGACAGTTAGTTTCCCTTGTGGATTATATAAGAGTTTACACAGGGAGTAAAACCCCTTCCATAAAAGTCTTCTAAATTATCCCCAATTCTGCCTAAAAAAAACAACTTTAACATGGAACAATAGCTTATATTTATTACTTTGATCCTCTTTCCAAACGCAATTTATAGCACATGAGACAACCATTACCTAAGTAATATTCGTGACACTTATAGGATTAAAAAATGTCTGACGTAAGTTATTGTTACATTTTCTTTACCTCAATATATAAAATCCCAAAAATATGTACTTCATCACCACGAAAAGTCCAAAACCACTGAACAGCATTGGGAGAGACTGTCAGTTATCACTGTATTGTAACGTTATTGAATAAAAATATTTTGAGCTTGAACATGAAGAATTTGATGACATTTGGATGGCAGCTAGTTTTTGTATCATAGAGACCCACTAAGAAAGGATGTTCTAAGAAGTAGAAACAACCCCTCAAACTTTCCTTTTTTGAATAAGAATAACATTGGCATTAATTTAATAATTTATTTCTAACAGATTATATAAAAAAACATTAACATAGATGACATTTCAATTCGTTCTAAATAAAATAATAAATAGATCTATTTATATACTGTATAAACAATCACATGATGATTTAAATGAAATGTATAGCTAGTGATCAGGTTGTACATAAATTAAAGATTTAACATGATTTGTGATTTAACATGAAGAATTAAGTAAAAACTTTTTATATTAGTGAATTGTAACTTTTAATCAACAAAGACCTAAAAAAAAAAAAAAAACTACTGTATCCAGAAGAACTGTTATAATCTATTTGTGAAGAGCCACTGGGTGAGACCAATCCATCAAACCGAATTTAAACATACCTTACTACAAACCTTGCATTCCTAATACAAACAAAAATGCATTTGCCATTTCTCTTTTCACTTATCATAACTATTCATTATCAAGAATACTTTTTATCTAAAATAATTTAACTAATCTACAAAAATAAACCAAGTCCATACTACATAATACCCATGCTCTATATTATGTAGTATTTTTCTCTATACTTGGCTGAAATTTACATATTAATATAATTTTAACTTGTTTCTCATACTAAAAAGTACCACTTGTCTTGTAAATAACATATAAATATTCTTTGCTAATAAACCATATTGTAACTAATTTTCTGAGTTTGTTATCTGAATTAATGTAAGTAGACATAATCCAGAAAACAAAAGAAATTAAATTTACTTTTAGGCCTAATTGAAAAGCAGTTGTCAATAACAGTCAAACTACTGTAATTCATTGTATTCTTTATTTATTATTATGTAACATTTATGTAACATATTCTTTGCGTAATTTATGTAGCACTATACAAAAGCTTGGCTAATTTGGTTTTCATCGTGAAATATTCAAGGTCATTCCTACTCACTGTGACATGATTCACTACTTTGTATTCTCCTAAAGTAGACTTATAGAGTTTTGTATGCTGCAAAACATTGTTAAGGAGAACGGAAAAGTCTGAGCTTTCATATTAATGTGATGGTTTAGCGAGAACCAAGGAGGAAGGTAAGCAAGTGTAGAGAACCACCCCGTAATGAAGCAAGGGCTGTCGGCCAGTACATTATATTTGCAATTTTGTTAATATAAGCCATTTAGCCCCGTTT
This sequence comes from Stictocephala bisonia, assembly GCA_035578905.1. NCBI lineage: Eukaryota > Metazoa > Arthropoda > Insecta > Hemiptera > Membracidae > Stictocephala > Stictocephala bisonia. The sequence goes on along the minus strand of JAQJVL010000345.1, from coordinate 587,400 downwards.
AGATCTTTATAAAGAACATTTCTTTAACTATAACAATTCACATTCTCATTTCACTAAATTTCTTAAGTGCTACAAGTATCTCAAAAGAGAAGGAATGTTTTTGTAAGATCTCCTCCATGTTGCACGAATCTGAAAATTTATAATCATATTCCTGCCACATCCCTTAAATGAGGTAGGCCTACATTATCTTATAGAATTAAAATAACTTTTTAACGCTTATCTTTTTATTATAATATTTTATCGTAAGATTGTAAATTATAAACTAATACAAGTTTTTGTCAATTAGGACTACGTATCTTAATAAGTTGTAAGTCATATGTGACACCGAAACAAATAAATAAATACATTTACAAATACCTTGAGTACGAGATAAAACTCAAAGAAATAATATTATATTAAGACCCAACGATCTCAATAAAAAAATCGTCCTAACACTTAATTAGTTACTTGTATACATACACATTGAGTATTTACAATGGTATCGGCATTTTACACTTATACAATTTGGAACTTAAGTTTCTTAAACCTGTTCTTACTAATTATACAAATTATTCAATAAATACAAGGATTTGAAAAACCGTGTGCTTATGTTTTACTAATTATTTAGTTCGTGCTTTAAAAATGTTAAAAAATTTAGTTAGATCACCCCATCACAAAATAACTTTCAAACAAGTAAACATTTTACAACTTCTAACCATAAAACTTCATTTTTCCAAAACCATCATCAAAGAAAAGCAGTTAAGTTTGTTAGTGAATACACTTGATTGACCTGAAACTAGAACACGATTTCAAAACGTTTTAGGAGGTTATTGAAGTAGATATTGCTAGCCCAGTGCCCATATAGCCCTCGGTATTTTTCTTTTAGTAGTGATACTTTTATTTAAGTAAGTTAAGGATTTTTCAAATACCTATTCCATATGTGTATGTTTGTCATTGAACGTAGAATAAGTTGTCTCTGTAAATATGTCATTGACGCTATTATGCAGACATTTTTGTCAAAGTAAAATAGGATTTGAGTCTGAGTTAAGCATGCTTTCATTAGCGATTGAGCATGTCGATAACGACGGGGTTCAAATCACGTACGTGGACGAGGCTGACGCACAGAGGAAAGTCGAAAATAAGTTCTTCGAACCCATCCATTGAGCTACCTTTCTCTCAATATTCAGGCCACATAATGAAAAGAAACAGTCCAATTGAAATTGTGTTAATAATAACTAATACTAGGTAGTGTTTAAAGGTGTAAATAGTGTATTTTACTTATTATTAAACACCATTATCTTACAACACGTGTTAGGCATATTAGTTATCTATTGCTGTTTTAGTTTAGAATGCTTGTGTTAATAATAACTAATACTAGGTTGTGTTTAAAGGTGTAAATAATGTATTTTACTTATTATTAAACACCATTATCTTACAACACGTGTTAGGCATATTAGTTATCTATTGCTGTTTTAGTTTAGAATGCTTGTGTTAATAATAACTAATACTAGGTAGAGTTTAAAGGTGTAAATAGTGTATTTTACTTATTATTAAACACCATTATCTTACAACACGTGTTAGGCATATTAGTTATCTATTGCTGTTTTAGTTTAGAATGCTTGTGTTAATAATAACTAATACTAGGTAGTGTTTAAAGGTGTAATAATGTATTTTACTTATTATTAAACACCATTATCTTACAACACGTGTTAGGCATATTAGTTATCTATTGCTGTTTTAGTTTAGAATGCTTGTGTTAATAATAACTAATACTAGGTTGTGTTTAAAGGTGTAATAATGTATTTTACTTATTATTAAACACCATTATCTTACAACACGTGTTAGGCATATTAGTTATCTATTGCTGTTTTAGTTTAGAATGCTTGTGTTAATAATAACTAATACTAGGTAGTGTTTAAAGGTGTAATAATGTATTTTACTTATTATTAAACACCATTATCTTACAACACGTGTTAGGCATATTAGTTATCTATTGCTGTTTTAGTTTAGAATGCTTGTGTTAATAATAACTAATACTAGGTAGTGTTTAAAGGTGTAAATAATGTATTTTACTTATTATTAAACACCATTATCTTACAACACGTGTTAGGCATATTAGTTATCTATTGCTGTTTTAGTTTAGAATGCTTGTGTTAATAATAACTAATACTAGGTTGTGTTTAAAGGTGTAAATAGTGTATTTTACTTATTATTAAACACCATAATCTTACAACACGTGTTAGGCATATTAGATATCTATTGCTGTTTTAGTTTAGAATGCTTGTGTTAATAATAACTAATACTAGGTAGTGTTTAAAGGTGTAAATAATGTATTTTACTTATTATTAAACACCATTATCTTACAACACGTGTTAGGCATATTAGTTATCTATTGCTGTTTTAGTTTAGAATGCTTGTGTTAATAATAACTAATACTAGGTAGTGTTTAAAGGTGTAAATAGTGTATTTTACTTATTATTAAACACCATTATCTTACAACACGTGTTAGGCATATTAGTTATCAATTGCTGTTTTAGTTTAGAATGCTTGTGTTAATAATAACTAATACTAGGTAGTGTTTAAAGGTGTAAATAATGTATTTTACTTATTATTAAACACCATTATCTTACAACACGTGTTAGGCATATTAGTTATCTATTGATGTTTTAGTTTAGAATGCTTGTGTTGTTAATTTGTATGTTTGATCAAGTCATTTGAGTTTATAATTGTTACAGCATCAACCGACTATTTTTATGCTGAATATTTCTGTTTTTGATCGAAATAATGTAGCACACATTCATCGAAAACGTTGAAGTAATTAGAGTTTATTTTAAAATTAGTTAAATTATACAAAATACTTGTAGCTTGTGGTCGCTGTAAATACATTGCCAAAATATAATAGTTACCTTTACAAAAATCATAAATAATAACTGGAATATTATACAAATGTTGGATTACCTGTTATGACATTTTTTTTGTTTGTTTGTTTAACTATTACCCTCACCCAACTATAAATAACCTTATAAATTATAAAAGCGATTATATATATATATATATATATATATATATATATATATATATATATATATATATATATATATATATATATATATATATATACTAATAAAAGAGATTGTTCTGACTAACGTTCATAATAAATTCAGAGAAAACTATAGTAATTAGAGACTTAAATGTCATACATAAGTTTATTATAAATTCTGTATAACTACTAGGAAAGGATTAAACAAACCTAATGTTATGTTCTCAAACATTAGGATCGTATTTTGTAGTTTTCTAACTAGCTGTAAACTGCAACAAACGAAGAAAATCTTAATCAAATAAATGTACAGTATTTTTTGTTTTTCCTATGGCTATAAAATCTTAAGAATACCAAACTTTAAAAGTTTATCATAAATAAATGATTTTATAAAAGTATTTAGATATATATTATTGTTTGTTTTATTTATACATAAACTTAACCATTTGCCTAATTTTGCTTGGGTTTTAATGTAAATAATTTTTAAGTTCAGATTCAAGTGTGCATAATCAGATGCCTTCCTTAAAGTGAATACTATGTACTGCCATAGATCGTATCACTTGTTGTCGAGGGGAATTTGTAATCATATCCGCCCTCCCATACACGTCCTATGGTGCTGACCCACCCACCCACCCATATACGTACTGTGGTACTGACCCACCCACCACCCATTTACGTACTATGGTACTGACCCACCCATATACGTACTATGGTACTGACCCACCCACCCATATACGTACTGTGGTAGTGACCCACCCATATACGTACTATGGTACTGACCCACACACCCACCCATACACGTCCTATGGTACTGACCCACACACCCACCCATACACGTACTATGGTACTGACCCACCCACCCATATACGTACTGTGGTACTGATCTACCCGCCCACCCATATACATACTATGGTACTGACCCACACACCCACCCATACACGTCCTATGGTACTAACCCACACACCCACCCATACACGTACTATGGTACTGACCCACCCACCCATATACGTACTGTGGTACTGACCCACTCACCCACCCATATACGTACTATGGTACTGACCCACCCACCCACCCATACACGTCCTATGGTACTGACCCACACACCCACCCATATACGTACTATGGTATTGACCCACCCACCCATATACGTACTGTGGTACTGACCCACCCACCCACCCATATACGTACTATGGTACTGACCCTCCCACCGACCCATATACCTACTGTAGTACTGACCCACCCACCCAACTATACACGTACTTTGGTAAATTATTATAAAATATTTAATCATAGAAACAAAATCAAATTATAAATGAGAACATCATTAATCTGCCACGATTATTAAACAAATAATTCATTATACTGTAATTGCAAACTGTAACAATATTACTGTAATAGTCTAGTGGTATGTTTGATTTCTACAATGAGTTAAAAAAATAATTACATACTCTCGGCGCAGAAATTATGTCCTGACGAGTTTGAATGTTGTTTACCAAGAAACCAAGAAGCCTATGAAAACTCAAATCACACCACTGTTTTTCCCGTTTAATTTTGCGTTATCACTTATGCATTTTTAAATGTTATTATAAGTTTATTTATTCATATAAAGCACATTCCTGAAATATTGTGAAACCCTCTTATACAAATTTTCAATCTTAAGGAGTCTTATGGAATATTGCCTCTAATCACAATTTTAAAATCCAAAAACGATGGATTCACTCATCACAACATATCCTGAATCACTAAAAGGAGTTTAATTAAATTTGGAGAGAAGTTAGATTTGTATCGAGTAGACCCACTGAAAAATGATTTATCGAAACTAAATTTCTAAGTGTTAGAAACAGTCTATCAATTTTTATGTGTTCGTTATTTATGCTACTATTACTATTACATATCTTTTTTCTATAATATTAACATTGAAATTAATTCAATTTATTCGTTTATTTCAAACAGCTGATAAAAAAAAACATGAACATGATACAAAAACTATGCTGGTTCGGTTTTCTTTGTGAAATGTTTAAGGTTATTTCTACTAACTGTGGCATTATTGAATTTTATTATTTAAGAGAACGGTAGCAGGCTGAGCTTCTATGAAGAGGACCTCGGAGGAAAGAGTAACCACCCCATAGTGAAGCAAGGGTTGTTAGCTAGTAAATTATAATAAAAACTAATTAGAATGTTTTGTAACATAACTAAAGAATGTATGCGTGGAAGGCCTTTGTAGAACAGACTTTCTAAAGGCTGCCTTGTAGAGAGCCGCGGCAGAGAACAGATTTCTTATCACTATTCAAGTCATTGAGTCACCGACTGCCCCCGTTATCTCTGATTGACTTCATTATCACTTGATTATCACAAGTCAATTAATGGAACCATTGTATTCAGCTGCAACGAGCCTTTGATTTGCTCAGGCTCCGACCTACACTCAAAGGTCTCTGCATATTTCACATAGGTTCCATGTATGTTGGAATCACAAATTCCTTACAATTATTTTACTTCTAATACAAGTTATGAAATGACATCTAAAGGCTTATGTACACATAGATGATTTGGATATTGATTATTTATAATATATGTTTACTACTTCAATGCTATTACTGGAAAAGAATCAAGTCTCAGCCAATTTATTTACACAAAAACACAAAAGGCGTGGATCGTCCTCCTATGTCTTCCCGGGTCTTCTTCTCTTTCGCCTCTGTGTAACACCATCTCAGCCATAGCCTTTATTGTATAATTAATGTTAGTAACAATTCCCATATCGTATCTTTAACTTCTTCATTTCTTACATGATACTGTAATATGAGTCTGCAAACAGTTCCTTCAGTACCCATCTCCATAGCCTTCATTTTCTTTCTTAGTTGTTTTGTCACTTGTACTTCATGAGTGTTAAGTTAGTTAATTCTTCTTTCATATCTGGTGGCTCCCAAGCATTCCAACTGTTTAGTTATTGGTATCTTTTTATTAAGTCTAATTTTAACAGGCCTTTAAGTTCATAACGATAGAAGAATGTATGATTAATTAACTAGCTGTGCAGTACATAGTCAGAAAAGACGCACAATCTACATATGGGCGAGTCAAAATCGAAATGATAAGATATGATTCGTAAAGTGGAACTTAATATATTTTAAAAGTATGATCTCTCTAATTAAGTAGATATTTACTTAAGAGTTTTAGTCAATCTGTCCACTAGATAACTTGACGACGCGTTTCGTAAAACCACCTTTGACATGTCAAAAGACTAATCATCAGGTCACTTGTTCTTGTTAAGATGAACTTGGAACACACTTCATATAAAGTTCACGCACGCACCAATACGTGTAGTCAAGTTATCTAGTGGACAAATTGACTAAAACACGCAAGTAAATATTAATTGTATGTCCGGGGCTAAAATGTCTAATTTTATTAATTAAGTAGATATATTAAAAAGGAAAATGAATACGACTAATGAGTAGTATGAATTGGATTTTAATATTGCTATATTGAAGACAAAAACATATAAAATGAGAAATTTCAATATATAAGGATATGTTTGAATACAACATTTTTAAAACGATTTATTTCATATAGAACAATAATAATTTATTTATAGACATTTATTAACATATGGATCGGTAATGAGAAGGGAAGATAAAAGTAAAGCACAAACTTGTTAAATGAGGTTTTTGAGGAGCAATATGATAGTAAGCAGAAAGCACAGGATGGGAAATTAGATTGGAGAGGAAGGGACAGAAGAATCACTCTTGGAGAAGTTTGAGAGAAATAGATTATGATGGCTTGGGCATTTCAAGAGGATAAGGAGCACAGACTGCCAAGAAAGGTTCTTGATAGAAGAAGAAAGACGTAGACCAAGACGAAGACGTAGAGATAGATAGATTAGTAGAGTGAGTGAAAGAGTATGAAAAAGAGGTGAGGATTAGACTAGAGTAATGGAAGAAAGAAGGTAGGAAGATATACGTTTGTGAAGAAGACTTTGTGCAAAGCGGATCAGATGAAAAAATTGGTAACTGATGTGGATAAGAAGAAGAAAAACTTTTTACAGTCTGCATCAATTTATTTCTTTATTCCATATACAAACTATTAGGCTAAAAGGTCTACTTAAATAGACAACAAATTAAACACTTTTATTATCTCTTTCACTGAAATAAACAAACGTAAAAAATGTGTAATTATTGGATTTTTGCCAAATTAAAACGCATTTTCCATTAACACTTTCTCAAGAATAACACTGTTTAAATGAAATTATTTTGTAACATGATCTCGAAATCAGTGGTAAGCATTTTTGCAATAAACAGACATCTCCCAGTAAGCAGCCCGAGTATTTCAACCATGTCATAAATCTCCGGGTAATTTGAGCCACGTCCATGCAAAGCAAGTATAATTAAAATCCCACACCAACAGACACACTAAGTGGTCACCTCTCTCCAACCGGTTTGACTTATCTCACCAGTTAACATCAGGCAATAAATGTGTCAATCGAGAATGATAGATTCGATAACGATTAACTGTCAAGTTTCGACGACAAAGAATGCCAAACAATGAAAGTGAAACCAAACACGCACATGTGTGTACGGCACGTACTTTGGGGCTTTAGGGCGCATGCTAATGGCAATGGTGAAAGTGCCGCATACATTTACCGCCAAAACAACGCACAAACATAACCTCAATTGAAAATCAGCTGATTGGTGGCCGCCATCTTGTTTCAGCTTCAAATAGCCTCGACTGCCACCAACAATGAAGTTTACCATAGATTAGCATCATAAAATAGCGTCTTTGGAGCCGTATTTACTGAGCAGTAAAAGTGAAGATAAATCCGAAAAGTAACATTAGAAATGACAGCAGTCTCTTGGAAAAATTATGTTTGTCATTCTAATATAATAGAACATTTTAATAGTATTAGAATAATCATGAAGAACTATAATATATTTATATACAATTTTGGTACTAGTATTTCTTTTACCCCCGATACCATGTTTTTCCGATCCTAAGAATAATGCTACAATAGAGGCCATGGACATGGCTAAGTTGGTATGGACACGTGGCCAGAATGAACGAGAAAGGATGCTGGCGGACCTACTTTAACGGGTGTTACACAGAGGCGAAAGAATAGAAAACCTAAGAAGACACGAAATGAAGATGTACTAGAAGCGACAAAAGATAGAAGGTTACAAGATGGTGACTAGGAAGACAGACCTTTCTGGAGACGGTAAAAGACAATAATGTTGAATTAAACCACAGTATGTATAGAGTTATCAAATAACTTTGTTTGCTTCTATTATCAGTCTGTGTGTTATCTTTTCATAACTAACTCTACTCCTGCATTTCCTAGCAACTTACAAAAAGTTGTAGAGTTGAGAAGTTGTCTTATGATTATTGAACATTATGAAAAAAAAAAACTTAAGTTTGTTGAATATTAAGCATAAAAATAGTTTTTTTTTTAAACACTAGTAACAATTCAAAGGTATCAATGATCAAACATTTCACTGCTTGCTCCTGATAAGGAAGATAATGTACACGATGATGAATTGTTTGCAAACAGATCTTAATTTGCTTTTAAGATACGCACTCAGGTATATATCACAGTAATTATAGTAAAATAGTTTTAAGGTAATCCTTTGTAGATACAGTAACTTGTTAAACAAAGTACAACATTGTATAACAACGGAACATACCCTTGTACATTTTGTATTCAACTATTCAGCAAGAATCAATAATGGATTACGTATTTTTGGGATTGAAACTCAGAGAGTGGCAAATCTATAGTTGGATCAAAATGTAGTGAAAGCTATAAATAATTAATTACCCCCACATATGGGCAATGTCATGCAGGTAGCCTCCAGATGTGTTGCGTCAATTACAGGAACTGGGAAACCCAGAATGGGAAAAGCTAAGAAGTGATGTGTAAAAAAAACATTCTCTTTAGATATTCCACTTGCTTGCATAGTTAACCCTTCGAGGAATTGAAGTTGGATATTTTTAAAACTTGCATAAAACAAAGTTTTGACCTTTACTATTTGGCGTAATGCTCAGTTTGCACAATGTTCATGACCGCAGAATGGTTTATAGCAAGATTTTTAATGTTGAACTCTCGTATTTTTCAGTAATCAGAACAACTATAAACGAACTTTTATATATTTATTTACATTATAAATTTACATTTATATTACAAGTTATTCTTCAATGCAAGGCTTTGGTGATGTGTGGATTCAAATTAAATAATACAAAAGTATTAAATTTTGAGTTTTGTACTTTCCAGTAATCAGAGAGACAAATCTTTTAAATTAACATGGGAATTGCTAATTGGCCCTTGAAGTCACAGTGAGTGATGGGCAGTTTTAAACCACTCTAATGGGAGCCTGAAAACGTTTATTAAAAAAAAAAAAAAAAAAAAAAAAAACATGGTTTGGCTCCAAAGGACTTTTAGTAAATGCCTTTATCAGAAAAGATTTTGTCGCCGTTTTGCATATTAACTTCTAGCCTGAAACATAAAATGCACTTCAATTGCGTTTTACGGTGACAATGTTAACGCAGACAAATTCTATTAGTTGCTTTTAACAATTTTGTACGAATACGTGAGCTATCGAAATAAATAAAAAAATGTATTTTTAGCAATTAAAAATTATAAAATAATTAAAATCACATTATATATAATAGTTAAGTAAATTTCATTAAACAATATCAATATTGTGAGGATATAATTTTGAAATGTATTACATTTGGTAAATTTATCCTTTAAATAATATCCTCTTGAAATATTGAGTTTTAGTTTGATAAATTTTCTAAACAATTTATTAGCTAGTTTTTTAATTAATTTTTAACCATTATTTGTACATGTTCGTTTTATTCTATTAATTCGCCAGCATTCTAGCTTAGACCAAGTCCTACGTTATATCAAAATATAATTACGGAAAAATTTGGTGTTTTCTAATCCTAAGCGTGTTTGAACGATGCATAGAACGTGTCATCCTAACCAAATCATGACGTAAAATAATATCCACCTCCCTCCCCTTCTAGATAGGGGGCCTAATTGAGCCCTAGACTACTATTCTGTTGTAAAATATACGAACAGCTCAAAATTCCAAAAACTCATATGCAAAATGTAAACGCCCTATTTGCTTTATAATACAAGATTCTACCTAATAAATGTTAACAGCTCAAGAAAAATACAAATAAAATAATAGTTACTACTAAAAAAATATGTTTATATACATTTAAACTCTATTGCAAAAGCTAGATCCTTCAAAAATACCTGAAGTCCAACACTGGAAGATCATTTTGCATTTCAACAAAATCATGCCTCTCGTTTATTTCTCCTAAAGACATCGATCATCAATATATAGGTACATGAAATCAATATATGGATTTCAAATGACTGTGATGAGTGTAGATGAGTGAATGTACAAACTAAGGCTGAATATTCCTCAGACAGTGTCATTAATTAATATCCCAATGGCTAATGAACAACTGTGGTTATCAGGTGATCACTTTCAAAATTTGCTATGACTCTGATTGGGGTCGAACTAAGAAGCTTAGTTAGACACACCCTAATTCAGCGTTGTTCAACACAACACCTTTGGTATCATGGGAGGGATAGGATAGAAGATGCATGAAAGTGAAAGAAAGGTTTTAAAGAACAGATTTGGCAACAGTTATCAGCTTGAAGAATTTTCCTTTTTTCACGTACGTAAAATAGAGAACGTATATGGGGGTCATATTTGTTAGGGGGTGGATTAGATCCCTGAGGTCCGAGGGTGATCAGATACATTTACTTTCATATTTGAGACCTTGAAAACATGAATGCCAAATTTCACATCCCTTAAATATTGATACATTGGAGAACTTTCTATTCCAAGTGACTGCTTTGCCTTATATATAAACCTAGCCGATAGCCCCTGTTCCGCTACATGGTGGTTCTCTATCCATGCTTACCCTTACTTCCGTGAATTAACATAGGGGTGGGTCAATACCACTTTACATGTAGGGGTGGACAGGTGGGTCAATACAACTGAATTGTAAAAGATCAGACCACTGTCGTTGTCCTAGATAGCAAAGTTCAACCATGTCAGAGTTAGTAGAAATTACCTAAAATATTTCACAATGAAAACCAAATTAGTAAAGCTTTTGTGCCATGTTTATGAATTTATTAGCTGTTTGAAATACATTATTAAATTAATGCCAATTATAATCTTATGTAAAAAGGAACATTTTGAGGGACTGTTTCAACCCCTGAGGAATGGAATTCCGAGAAATCCCTTCTTAGTGGGTCTCTATGATACAAAAGCTAACTTCTCTTCAATTTCCATTCAATATATTCTGTGTTTTCGGATGTTTCGTAATGAGTGGTGACGTCATTTTTTATTTTATATATTAAAATTATGAATAGAATAAGTCAAATGTAGCACTACAGTGCTACAAAGAGAAATTACACGCTCTAAACTGATGGGGGTAAAAGGTTATGCAGGGTCATAGATACGGAGTTTGACGTGAGAACATGGGATCGCTCGCCAGCATTAACCTCTAGATCATCTTTTATGAAAGTTGAAATAGTTTCAAGGTTACAGTTATCCTGCAGTGAAGATCACGTGATGATAACAAGCAGATGGTCGGGACCTATCCGTAGGCGGGGTGCACGGAACTAGTTGCCCTTTAACAATCGAACTTCAAACGGACAAAGTATCGGGGAGCTTTTGTTTCCTGGATTACATCGTAAAGTTCAACTTTTTACAGATATTAGTGTGACTGAAAATAGCGGTTTCCACTGATAAATAGACCACCGTGCGTCATTGTATTTTGGATAATACTATTATTTTATAGACCTTTTATTTAACGAAGAAAATTATGAGTAAACATTACATTTAAAATCTCACTTAAAACACATATATACTTTGTTTTAATTCTAAAAAGAGTGTTTTTACATGTATTTTTATAATATAAAATAGTTACATACTTGTATCGTCGTCAATTCATGTAGTTGCATTTAATCTAAACTCGTTTACTTTTTCAAGTTCTTGAAAATGTTATTAATTTTTTTTAAGTTTACAGCATAACAGAGTTTAAAAAATATTAAATTATTTATAAAATTAAACTATCAAATATTGATTCTTGAAGCTCTTTTTACTAAACATTATAATTTTAATTTGGTAAAGGACTTCACATTACAGTAAAATTAAATTTTTATTTCGTGAGGCCTTTTTTCAGTAACACAGTTTGTGGTGTCTGATGATGGTAAAAGGTTACTGAAAGGCCTCCTGAAAGAACAAATTTAATTTTACTGGAGTGATAAGTATTTCATTGATTAAAATTATTTATTATACTCTTAGTTTGTTTTTATTTGAACATAATATTTTTATTTTCAACTGTGCTGTTTTGTGAACTTTTAAAAAAACTGTTAATTGTAACATCAATAACGATTCCAAGATCTTGAAAATGACATTGTGTAGAATCCTTGACGATGAGTGAACTATTTCAAGCTCTGTAACCTTCTTCTATAAAAATTGCTCAATATAGGTGGTTAAAAATTAATAAATGTTTTTTACAGCAGAACTTCGTGCCACGAACCTGAAGGGGATTGAAAAATATCCGTGGTATCGAGATTTTCGTGATAGCAAGGTTTTATGGAGTGGGGTTAAAACGGGCAACGTTCGTAATATAGATATTCGATTTCAGATAATGTGCTGTAGAACAAATCGTTTATAGTAAGTGTAATTAATTCACTAAGTATTACAGTGTCTAGTGTCTTGTTCGGAAAGTAATATTTTCCGAATAATGTTGTGCGCCCACTTTCAGTACTATAAATAAGAGCATACAAATGTAATTCTAAGCAAATGGTATATTTTATTTCTAAGAAGTGTATTTAATACAAATCAAATGGAATTTGTAAATTTGAGTTTTTTCATATTTTCTCAATTAAATTTGGTCACAGGTCAAATGTTTTCATATAAATTTAACATCTTTTCAGATCAATACTTGTTGATTTTTATATAAAAAATATCAATCCATTTACAGTTTTATCATTACAATCTAGAATATTGTATGGGGTGCCAAATTAGTATGTTCAGTATTTCCATTTGTTCTGCTTCAACAGAAGGCTTAATTATAGTAAATTAAAATAAAATATACGATTTCTCTAAGCAAAACTTCTTCAACAATTATAAATTAGTTTCTTCCGTGATTTTAAGCTGTTTTGGATAATCGTTTAGTATGAAATAAACGAATTATACATTTAAAATAGCAATAAACGCTAATATTTCACACAAATTATGGTTATTTTAGCAACTTAAATTGACCTAAACAAATTGTATTCTTCATCTTAATTCAATTTCAGTTAAAAGTAAATTTTACTTATTTTTCATTAGAATAAATATTTGAATTGATTTAAATGTATTTGTACATTTTACTCGTAATACTGTTATGTATGGTAATCAGTTCAGGTATTGAAATATTATATCCAACTTACTTAACTTTTCTTCATAAATTTAAAAATGTTACACAGGTCCGTATTTTAATAAACATCCCAAATCATTTATAGGAGGTTTAAAAACCATTTAGCTAAAGCTACACCAAACATTAACTTTCTATAACATTGAAAACCAAAGATATATTTTTTATTCTGTTCTAAGTTAGGGACACGTCAATGTTCCTGGGATCGAACATGACGTCACTTTGACGCCCGTAAAACTACGGCTGATGCAACATTCTGTAATACTTGATCCACGCTTCACGCAAGCGGAAGATTGTTTTTCGTGATTTAGTTTAATTTACATCATAATACATTTACCAGAGTGACTAGTCAGAGCTTCATCGACAATGTTTATCAACTAGGTCTTGGGCAAGGCAACTTTAGAAGTAATTTACATCATAATACATTTACCAGAGTGACTAGTCAGAGCTTCATCGACAATGTTTATCAACTAGGTCTTGGGCAAGGCAACTTTTACCAGAGTGACTAGTCAGAGCTTCATCGACAATGTTTATCAACTAGGTCTTGGGCAAGGCAACTTTTACCAGAGTGACTAGTCAGAGCTTCATCGACAATGTTTATCAACTAGGTCTTGGGCAAGGCAACTTTTACCAGAGTGACTAGTCAGAGCTTCATCGACAATGTTTATCAACTAGGTCTTGGGCAAGGCAACTTTTACCAGAGTGACTAGTCAGAGCTTCATCGACAATGTTTATCAACTAGGTCTTGGGCAAGGCAACTTTTACCAGAGTGACTAGTCAGAGCTTCATCGACAATGTTTATCAACTAGGTCTTGGGCAAGGCAACTTTTACCAGAGTGACTAGTCAGAGCTTCATCGACAATGTTTATCAACTAGGTCTTGGGCAAGGCAACTTTTACCAGAGTGACTAGTCAGAGCTTCATCGACAATGTTTATCAACTAGGTCTTGGGCAAGGCAACTTTTACCAGAGTGACTAGTCAGAGCTTCATCGACAATGTTTATCAACTAGGTCTTGGGCAAGGCAACGTTTAGAAGTAATTTACCAGAGTGACTAGTCAGAGCTTCATCGACAATGTTTATCAACTAGGTCTTGGGCAAGGCAACTTTAGAAGTAATTTATCCGCTCATGTGTAGATAAAAACTAATTTCACTTATTTGGTCTGTAGCGGATTTATTTAAAGTTCAGTTTTACATTTAAAATATGCCCAGTAAAATGTCGCTTGAATTAAAATTAATTTAAAAGGGTTGTTTTAAACCTTTATTATTGTATTTGACATTAAGCTATTGATTAATGACACTGAAGAAAATTCTTTCTGAGTTAGAAACGTAGACTACATTTGTTTATTCACGTTATCATGTTGTGATTAAATAGAGTAAAATAACACACAATCAGGACGCAATTGGAAATAATTCTAAAATGATTTTCTGTTCATTGTTTGATATATCAGAAGTATTTATTGATTTGTCTATATTAAAAGCTATGGGTGGCATCATACAAAATATCATTAACGAAATACAGTACCACGAGAAGGGATTGTTGCTTGTAAACCCATTAGTGGAGGGAGCAGAATAAGTCAATTTCTGAACGGTACCTACGACTACCCCCCCCCCTCCACTTCCCACCACAGTTAAAAATGTAATTTTGATTGAATGAATACTTCTTTGTGTCTTCTTCTCATTTACACGCCATTCAAATTGAGTTCTAACTTTGGTTGAATTTAAGTACGAATAAAATTTCATTGCGGACGATAAAACTAATATCATAAAGTCAACTGTATGTTTATAAATACATCGATTAATTCCTGTATTTTGTTAATTATGCTCATTAACAAAATAGATACTAAAAACATACCCTGTCTATGCTATTGAATACAGGGTATGTTTTGCCCATGGTAGGGGAAAAAGTCTAAATTAACCTTGATGGGATTAAGAGCTTCCGTTTTAAATCAAATCATTACATATAACAAAGTAGACTCTGTTTACACCTATTTTTCTACTCCTTAAAATTCCATGATGACTTTAATGAAATCTCTTGGTATTCCATCTTCTTAATCATATTGATTGTTCCTAGAAATGTGTTGTCTCAACGGTTATCAGTCTCCATTTCATCTAATTTGATCGTCTCTTGTCATTTTTGGGTATCTTTGACCGGAAACGGCGATTCAAGGCTCGGCGTCCGCCACATGGCGACACTAATAAGGTTCGCATTATTATTCGTGACTAACAGGACATAATATGCGTAATAATACAACAAATATCGATGTTTAATATGAATTAAATTTCTTAGATTTTATCTATTAATTATTTTTTGTATTTATTTTTCCTTTTTGTACTTTTTTATAAACACTTAATTTAATTTCGCTGATCATCATGATAAGGCAAATACGGGTAAAAAATGAATAATCAATAATGATTAATGAACGTAGTCTTTATTACCAACTAAGATCGACTGATCGTTATATAGATATTTATCAATAACACATTAGCCAGACCAACTAAGGGACCCGCAGTTTCTCTTGGAATCCGAACCACGAAATATTGGTCTAATTTTCAGTCCAAGTTTTATAAAAGAATAGGCTATATTCAACTAATTAAGTATAACTGTGAGTGAGGGAAACAATTAAAATAAAAAAATAACAGTAAGAGCACAAGATTTCTTGGTCAAAATCGTTTATATGCTTGCAAAGAGTATTTTCTTAACAGGACTGTTTTAGAGCAGAATCGACAAACGTTCTATCCTAACCTAACTCAAGCTCATCAGGGTTGATACTCAAGCTACTCAACCTACACAGGCCGAATTGCCACTAAATCACCTTTGGTTACCCCTCATACTGTCTTCTAACAAAGTATTATAATTTTAGAAAGCCCAAAGTTTATAGGAAATTGTTTAAATTTTGAGGGCGTATAACCGATTTTTACCGATTTCTTAAATAGGCTATACATTATTAAATGAATTTTAAAGACGTTTTGGTATTTATATTTTAATGGATTGATCAAAAAGATTCCATCAATTGATCACAAACGTTAATAGAACACTTGCAGCGTATTTGTAGTACGCAAAGCAACTTAACATGTAATAAGGACATTCTCTAATAACTAAAATTTGTAAGAATGTGTAACGTCTTCATATCTAGCCCTTCACTAACCTGGTGAATTTTGGTAACACTCATACCCTGGTGGGGTCATTTTTTACCCAAACTTTAATTAGGGGATAAATAATTGTGAATAATTGTTTCTCTAAATATTATCTATTTTATAGTTAATACAAGTATAACGGTCTGTATTAACATAATATTCAAATTTTTTATTTATAATGAGAATTCATAAAAATTTATTTTTAACAAATTATAAATGTTCGTCATTTTTTTTGTAAATTCACTTAAAATTTTCTTTTTAATAAAATGATATTCTTTTTCATGGTTTCCTCTTCCCAATACAAGGTTCTCGCCATCCGAAAACAAAATAGCTGGTTTTATAAGCATATTTGGTGAAATTCTTATTGTGAATATGACATATATTTTTTTCAAATTTTGAAAACACGAATTTTTATGTACATATTTTTACTCATGGCAGCTTTAACAAACAACTTCTTGTTTACTGCGGACCTTGCAGACTCCATTATAGCATTTGGAGGATAAAGTCGAGTGTTTTTGGTCACGATTACTGGCACAAAGGTGACATATCTTCCTCTTCGGTGTGGCAGGTCCTGGGATGGGTTGTCGAGTTGGCTCATCTTCAACACCCGTAGCTACTTAGCTACCACGCCAGCAATATAAAATAAGCATAACGTTTTTAAGTTGAACATTTTATTACATACTTTTTGTGGTTAAAATCACTCTTGAAGAGTTCCAGTAAGGGAAAATTTTATATCTTAACAGAGAAAAATACCCACACTACTACCCAGGGTCTACTACACTATTCCAGAGGTCGATGGACAATGAACGACACTCGGGAACGTGAACCGAAACCGTACACTACTTCTGTCTGACGGGAACAGATATTACACGAGTGGATAGCTTTCTACCACACTCCCTACTTGAGGAATAATAAAAATAAGAACTGCTGGATTCAAAAATGACCCTGCCAGGGCAGTTAAGGACTAGATATTTCACTTTTAAGAATGGACTTCTCTGTAAAACTGTTCAGTTAGTTGATTGCTTAATAGTTTGTAATTTTATATGCTACAATTTCATTGAAAGTCAAATCGTTAAAAACAGCTCTAAAAATCAGAGATAGTAGTTAATTGGTACTGAAAATAATCAGGTGAAACATATAATTACGACAAACCAATTTAAAACTAAAAATATTTAACTTAACTAATTTAAAGCGCACTTACAAAAATCTTAGATAAATAAGCTTACATCATTATCGATATTGGCTTTAGGTTTTTTCTTATTTCGTTGTAATATTTAATTCAAATCAAAGTATTAAAACAATCACGAATTCCTAACATTCTACGCTTATTCTTGCCATAACCGATTATACAATAAATATATAACTTGCCTTAACACAAAATGTGAACTTCATACTTAACATCTAATTCACACTTTCCAGGAAAATTTTTCAGTAGTTAGTCAACTCAATTCCTGGTAGTATTGTGTTTCACTTAATCTTATCGTCACTTTTCGGCCCAGCTGGTGATCGTGGTGTTCTCACACTGATAAGAGGTGGCCCGCCCGCTTTATCACTGCAGCCCAGTGGTGCAGCAGCACGTAAACAGAACAGATAAGGTTCTGACTAAATCTTTGTGAACATGGTGGGGTATATCACATTGATATGTGGCAATAAACTGTTATATTCCAGATACGTTAACCGAATTATCACCTAATCGAGGTAATTGATAGGTAAAGCGATAAATGTCGACTTAATGGGACCACGGAATATACCTAGGTTCCATGTCGAGCGTGAATTTGACATAAATCTGCTTTTTAAATGTTACGACATAATGCTGTAGAGTTGGCGAGAAACCAACAAATCTTGATGTTGGAGACTTTCAATAGCATGAATTAGCAGCAGAAATTCTTCAAGAGATTTAAGTAATACAACACTGTGATAATTTAACACCGAAACGATAAGTAAAGTCTGAATTGATGATGATTCAGCAGTGTGGAAACAATTAAATCCTTTATTGCTATGAAATCATCTATGTAGGCCTATAATTGTGAAACCCCAATTTTATGAAGCTGGATCATATCTAAGGCCTTATTGCAATATAGTGGATACACATAGAAAAAGAATAAAATGTCGCTTTTAATGGCTACAGCAAATTCTTAAGAGGCAGTTATAAATAGAGTACAACTAATGTACATAAATCTGAAGTAATAATTTATTTAATTTATCCTTGAGTATTTGAGGGGAATAAGGGGGGGGGGCTGATGAGGTGCTGGCCCTTCCTTCGCCATGGAGAAATAAATACTCAACACACATTTAGCACAGTACTGAATGCGACCTAATGGCTGAACAAATTTCTTCTCTCTGGCTGAACAAGTTTTGAAACAATTTGTGAATTTAAAAATTGTTCTTTGATCACTAAGAACGTGAGTCTCAGGAACATTATGAGCAGGTAACCAAGTAAATTATTTTTGTAATATTCTATTACATTATTGAAATAGTTTAAAGGAGTCCATCAACTTTTTAAAGCGTTTGTTGATCCATATTTTAACATGATTTTGCATGACTGAGGCGAGAAATCGTGACAGACTCGGGCTTGACGAAAGTGGACATTATCAATTTTGGTTTAAATTACAAGTTACTTCAACTCTCTACTACTTCAGCCCTAAAAACTGTAATTTTTACGATTTATAATAGTGTAATAATCTATATAAATATGAACATTCTTATTAAATGAATCTTTTTTTAAGTGATTATTAAAAAGCAATTGAGTATTAAACTTTTGGCGATAAAATTTATAATAAATATTCACTTCATTAAAGTAGTACACTTTATTAATTTTTTTAGACGGCATTTTATCACAAAATCTAAGGTAATTGTTTATATTGGTTTATACGTGTAATTTAAAACAAGCGTTATGAACTAAGATTATTTTCAAATTTCTGTTTTATTCCCGATATTTTTTCTTGGGATATCGTGACTTTTGAAGGACCATATATGTGGGGTGTGGTAGGGGTAAAATAAACCATGTCCTAAAAACATTAGTTATGCATTTAAGTTTTAAGCTATTTAAGGTAAGCCATCGATGTCCGTGGAAATAGTGACGTATAATTTATCAAGTGCCGTAGTTTTTTTAAATGATAGTAGGACCAAAGTCGCAGCCCCATTAATAGTGTTCCAGTCATAGCCACTATTTAAAATTTAAATATTATTGATTATAGTACGTTAAAAAATTTAACCTATAATTTTAGCCTAAACCAACAACAGAACTATATATTTGGTTGTACTGTGATAAGTTAGTTAACATTGGAAAGCCACGTTGCACTGTTTCATGTATGGATCATAATCGGAATTCAAAATGTTTTTTCTTTCAAAGTATTCGTGCTCAACCCCGCTGAATCCTAAATTCAGGAGACTTTTAAAGGTATGCCCATCAAAGCAACGAAAGCCGATTGCTGAATTATTAAGTAGAATGCCATAGCTCTCAACATGATGCAGTCCCATCCATCTAACATATATACACAGTAGTAGAGGATCACTCAAAAATTGCCTTAAAACGCTCATTCTCAAGACAAATAATGTGGGAAGCATTAACGTGTGACGAAAACAAAACTGTGATGGATTAGTCAGCTACCAGCGTAACCTGAGATTCATCACACGAAGTGCGCAACAACGTGCGTGTGATTTCGGTTTTAAACTGTATTGTTATGAATTAATTGTGTTTTTTAAATTAATTAAAGTTATTTGTTTAGTTCATGATTGTTGATTTGTCGGAGATTTTTTATACTTTAGTTGTTTTGAACAGCAAACATATATTTTTAAAAGGTATCAAAAATCCTGTCGTCTTTAGGTGTTACTTAGGTACCTTATCCTACATTTAAATTAAAACTAAGTTTGTTTAGGTTGAATAAACAAATTTAGGCAATAATAATATAGAACAGGGGCCTTTTAGATTTTTTTAACTTAAATTATTTTTAACATAACTAAAAAACAAGAATATGATCGTTTTTTCACCGGCAACGGCGGAAAATAACAAAAATTATGTAAAGAGGTGACTTTTTTTATATCTCAAAGTGCAGAATTTTGTCTTGATTACGACTGTAGCAGGGAGGTTGCAATCGTGGCATTATTAAGCATATTAGTGCTGGAAATGTGTTGGCTTCAGTAAGCTTGAGATTTTATCAAATATGTTGGGTATTGTTATCAGGTGTAGGGTTTTGCTTGGTTAGGTCATATTAAGTTTTTTTTATTAAGCATTACTATTATGGTTGCCATACGTCCGTATTTTGTACAGACGGTTTGTATTTTACATTCAGTGTCCGTGTCCGTTCCGTACAAAAAAAACCCGGTTATATGTCCGTATTTTCCGTTCAGTTAATATTAAAAATATATTTTCATATTTAGATCTTTGGGCAATCGTCGATCTACAATCGTGAGAGGTTATGTGTTCTATAAATACATGGCTTCTTAGCCCTAACTTCACCTGGTAAAATAAAACGCACTTTAACTTTTAAAATCTAGCTTAACCACGTCGCCATATTTACTAAAAAGAATGTTTTTCTCTTATTCGAATTTTTTGGCTTTTCTGCTGAAAAATACTATCGTATTCATCTTTCTTAGTTATGTATCTAATACGACAATAAATCAGCTTAAAAATTGACGAGGCTCCTGGTCTATATAAAAAAGCGACTTCTTATAACAAACTACTAACATTTTAATAATACGAGACTTTCTGATACAGTCCATCTTAATTTATAAGCATGTAGTTGTTTATGGTTTTCTAATATTGATATGGTTTGGCTCACTCTAAAAGAACTTAGTTTTAATTTTAACAGGGAAAGAGTAATAACTAACACCTGAAGATGACAGAAGTGTTTTATATCTGTCGAAACAATTCGTATATTTTAAATATTTGAAGCTGATAGAATATTTTGTAAAGAAGACAAAGATTGTTGGACATTTTCAATAATTTCATGAAGGAACACTAAACGACGTTTTGACATTGCACAACCCAAGCCTTTTCAAGTCATATTTCTAAGTCTAAATACCTATGATATTAGTAGTCTCAACTATAGTAAACAACACTTCAGAAGATTAATATATATGTAGATTAGATTTTGATTCTTGCAAAATACTTGGGTTGAACCTATAAATTTCTTCACAAAATGGTGGAAAATTTCCAACAGTCCTTGTCTTACCTATAAATTTTATTTGTTGCTATGAAATCTTGCTATACTTATAAACATGTGCAAGACTGACAAAGACCTAATCTATGAGAAGGATGGACGTACGAAAGGCCTAACTAATAACATATTCACATCGTAAATTCATATTAACCAATTTGGCACAAAGTACAAAAACATGTCAACACAAGTAACTTGATCATCCTTCCCATACAGCGAAAAAAATCGAAACTATATTACACGAAAAAAATAACTTAATAATAACCTAGAAACCAATGAGCACCAGCAATGGAATCAGCCAGTTGACATGAATGCTGTGTCGAGGAATTTCCCCATCCATAACGGACTTGCTGTCCTCAGGATCGAGGATGTGGTCTTGTTAGTCTGAAAGCTTTGGGATCCTCTTACAGGATGAATCACTCAGGTCTATAAGCACTATTGCACTTTCCCCGATATGACTAACTGTAATTCCGACTATACACGTCATTCTCTAATCTACATGCTGTAGTGTCACTTGAGGACAGACCGATGAGACCTAACCATCGTTATAGTTGAAGGACATGGCCTATTTTTTAAGGTTTGTCCTCCCGTACTGCCCGTATTTTAAAGACAAGACAAATAAGTAAGAATACAAATATTTAGAAGAAATATTTAGAAGAATCAAATTAAATATTTAGAAACGTTAACTATTCAACTTGTCAACAAATATTTCAATACCATTTGCATGCACAATACAAACTATATACTATACATATTAAACGTTTTCATTAACTATACAAAGGATTCTCATAGTGTCCTCTTTAATCTCTATGTAAATAAGATTACATAGATCCTCTCTTCTCACTAACTTTTCATTAAATCTCTAAAATCGTAAGCCCAATTGACTTGAGTTTCGAAATAATTCAGATTTTGCATCACTTTAGACACCGGTCGTCAAGATATGGAAAAATATGCATTTCGATTGAGTTTGATGTTTATAAGGGAATTCATTATTTTTTTATAAACTAAGTATTTGTTGTGTTAATTTTCATAATACAACTGGTTGCTAGTGTTACTGTAATCACGTGTCATAGACCGAGGGCGATGGCCGAGCTGACACGGGCGTATCGAACGACAGGGTTGACACGTGAAGCGTGCCGGGTTGTTCCCTAGAATATTCATATAGAGAAACCACATTTAGCGTTGATTTTAATTGTTAGTTAAGAATTGTTTAATCACACTAAAAAGTACAATATTTTTAATACTATTTATTGTATCCTTTAAGATATGACATGAAGGATAAGAGATATGACGGCACTGGATAGGCAGAATGAGTACAGGGTCGATTTTGCGTCACCGCCCTGGAAGGTGCTGTCTGTTAGATTTTATGTATGGGACAATTTGTATCCATATACATACAGGGTGTCCCGTAAGTAACCAGCCAAACTTCGGGAGGTCATTCCTTGGGTTAAAAAAAACAAAAAAATTCATATGTACAAATCGTCTATCTCACTCCATTATCCGGCTATCTGTCTGTATGTGTTTTTTACTAAAAACTTAATATCTCAAATGTTATTTAAGATAAAACCATGAAAATTGGTATGAATGTTGATCTTTACAGTCTCCATGTATTAATTTTTTACAACAATCTTTTTCAAAATGGCGGCCATTTTAAAATTTTAAAGCCAAATATCTTAATAACCTTAAATTTTACTAAAAACTTTTAAGTTAAAAAAAGTTTAAGAATTTATTTTTATAAATAATTATATAAACATTTTTAAGATTGAACAACTATTAACTGAGAAATTACAATTTTTATCAAATAAAAATATGCTTGATATTAATAAAATTGAAAACTTTAGTAAAGTGACATTTATTTACTAAAAACTAAATACAGTAGGAATAGGTTAGAAGTGACGTTTATTACAACACAAAAACAACAGTAAAGAACAAAAGAAACAAATACTAGTGATCCTACAACATATGCTCAAAGTGCCCACCATCCATGTCTATGCATCGTTCTAGTCGATTTCTCATAGAACTTCTCATTCGTTCAAATACACCCGGTTTCTGTCTAATCGTATTACACCCATCCACTATTCTTTCGCTTAACATTTCAATACTTCCTACAGGCGTTTGGTATACCAAAGATTTAAGGTAACTCCAAAAGTGGGTTTAAATCAGGAGACCTGGCAGGCCACGCTACAGGACCACCACGGGATATCCATTTGTTTCTAAAACCCCGTCTTAAGTGTAGTCTAATATCGACACTAAAATGTGCAGGAGCACCATTCTGCATAAACAATGAATTTATTTCATGTAAAGGCATGTCTTCCGATAGTTTAGGTAACAAATTAAGTAAAAAGTCTAAATATGATGCTCCGTTTAGTCTATTTGGCAAAAATATAGGTCCCGACAATTTATCTCCAATAATCCCTATCCACACATTAAGAGAAAAACGTACTTGGTGTCTGCATTGTGATGTAGCATGAGGGTTGAAATCAGCCCTAAAGTGGTTGTTATGGTAATTGAAAACACTTCTCTTGAAAATCCTGCCTCATCGGTAAACAAATTACTTGACAGTAATAGTGGAATAAAAGCAAATTTTCCTAAAAACAATTAACACAGATTAATTCTAGGCTAGAAATCTCTTTCAGAAAGACTTTGGACTCGTTGAATATGATATGGATACAATTGTTGAATTCAAAATTCAAAAATACGCAGAGGTTTTTGACATTCCTTCTACCTGTGACAACCTTCTGACACTCGTACTAGGGTTTTCTTCAATGGCATTTAATATTCTTTCTTGAGCTCTAAAAGTTGTCACTGAAACTGGACGACCCAATTTTTCCACTTTAGCAAAAGTTCCACGCTCCCTCAGAGACCTATGAACAGTTACAAACGTTTCTCGGTGAGGAGTTCTTCGATGAGGAAATCTTTCTTCATAGAGTCGTACTGCCTGGCGTGAATTTCCATTAGCCAATCCATAAATAAAATGAACGTCTGATAATTCTTCATTTGAATAAATAGGCATTTTGGTTCACGAAGAAACTAAATAAGATAATATATTAATACCAGTGCAACCACAAAAACTATCTCAAGAACCCCTTAACATTATACTGTTTTCTTTAGTAATGTACTCCAATCAATAACAAATAAAAATAGGTGTTTTCCAACAACGAAAAATCAATATTACATTCAGCTAATAATCATTGACTGTATGTATTTTTAACTTCCAAATCAGCTGTAAAAATCTATTTAGCACTAATCTAATTTTTAGTAAATAAATGTCACTTTACTAAAGTTTTCAATTTTATTAATACCAAGCATATTTTAATTTGATAAAAATTGTAATTTCTCAGTTAATAGTTGTTCAATCTTAAAAATTTATATATAATTAATTATAGAAATAAATTCTTAAACTTTTTTGTAACTTACAAGTTTTTAGTAAAATTTAAGATTATTAAGATATTTGGCTTTAAAAATTTAAAATGGCCGCCATTGTTGTAAAGATGAAATTTAAATAGTACATGGAGACTGTAAAGATCAACATTCATACCAATTTTCATGGTTTTATCTTAAATAACCTTTGAGATATTAAGTTTTTGGTAAAAAACACATTCAGACAGATAGCCGGATAATGGAGCGAGATAGAGGATTTGTACACATGAAATTGTTTGTTTGTTTTAACCTAAGGAATGACCTCCAGAAGTTTGGCTGGTTACTTACGGGACACCCTGTATAAGCCAAATACCACTGACTCACTGATCACTGTTTCTCCAAAACCACGAAACCTTCAAGACTGTTTTGTTGTAGGATGGTTATATTGTAGGCGTGCAATAAGAAGGAATTTTGAACCCCCAAAAACTGCCCCAATGTATTTTTGATGGGAAAATCACAAAAAAGTAGTATTTCTGCGGAAAATCTCGAGTAAAAGTTTCAAACATTTACAGTTCTACACACGTAACAAACATGCATCTTGTCCATGAATTTCAGCCTAAAAACTTAAAAAATGTGGGGTATCGGGGCGTAAAAAACTGAAATGTTTAAAAATGTAAAAATGTTTAATACTGATGTTACCTACTCAAGTAGGGTATCAAATTGAAGCTATTTTTCTCTTGAATCCAAATATACCACCATATTTCGAAAAGGGCAATTAATAAGGGGCATATGCCTACAAGACAAAAAAATCCAACAAAAAAACAACCTATAAACTGCCCTACCGGGGTATCAAACTATAGGTATTATCTCCCAAATCACATTATGTCATTGTATTTTGGAAGAGACAACGTTTAATGACCCTGCTCCCAAATAAAAAATATGCTCCAAAATCCAAAATTGGGTATTGAAGAATTGCCAAGTAGGGTATCACATGAAAGACATTCCATTAGGTGTCGGAAGAAAATGTTAAATGTAAGCATAGGTCGATATACATACCATTTTAAAGACCTTAGCTAGAAGAACATCATACCACAAATTATACCTCAAAAGGTTAATCCTAAACAAAATGGCGGCGCTCGAAAGCTTCATTACTGTTCTTATATGCAAGTTTAAGAATGGCTTAATTTTTTTATAACCATATCAGACAAAGCTAAAAAACTTCACACATGATTACTTTCCACAAACACCTACTTTAAGATGTATTCAGTGTCCTGCTATTATTCTATGGGAACGGCCCATGAGGAGTCAGTAGAAAAGTTTAAGTGTAAGCATGGGTTGATATGCATTATTTTAAAGTGCTAGTCAAGCATAGAAGAATGCCACAAACTGCACTTTACAAGCTCTATCTGTCACAAAATGATGGTGGTTTAAAATCTTGCTCATAAGATCAGTATTTAAAACTTTCGAGCGCCGCCATTTTGTTTAGGATTAACCTTTGATGTCTAATTTGTGGTATGATGTTCTTCTAGCTAAAACCTTAGAAATGGTATGTAGCTTACATTTAAGATTTTTTTCCGAGTCCTAGTGGGCCGCCCCCCTACGAAGATCACTGAATACATGGTAAAATAGCGTTTTATGTCCAGCAGCAATGTGCAAAGTTCTGTACCTTTATCTGTAACGGTCTAAGCAATATTCAACCGTCCCCGGACTTTTGAACACCCTGTAAATAATACGTGAAGCCGTATTTTGTCAAAGTAACTCCTCCCTTATTTCTTAACCAATTTAAACGGTTGAGGTGTCAAACAATTTACCTCTGTTCGTAGTTGTGCAATGGGGTCTAAATTCTTTAATAATTTCACCCTGAAGGGCACGGGAAGCCCTCATAGTACGTTTTTTGGCCATAAGAATAACACGGAGAGAAATTTAAATGAATCGAAAAATAACAGCTGTTCAAACGTAAATAATGATTTTCAAAATGTTTTAACTGCTGTTTGTATGTAATCAACGGTGTTTGTAATATTTATGAGGTTAAATCCTTCATAATGTTAAACCAGGGAAGGTTGAAGGCATGGTCTTAATGGTAGTCTAATGTAGTTATTTTATGTATCTAATTAATCTTCAGCTGTTAAACAAAAACAAATGAAATGAACATGTTTGAAATAGGCAAGGTAATATCATTGTGTATTTATGTTATAAATAAGTAGCAACACAATTAGTGTCAGTGAGATACTGTAAATAAATGTAAAACTGAGATTTTACGCTATATAGTTAACTTTCTATTTTACCGAGCGCAGTGAGCAACTGGGTTGGCACGTGTAGCTTACAGGGGTGTCCCCTAGAATATATAAAATATATATATATATATATATATTCTATATAATCTATAATATATATATATATATATATATATATATATATATATATATATTATATATATATATATATATTATATATATATATATATATATATATATATATACTATATATAAATCATTGATTGTAGCATAAACTATTTCCTTGCCACAATTTTATTATGTGACGGAACAATTGTATTATAAATCAGTTTAAAATGAAACTCTTTAATAAAAGAATTATTCAACTATTTGAATTTGTTAATATTTTGTTACTTTTAATTAGGAAAATTGTAAAACATAACTTTGTATTACAACGCTATGTTTACATCGTGAAACCAGGAAACGCCCAGTTTTATATCTACAGAAAACAATGCCTCAGCTCATGTTATTCTTTATTTAATCATTTATTTCATTTTTCGATTATATTTATTTATGAGCTAACAATTTAGATCAGTAGAGTAATAAATTTTTTTTTTCATATCACTTAAAAATTGTTATATTTAAGCTATATTTCTGATAGTATGTTGCATCCTCTTCAATCTCTGTTGTTGAGGAAATTACCCACCCAATCATTTACAGTGGTAATGCCCATCCCGCCCAGACCCACATACTTTTAGAGGTGATGGAGAATGGATTGTACAATGTACAATGCATATTACAATAGAATGAAAGATTCAAATAGGCATAATTATATATTTTGTTAAATGTTTCATTTATTTATCTTTAGTCAGCCTTGTTTGTTGGGTGAGACCCAAGGTGTTTAGTTGTAAAAAAAACAACAAGTTTTAAATTTAAATGTCGATGATTTCCAACCCACCCTTATATTATTAACCCATGCTCCCTCCACACACCTAAGATGGTGTTTATTATTTATTGCATCGAATCGATTATCTTTTTCTAATATCTACTCAGACACATTACTCCATATCCTTATTACATAATATTTCAACATCTTTATACAAATTATAAATCTTTTTATAAATATTCTTGCTTTAAATATATAATTTTCTTACGTTTAAATTGAGAACCTTTAGTATTTGACATTCTAGTTATGTTTCAATAGCAGAATAGTACTGTAATAATCGTAAAAATAGATGCAATTAAATTATTACAAATCGTTTAAATTCCAGACAAATTGAAGTAAAGACCTTGAAGTCATTATGGGGTATTAAATAAACGATAGCTATCGGAGTTCATCCTATCGCTGAAGCAACTACGCACATTCCTTAAGGAAAACCCATCCTATTGGAAAGGTTATCGAGCATTTCTATGGCCTCTTAAGATCTGATCCGACCAAGGACGACTCAGTCGCAGGATAGGAAAGGAAACTGCGGAAACAAAATAAACCAGTCGAGACAGACGTGGTGCAACCACAGACGTCAGCGATGTCTTCTACATCCCCATCCCCTGAATCACAGGTTGGCCAACTCCCCACACACGTGCACCTGAGATCAGCTGACTCAGTGGCGGTAATTGGCTAGGCTAAATATACACCCATTGTAGGAAGTAGTGATCGAAGAGCTTAGGAACTTTGCCTTTTAGAGAACAAAGAATCCTAATGGCTTGTACAGGATAAGAAGGAACTTCTTTGGAATTGTGCGGTTTAAGTTGTATCTGACATCAGCTATCAGGAAATGGTTCATTAGTTGTATTGTAATGAATTAAATAAACATTGTGGGATTATATTGGTTTTATGCATTAGTAATTAAAAATGAGTTTTCACTGACAAAATTAACAATAGTGCATTCACAAAATATACATTTTTTCTTGTAAAAAATATAGTTTTTTTTTAATTAACATGTGTTATTGCACGTTAAGTCGGTAGTAGTGGTGCAGTGATGTAATCGAATTACTTGAGGACAAAGTGTTGAGAAGATTATAGGCGATAGGTCCTAGGCTCGGTCCTCTTTTTATACCAACGAGGCGTCTGCTCTGTGGTGGTCATCGACGTGGACACTATTAGAGAACTGGAGAATTCGTGTTGGTAGTAGTCAAGGTTCAGATGTCGTGTAGAGAAGAGAGCTGAGAGTCGAGTTTGTCAATTAGTTGAAAATCAGACACTACGTGATTCTAACTCCACGTAAATCTGAAAGTCTCTTAGTTACCCTGGCTATTAGACTATTAATTAATAGCTCTTTTTAAGAAACAATCGATCTTGTTTAGTAACAAAGGCTACACTCGTTCATCTACACTTATCACACTTTTTCACCCCTCATATTGACTCATATATTTACAATCGGTGTCTTACTAATGAATAATAATGATTATTACCTTTCTTTGAAGTTCAAACATCCAGATAATTACAGAATAAAACTCTTATAAACCTACATTTTTTATTCAATAGTTGTTTTTTATGTATACATTTTCGTACTGCCTAACTTAAGTAATAAATTCCAGCCATCAACATGGAATATTCATGTGAGAATAAGAATAGTCATGTTTACTCCCCCCCTCCCCATACCTCCAATAACGTAGTAAACTATGAATTTCAAAAATAAAATTATTTAAGTTATTTTTTAAATATTTAATAATCACCTATGAACAATTAGCGATTCCAGAATATGTGAACGAGTGTGTTGTATTCAAGTTAAATGAAACTAAATTAGGAAAGGTACTGTTGAACTTATTATTAAACTTAAAAATATATGTATAATTCAATAAATTCATCAATTAGGCAACAAATTATTTCAAGACAAATACGTACGGCAAAATTTTGAACGTTTCTTCGCGCATCATTGTACAATGCGATCTGATAACTTTGGGAACGTAAGTTGCAAGGTCTAGACTATTAGAGGCCTACCTGTCATACATAGTTAGTATAATTGCGTCAGTTACCGTTTTCTTCTCACTCACAAGCAATAAATCATACGCTTAGACGGCTATAAACAGCACGTGGATCTTGCATTTCCCTTTTAAGTGAATGATGATTATGAATATAAGTTAATGGCTATAGTAAATATGACTGTAACGGTTTTATAATAGTTTATTTATAGCATAGTCTATAATAGTTTATTTATAGCATCTTTGCTATGCTCAGTTAAACCACTAAACGGTTGATCAGTACCAACAAAATTTCCCATCTTCTTTGTCCTTCTTAGAATTCATTTGTATGTTTTTTAAGGGAAATAATTATATGTTTAAACATTAGTTAAGTAATCTTGTTGTGGTCTATGAATAATGAGATAGGACCTAATAACAATAAGCCTATCAGTTTACCTTACAAATGTGTGAACACCAGAACAAAATTAAGACACTTCAATAGTTTAATGTACAACTAAGCCTCACACTGATGGTGACCGTTATGAGGGCTCTGTGGTAAAATTCAAGCCATCACTTTCGTCGATTAGGCTCACTGACAATAATTTTCAGGTTTTTTTTAATTTCCTTCTTGTTTAGTTACAGAAATAAGTTATTCGTAAGGTTTTGGTTGGGGAGTATAACCTCAATTAAAAAAAAAAAAAACAAATAAAAGTTTAATCATGTTTGATAGTGTGATTTATGTATGTCCTAAATGATTTGTTGCAGATTATGTCAGCTGGTTTCTTTAAAAAACCATTTGTGTCACTAAAACAGCTGATTTATTATTTTTTTTTTTTTAAATCATTCATGTCACGCTAACAGCTGATTTCTTTAAAAAACACTCGTGTCATATTAACAGCTTCTTTCTGTAAAATACCAGTACTGTTACGCTAACAGCTGATTTGTTTAAATTTGACATTTTTATTACTCTTGGCTATCTGAATGGTATCTACGTGTGGAAACATATATTCAACAAATAAATGTTTATGATACTACAATTTCGAATATCCAATAAATAACTTAAAATAATACTTTTTAACTAAGACGCAACGATTTGTGGGTTCACAAGTTGCCCCCAAGTTTTGGGAGGTGAAATATGATCCTAAGTTTTACGTTGGGAGATATTGTAATGTCTTAAGTATTTTCCAAGGAAATAATTCAAGAAACGTGATTACAAGATTTCATACCTAAAAGGTTAGGAATATTGAAATATATTTTTTAGTCTTTAATCAAATTGTGAGTTATTGATTTGCCATAATGATATCGTCCCAGTTATGCAAACACTTATGCAAAATCAATTGTATTACATTTATTTATTTGTCTATTATTAATAATTACAAATTTTATATACCAGAGGATTAGGTTGTTTAATACGCAAAAATTAATACTTTTACTTTACCGAATACATAATAAAATTTTAAAATATTAGGAAAAACAAATTAAAAAAATTAAATTATCTGTTTTCAGCTTTAGTATTTATATATATTGTGTAGTACAATAATAACTACATTTTATAGATTTTTCCATGATTTGAAGTTTTAAATAAATTCAAACAGTGCGTTAGCTTTCATTTATTTTATTTTATAGGCATATGTCAAATTAATGACCCAAAATGCAGTACCCACTTTATACTTCTAAATAAAAAACTATTCAAGACGTAATTTGAGTGAATTATCTATTAAGCATTGATTAAGGAAAACAGTTATGGCAATAACGATGTTCTACAATAATATCGTGGTAGTGGAGGGTGGTAAGGAAATTTGTGACTTCACTTGCCTTGTATAATAACATCACTAATATGTATCATAATAACCACCCAAAAAACTATTTATTACCTAATTAATTTTTTTTCAACGATTTCAATTTCAAAACAGTCATGATTGTTGTTTTACACACGCCTGATGATTATACATGTCTTATATCTGAACGAGATATGTATTAAACGTATCCACTAATCTCTACGATCGGCGTCTTAGAAATGAATAATGAATTATTGTTATGTAGGAATAATAAATTACAACAATTCAAACAGTAATTTTTAGGCCTATTGTAAAATCCCAAGATTATTACATTTATCACAGTTCTAAGCACTATAAGACGCAGTAAAGATGCACATGGTTGATGACGTCTTTATAATGCACAGTGACGTAGAAATATCAGCTGATTATTGCTCAAGTTACTGATTGACACTCGATTCTCCCCCTCAGTGTTGGCAACACTGAATGGGCTGCCTGTCAACTATTTGCTGTACGCTGGCGGTTCTGACACTCCCATAACTGTCTTTGAATTTGGCTTGACCGCGTCCCGGGTTTGGCGTCTATTGAAAGGTTGAATAATGTTGTATACGTGAGTCATTCGAGTCATTGCAAAGGACGATTCCACCAAGACAAAATTAACTTCGACATTTTGAATGGACAGCTCTTTGGTTATGTGTCAACAATCCATACAATTGTTTATAGGTACAAATACAAAATACAAGCTTTGATATTTATTTGCTGTACAATTGGCGGAAATATCTTGAAAAATTCGTTTTGATAGGTTTTTTTATTGATTGGGTTTACGTTTAGTTGGGTTATATAGGTAAATGTATGTTTCGTTAGGTTTGATAGGTTAAATTACGTTTCGTTTGGTTAGGCCGATTAGTTTGCGTTTCGTTAAATTAGATAGGTTAGGTAACATTTCATTAGGTTATATAGGTTGTTACGTTTCGTTAGAAAATGTCGATTAGAGTACTTTTCGTTTAGTTAACGTTTCCTTTAAATCAGAAATAACAATTAATTGATATTGCATCTGTTTTTGTTCTTATCAAATTTACAAGATTGCTGACATATTACAAAACAGATTTTGACTAAACACTATTTTCAAATAGCGTTTGAAGTACTGTTTTTCATTCACAGACTCAAAAAGAACACGAGATTTAAGAATAGAGGCAGGATATGCTATTTATACTTTCTTTAACAACGTATATTTGTAAAGTATTGCAATCGATTATACTTTCTTTAATAACATATATTTTTAAAGTACTGCAATCGATTATACTTTCTTTAACAACGTATATTTGTAAAGTACTGCAATTGATTATACTTTCTTTTAAAACGTATATTTGTAAAGTACTGCAATCGATTATACTTTCTTTAACAACGTATATTTGTAAAGTACTGCAATCGATTATACTTTCTTTAACAACGTTTATTTTAAAAGTACTGCAATCGATTATACTTTCTTTTAAAACATATATTTGTAAAGTACTGCAAACGATTATACTTTCTTTAACAACGTATATTTGTAAATTACTGCAATCGATTATACTTTCTTTAACAACGTTTATTTTAAAAGTACTGCAATCGATTATACTTTCTTTTAAAACGTATATTTGTAAAGTACTGCAATCGATTATACTTTCTTTAACAACGTATATTTTTAAAGTACTGCAATCGGTTATACTTTCTTTAACTACGTATATTTGTAAAGTACTGCAATCGATTATACTTTCTTTAACAACGTATATTTTTAAAGTACTGCAATCGGTTATACTTTCTTTAACTACGTATATTTGTAAAGTACTGCAATCGATTATACTTTCTTTAATAACGTATATTTGTAAAGTACTGCGATCGATTATACTTTCTTTAACAACGTATTTTTGTAAAGTACTGCAATTGACTATACTTTCTTGTTTAAGTTAATGATGATAGAAATGTTTTCAAGTGTAAAAAGGGAATTTTTCATTATGGGTTTTTAATTTGGTGATAAAAAATATACCAAATTGGTTCAGCTCCTGCATAAACCCGCATGTATCCTCAAATTGTTTATTATTTATATGTTATAAATCTGTGTAGTATTTATTAATAGAAACATTTGTTGCGAGTATTAAATGCAATTTGTTACGTAACTTTATAAAAGTTCAAGGACATGTCTTGCTGGAAGCTTTTATAATATTTGCTGATATTATATCTAGTTAAATGTAAGGCTATCAATAGACAACAAGATTTAGGGTTTAAAAATAGATAAAAACCCTAAGAATTTATCCACTTAACAGTCTGTGTGGTATTCGCAAATTTTTTTTAGATAGCATTATGATTCAAATGTTTTTAATATTTTTCTAATTTCCAATAAAAGTATAACTTTTAATTTACTCTCTAGACCCACAACAAATTAAACTACAAATATGTGCTACATTTATTTATATTGATAAAAATGAGTTTTGTCACTATACAAATGCGATTCCAAGAATGTAACCTAAAAAAAATATACATGCCATGAGTGCAGACCTGTAATTCATTATTCTTTATTAAGACACCGAACGTCAAGATATGGGCGAATATGATTGTACATGAAAGAGTGTAGTCATTGTTACTAACTCAGGTTGGCTGTTCCTCAGGAATAAATATTTATTAATAGCCCAATAGGTAGGGAAACTAAGGGACCTACAGCTTTACGTGGAATCCGAACCTATATAAGGGGTTAGAATCACCCCCTGTGTTCTCGTATCAATGTTACACGAAACACAAATATCTCACACGTGCGTTTTTCTCAATAATTCTTGTGATACATTCGAATAACGTTTAATTCACGTTACATAAATGTTCAAGAGATTTATCAATTTCACAAACAATTCATTTTTATTTTAATATATTGTATTAAGAAGAAGAAATATATTTTATCTATTATACATGATATGAATGTAATCAATATACAAAATATATCACATTTAGCTTTACTTTCTCGAAGCAAATTTTATTAAATTTGTGATACCAAAAAATGAAACCATAAGAGCCAAAAGTAAATAAAAACCCCCCATCCAGTGTAGACAGGATACAGATAAGACCTCTGTATCTTATCATCTCTCATTGATGGTATAAATCACTGATAACAACAAAAATATATTGGAGACTTCACCCTGTATTATAATGTCCATAATAGAGGTCTACTGGACTTTATCAAAACGAAGCATGATTGCTTTAAGTAGTCTATTGTTTTATAATTTATTCCTATGTTTATACTTGTTAACATCAAAATGAAAAAAATTATTAGATTTAAAAATCAAAAGCAAAGAGATCTACTGGAAACAGTTCATGTGTTATATTATTAAAAATGTATCCCTGTGATATAGTTAAGTCCAACATTTCCACCATCAATAATGTATCCCTGTGATATAGTTAAGTCCAACATTTCCACCATCAATAATGTATCCCTGTGATATAGTTAAGTCCAACATTTCCACCATCAATAATGTATCCCTGTGATATAGTTAAGTCCAACATTTCCACCATCAATAATGTATCCCTGTGATATAGTTAAGTCCAACATTTCCACCATCAATAATGTATCCCTGTGATATAGTTAAGTCCAACATTTCCACCATCAATAATGTATCCCTGTGATATAGTTAAGTCCAACATTTCCACCATCAATAATGTATCCCTGTGATATAGTTAAGTCCAACATTTCCACCATCAATAATGTATCCCTGTGATATAGTTAAGTCCAACATTTCCACCATCAATAATGTATCCCTGTGATATAGTTAAGTCCAACATTTCCACCATCAATAATGTATCCCTGTGATATAGTTAAGTCCAACATTTCCACCATCAATAATGTATCCCTGTGATATAGTTAAGTCCAACATTTCCACCATCAATAATGTATCCCTGTGATATAGTTAAGTCCAACATTTCCACCATCAATAATGTATCCCTGTGATATAGTTAAGTCCAACATTTCCACCATCAATAATCTCTCAAATTTAAAAATTAAAACAGAACTAATCCTCTTTAAAAGAATGCAACGTGTAATCATAAAATATGTGATTCATATATTCACGTCCAGAATCAAATCATTGATTGTTTGACAATTCCTACTCATAATACCAATAATTGCATCTTTTTATGTTCTTTAAAAGTAGTAAAATTGTTCTTCAGAACTGTAAACTCTAAAACAAAGTTTCTGTTATTGTGGGACATGTATAACAATTCTTAACGATGAAGGAAAATACAACCTAGAGTCCAACTACTTACCACAAGGAATAAAATCATCTGGTAAGAGGCACGATTCCAGAGTTCAACTACTTTAATTAATTCAAGTATAGATACTTCGTGATTCAAGTATAGA
This sequence comes from Stictocephala bisonia, assembly GCA_035578905.1. Taxonomy (NCBI): domain Eukaryota; kingdom Metazoa; phylum Arthropoda; class Insecta; order Hemiptera; family Membracidae; genus Stictocephala; species Stictocephala bisonia. The sequence continues at coordinate 551,028 of JAQJVL010000345.1, read as the reverse complement.
TACTTCGTGATTCAATTATAGGAATCACAACTCCCTAGGGTCCAACTACTCTTACTAAAGACTCAACCCAGGGGTAGAAAAAACGAGTCCTTAGAGTCCAACTACTTTTACTAAAGATTCAACTCAAGGGTAGGAATCACGAGTCCTTAGGCTCCAACTAATTTTTTCTAAAAACTCAACAGGGGTAGGAATTATGACACTTTGGGGTCCAACTACGTATACTATAGACTCAGGTCTGGGATGTGTATCATGATCCCTTAGGATCCAACTACGTATACTATAGACTCAGGTCTGGAATGTGTATCATGATCCCTTAGGATCCAACTACGTATACTATAGACTCAGGTCTGGGATGTGTATCATGATCCCTTAGGATCCAACTACGTATACTATAGACTCAGGTCTGGAATGTGTATCATGATCCCTTAGGATCCAACTACGTATACTATAGACTCAGGTCTGGGATGTGTATCATGATCCCTTAGGATCCAACTACGTATACTATAGACTCAGGTCTGGGATGTGTATCATGATCCCTTAGGGTCCAACTACTTATACTATATACTTAGGTCTGGGATGTGTATCATGATCCCTTAGGATCCAACTACGTATACTATATACTCAAGTCTAGGATGTGTATCATGATCCCTTAGGATCCATCTACGTATACTATATACTCAAGTCTAGGATGTGTATCATGATCCCTTAGGATCCAACTACGTATACTATAGACTCAGGTCTGGGATGTGTATCATGATCCCTTAGGGTCCAACTACTTATACTATAAACTTAGGTCTGGGATGTGTATCATGATCCCTTAGGATCCATCTACGTATACTATATACTCAAGTCTAGGATGTGTATCATGATCCCTTAGGATCCAACTACGTATACTATATACTCAAGTCTAGGATGTGTATCATGATCCCTTAGGATCCATCTACTTATACTATAAACGTAGGTCTGGGATGTGTATCATGATCCCTTAGGATCCAACTACGTATACTATAGACTCAGGTCTGGGATGTGTATCTGATCCCTTAGGATCCAACTACGTATACTATAGACTCAGGTCTGGGATGTGTATCATGATCCCTTAGGATCCAACTACGTATACTATAAACACAGGTCTGGGTTGTGTATCATGATCCCTTAGGGTCCAACTACTTATACTATAGACTCAGGTCTGGGATGTGTATCATGATCCCTTAGGATCCAACTACGTATACTATAGACTCAGGTCTGGGATGTGTATCATGATCCCTTAGGATCCAACTACGTATACTATAGACTCAGGTCTGGGATGTGTATCTGATCCCTTAGGATCCAACTACGTATACTATAGACTCAGGTCTGGGATGTGTATCTGATCCCTTAGGATCCAACTACGTATACTATAGACTCAGGTCTGGGATGTGTATCATGATCCCTTAGGATCCAACTACGTATACTATAGACTCAGGTCTGGGATGTGTATCATGATCCCTTAGGATCCAACTACGTATACTATAGACTCAGGTCTGGGATGTGTATCATGATCCCTTAGGATCCAACTACGTATACTATAGACTCAGGTCTGGGATGTGTATCATGATCCCTTAGGATCCAACTACGTATACTATAGACTCAGGTCTGGGATGTGTATCATGATCCCTTAGGGTCCAACTACTTATACTATAAACTTAGGTCTGGGATGTGTATCATGATCCCTTAGGATCCAACTACGTATACTATATACTCAAGTCTGGGATGTGTATCATGATCCCTTAGGATCCAACTACGTATACTATAGACTCAGGTCTGGGATGTGTATCATGATCCCTTAGGATCCAACTACGTATACTATAGACTCAGGTCTGGGATGTGTATCATGATCCCTTAGGGTCCAACTACTTATACTATAAACTTAGGTCTGGGATGTGTATCATGATCCCTTAGGATCCAACTACGTATACTATATACTCAAGTCTAGGATGTGTATCATGATCCCTTAGGATCCATCTACGTATACTATATACTCAAGTCTAGGATGTGTATCATGATCCCTTAGGATCCAACTACGTATACTATAGACTCAGGTCTGGGATGTGTATCATGATCCCTTAGGGTCCAACTACTTATACTATAAACTTAGGTCTGGGATGTGTATCATGATCCCTTAGGATCCAACTACGTATACTATATACTCAAGTCTAGGATGTGTATCATGATCCCTTAGGATCCAACTACGTATACTATATACTCAAGTCTAGGATGTGTATCATGATCCCTTAGGGTCCAACTACTTATACTATAAACTTAGGTCTGGGATGTGTATCATGATCCCTTAGGATCCAACTACGTATACTATATACTCAAGTCTAGGATGTGTATCATGATCCCTTAGGATCCATCTACGTATACTATATACTCAAGTCTGGGATGTGTATCATGATCCCTTATGATCCAACTACGTATACTATATACTCAAGTCTAGGATGTGTATCATGATCCCTTAGGATCCATCTACGTATACTATATACTCAAGTCTAGGATGTGTATCATGATCCCTTAGGATCCATCTACGTATACTATATACTCAAGTCTGGGATGTGTATCATGATCCCTTAGGGTTCAAATACTTATACTAATCATTCTTATCATGGGGTAGGAAGTATGACTCCTCAGATTACGGCCATCACATAGGTAACGAGCATGACTCTTGCCGCTCTCTCTGGATACGCAACTCTTGGCTTAAAAAGGCCGTTCGAAACTAATCACTGTTGACATATGTTATGGATATAACACAATTCATTGGTACCCATTTATTTTCTCTATAAACAAATATAATTGATTGAAGGCCACCCGCCCACCCTACGGACACAACTAACATGACTCAGATACGACTCTTTGAGGATGTTAATTGTTTTATGAAATGTATACAAGGTTTACGATTATAATATTGACCTTGGCTTATAACTTGTTATAGATTTTTTAATAACTCAAAATATAGATAAACTACTGATAATGTATTTTGATTGTTCTACTAATATAACAGTATTTTGATATCTATTAACAAATATTTTGAGATTTTGTACGTTTGTGTTACAGTTACTTCCTACCGTCCATAAAATAATTTTAATTACTTTACAATGCAGCTGTTTATACTAAACTCTTCTGATTTAGATCAAATATGAATGATTATTACAATTTTATTTGATTAAATAAGTGTCAAACTAAACAACACAAATTGATTGACAGTTGTTTTAAACTGTTCACTTCTTGACACAACTAACAAATATCATTTAGTTGTTATTTAATTTGTTTGAATTTCATCATCGTCAATAATTTCTGATAATGACGTCAAATACTAATCAATCCAAACAAAAAATCTATTGTTGCCCCTTTTGAACAAACAATACACACGTAAGTTGGTGTTTGGGGAGTTGTACGTAAATGCGTTCTGACGTAAGGAAGGGAAAACTACAACGCCCTTCCCAACCTAAACCTCTGACCTAGCTATCATCACTGACCTAACCTCAACTATTCTTGTCTTTATCTCTTTTTTCTGCTGTTTTCCATGTTTAATGATCATTAACGCTGATAAAAGCTTGGTGATCAACACAAAAACTCCAAACACACCCGTAATATTAAATCATTCGTATGGACACATCATTCACGAAAGATAAGCTGAAAATCGTTCAAAACATGTGTTCTCCTCAACAGCTGATATGTTAAACTACTCTAATATTATAAATATCACCCACATATTTGAAAATTTGACTGAGACCAGTGAAAACATTTAAGTAGCCACTATCAAAAAAGCGAAAAAATCATAATTAACTAATGTGCTACTAATTGCTCAGACATTTAACTTATCTGTATGTATGAAATAAATTTGTAATCAGTATTAATCAATTAGTTATTTTTCAAAAAAATTTTTCACCTTATATCATTTTAGACGCTTGAGAGCATAAACAGTTGATTGAAACCGAAATAAATGCTTAAAACATTCATTTATTTTATTCTTGCTATTTTGTACCAATTCAAATAAAAATCATACAGAATAAATAAATCTCATTTACGTACAAGAAACATTTGAGGTGAAAAGAATATCGAAATAAGAGTAGTCGGCAAAATTATTGAAATTATTTCCACCACTGAATAAAAACACTCGCACGCACGAGCTCACACATACACACAACCATCCTTCTCTCATACTCCCCGCCCCCAAACCTTCTTCTACATATCCCATTGTCCAGTTCACCCCTTCATAAATTTAACAAAAACAGTACTTGTCAGTTATGTTTGTATATCTCATACACACATCAGTTACCTTCCATATGAGAGGCTGACATAAACTTTTGTGTATATTAAGGCAAATATGAATGATTACATGAATGTAGGACGTGAGTAGATGACCTGCATAATCTGACTACTAAATACTCAGAAAAGGCAATAAATTAATATACCAAGAGCCAGGGCAACTGAAGGACCTACAGCTTTACGTGGAATCCCAACCACGTATATTATAGCTCTGATTTTCATCTAACTGCCAAGACTGATACTCAGTTATCTCCCCTACTCAACATCCGTACCCTGACTACAGCCCAACATGAACGGCCCAGACTTCTTTAGTTGTGTCCACGTCGATGGTAACCATTAAGCGAAAGTGACCATGAAGATTAGTCAATATTAAGTGGCCTACTTTCATTATTGGTTGGACAAAAATCTAAAAAGGCTGAAAATATTTATATGTACAGCTGCATGGAAAGCTCCAATACGCCTGGTACTTACTTACACAATTTGAAATATCAACTTGAAACCTCTACCATATTATGTTACAATAAATATTTTAAGCGTTAGTTGGTTAAATTGGTAATTAATTGGTCGGTAGCGTAGTTAGTTCAATCCCAGCTTCATGTGCTGAAGGTTCTCAGTTCGATCCCAATCAGAGTCAATACATTTTGAGAAGGATCAGATGATAACAACCAGCTGTTCATTTGTCATTGGGCTATTAATTAATGACACTTTCTAAGGAATAGTCGGCCTTAGTTTGTAACAATGACTACATTCGCTCATATACACTCATCACACTCATTCGAAATCCATATTCGCCCATATCTTGACGATCGGCGTCTTATGAATAAATAAATAGTCGCACGTATCAGTAAAACTCAAAAATGAATGCCTGTAAGATATGGTCATATCCCTGTATCCCCAATCCATAGTGAAGAAAAACCAAAGGAACCTCAAGAATACACTGAAAAGATGGCTCCTTCAACGCCCTTTTTACACAATTGATGAATTTTTAAACTGGAGGACTTGGAATATCAATCAATGACTGATCTGACTTGAACTATACAGTTTTAATTGTAATAATTTATTATTGTTTGTGACACATTTGCAATTCTCCATGAATTTTTAAAATAAAGAATATTGTATTGTAAGGTTACATTATAAATCATGATATTTCCGTCCGAATGTATTTTTCTATACGTTGTGTACCATGATATTTCAATCTTTATACATGATTCATTCGGAAATGTTTGACTGGTTGTAATTCTTTAACGAAGAGATTTCAGACCTATTTTTATATAACATGTTTTCTTTATTTTTGATAGAAGAATGTGCTGTTGAAGTGAAGGGAGAACGTCTTGAATCACCCTGTATATATTGCTTCTATACGTAGTAAGGCTTGATAACTAGATTATGTATGAACAATATGAAAATACATGTTTTAACTGATGATGTTAACTGAAAATGATTTTAATACTGAAAGATTGGTAATAAAATTATCTAAAAAAATTCATGTCCTTAGCATTTTTTATGTTTTCCATTTTCCCGCAATTTCCGTTTAAAAATTGTTAAATGGCCGCCATTTTAAAAATTTAAATTGTATCAAATTGATATTTTTCTTAGAATAGATCTATATTATCTTAACATGCATAGCGAGTTTCATAAAGATCAATTAATCAAACTTGGAGATAAAAAGTCTTATGTGAAAAAACAAAATGGTGGGTATCTGATAAACGGAGTGTTTTTGGGAAAAATGATTCATTTGAATTTCTCTTTATTTTGATCTATATAACCATTTCTCGAAGTTTGGCAGACTATTTTAGAAACACCCTGTATATGTACAAACATTAATTGCTTAATACAAATACTGTATAAAATTAAATATAATCCGTTCATCTTCTAATTTGATCTTTTTTAACTTTAGAACAACTATCAAATAAATGTATAACAATGTAGAGAAACCCCGTGTACCTACGTAACGTGTAAATAGTATATAGGCCTACTTGTACTAAAATCTAGAATAGTACTACAGGTATCCAAAATAACTATATAAATATTAACATTTACAGTAATTAAGACATTTATAAAATATTATTAAACGTTCCACCAAAACCTGAACTAGTTATCAGATAAATACAATTATAGAATATGATTGTAAACACAATTTTGTTTATATACAATGAAGCACAAATGTGCGGGTCGGTATCTTGCCTAGGCCTCTCGCATTGAGTACAAACACAAACCAAGGCTGGCTTGGCTGGCAGTGACTTAGGAAAGGCAGAGGGGCAGGGGGAGATGAAAGGGAAGGATAAGGGGTGTGGTGACAATATTTCCCAGATTACTTACAAAACGATGGTTTAGCTATGGGTAGTCCACTGTCAGCCATTTTGTCAGAAGTTTATTTACAGCATCATGAAGACTCCATATTAGATAAATTAAAAAAGAAACATGATTACATATTGTACACCCGTTATTTCGAAGATATTCTGGTTTTATTTAACGAGAAATCATGTAATGACTTAGATAATATGTTAAATGTACTTAATTGTCACCACCAGAAGCTTAGATTTACCAGTGAACCTTAATCTATGAATGATATTAACTTTTTGGAACATAATATTTGTGCATTTTGTGCTTATTTTGTAATTTATTTCTATTGGTGACGTTCACTTGTACAGTATAAGTACCAACACGTTATTACTGTTAATACATAATTGCTAACTAAAAAACTATTTTTTTTTTAATAATTCGTAATAATAACAAACTTTCATATAAAATTTTCAAGAAACCAACTCAAACCAATTTTTCAATAAATAACAGTTCTGTCCATCCCCCGTCTCACAAAACAGCTAGCTTCAGAAGAATGTTATATAGGGCGTATTCAATACCATTAAGTGTTCCAGATAGAAAACAGGAAATAAATGTAATACAATCAATAGCTATTGCGAATGGATACAAGGCATCAATCTTTGATGAAATTGGAAGTAGAATAAAAAATAAAATAAAATTAGAGACGATAAACGAACAACGCTTAAAAATGAAAAAATCGTTAAAGAACAAAATAAGTATGTATCCCTCCATTACAATTGACCGTTTACGCAAAGAGTTGGTAATAGATTTAAGAAATTCAATTTATCAGTAGTTTTTAAGACTTGTAATACTATGTCCAACATTTTACACCCAAATATTGAAAGTGAAGATAAATTCTGTAATTCAGGAATATATGGGATCAACTGTAAATTGTAATATCTTTTACGTAGGTCAGACAGTAAATTTTAGCAAAATATATAAAAACCATGTCTCTGCGTTTAAAAATAAGAAACCTGAAAGATCTAATGTAGCTAAACACCTTCTGAATTGTACCCACAGTTAGAATAACATAGATGAAAATGTAGATGTTCTAAAAGTTTGTAAGAAGGGTAGGATCATGAATGTTTGGGAAGAGTTATTTATTTTTAAAGAAACATGTAAGGTTCGTGATAAACTGAGACTGATGGACAGATTAATTTTGATTGCGAAATAGTTTTTAATAATGTAATTTCAGCGATTAAAAAGAACAGAAGTAACAGTTAATATGGATTAACCAATAATATCACAGCAGCCGCCATTTTGACGATTCCAGCCAATGGGGTCACGTGATCATAGGCCTATAATTTGCGTTGTTGAACACAATGTTCCATTCTTTTGTGAATCCCTCTGGTCTGAGGAAGGTGAGCGTGGTTCACCGAAATCGATCATCATAATATTTGTGGATTTTGTACTTGTATTGTAATATATTTGTGCTTATATTTTAATATATTTGTATTGTGTGACGTTTAAGAATCTTATGTGATATTACACTTTATATTTCACGAATAGTTTGAATATTTTAATATTTGCATTGTGTGTTATTTTCCGTACTAAAGGTGTTAATGTTAAGCTAGAATAAAAATACCAGAATTGAAACATTCAATGTTTATCTAGTTGATACAAAATTAAGATAACTTGTAAAAATTAATATTTTAAAGTCATTTTACATTAAGAATCTGTAGAGGCTGTCGCCCATGTTGGTTTAAATCCCATAAGAAAAATATTATTTTCGAACCGGACATACGATCAAACTAAACAGTTATTTTTAAATGTTTTTTTTTTAACCAAATTGCATTTGATCAAGGATGAAATTGTACATTGGAATGCTTTGTGAATTCTTAATTATTTTAATAGAAAAATATAGACATTTAGTTTGAGGTCTTTATTTTCATCTATTTTTCAAAACTAGGCGTATGTTTTCAAAATATGAATTATTATTATTATTACATCGAAAGCAAACGCAATGTGCAACATGATAACGTTTAAAATGACACCGCATAGACAATATTTGCTCAATAAACAACGAAAAAATATGAATTGTTCTTATGGGATTAAAATTAACATGACCTACATCCTTTGCAGACTATTTATTTCCCTCTCAAGGTTCTTTCAGCGGAACGCCTGATAAGACTGGAGTGGCTGATAAGAACCACACCCACTAAACCTCCTCAAGTTCAATAGGACTCCCGGAAATATTCCACCATTTCACCCATTTAACTGTAGGTCTAATTGCTAAGTTACTAGTTTAGTGCCTTTCAGTTTCAAATTTAACAAACTTTCTATGAAAGACATTTTTTCACAAACTCTAGTGATATTGTAGTTTAACCTAATAATTAAAAATGGACATTATTGATTATTATTCTTCATGTTACGTTCTGAAATCAAACCTATTGTCTGAGAGACAAGTATTAATCTAGTGCGTAATTTGATGACGTTTAAAATGACACCTCATACACAACTTTTGGTCAATAAATAACAGAGAAATGTGAATTCGCAATAACATTGTTCGTATGTGATTAAACCCAACGTGGCGGATATCCTCTGGAGACTTAAGAATTAGCATCGTGGACGAATTACACGTCTGACACATCTCCCCCAAACTCTCAACACACTATACAGATGTAATTATCGACAAAATCCATTTCGTAGTCATCACATACCCAAGCTGAATCCATACACTTTCAACTGAACTCTTAGACTTACCATCTCTTTATAGTAACAGAGTACCTTAAATAAATTCGATATATTTATTTGTCAAAAAAACTGCATGTTATGTCTGGTCATGTTTACTGCTGACTTTAACAGGGGTATCCAACTATATATATATATATATATATATATATATATATATATATATATATATATATATATTCTTCTTATCAATCCAAAAATACCCTTAGAACTTGGCATAGTCAACAAATCTATAATCTCCCTTGAAAAACTATTTTAAAGAAATAAACAATAATTAAAAACATCAGTTTAGACCATCAAATTTAGAAGAAACTTTAATTGGTTGAATTCTAATGCAGTTTATAGAAAGAAATGTAGAACCAATATAATTTATATTGTTACTGGCCTATAACAAACACGTTTGGGGAGAGACTGTTTCGATGAGCCTGAAAAAATCCTAAATAGTAAGGATGAATTTATATGGGCTGATTAATAAGTAAATTTTATAAAGCAGAATCTTATAAAGGCTTATCATAACTACTTCATCATTTATCATGCATTATCATTTTGTAAAGAAAAATAATATGGTGTCTAAAATCATACATAGTTAATTTGAAAGTAATGATTTGGATTGTATAAGTTTACAAGTTAAATAATTTAATATTATTAAAGATTCAAATTAAAAGGCAATTAGATCCTCTTTAACACTCAACTTGAGTACCAACGGTGATTTCCAAACCACCACCTGTGCAGGTGAACTGCAAGCAAAGACGGGATCCATCATCGGTCACCTATCCAGGGAACAGCTGCGCTCGATGTTGCTTCACGCGATGTTGTTAACTTGCGATGAAGTCACAACCCTCAGGTCAAGATCTCTGACAGATGTTATACATTCATATACCTATTCTATAGGACATTGCTAATTGAAGTAAATTCAATAGAATAATAGTTTGAACTATCTTAGTTTTTTAGACATTGTTATAGGGTTTAATGCTACTGCTAGTTTACGATTCTCTTTTAAATGGTAAGTGAAGCTCAAGCAATCAAGTTCCTCTTCTCTGTAATAAATAATCAAAGCCAAAGATTTACTAATTGCCTGATTTTATTGGACGTTAGATTTACGGAATAAAACATTCGAACATAAAGTGCGACGTTTTATTGCTAGCAGGTTATATTGAGGAAACGTGTCTGAGAATGTTTATCGGTTGGGTTATTCGCATCTAAAGGCTGCAACATTGAAAACCAATCTATTTAGCTAGGTTAAATCATAGTTAGAAAAAAAGTAGGACCTCTAATGTTGTTCTGTCGATAGTCGTAACGGTCTAAGTAGTTATGATTGGTTCCAATAGATAGCGTCAAAGTGACCTTGATGCCGTGCCATCGCGGATGTTTCTAATCGCAGCTGATTTTTACGGGATAATTCTTCTCGGGCCGATAAACTGAAAAGTCAAGGCCAAGGTGAGGGTTGTGGTCACAATATTTACCCCATTCCTTGCGTCACGTGCCTCTTCGCTCACTCTCGCTGGACAATGGAACGATTTGCAGACCTTGCTTCGCTAGGATTACTGTAATTAGGTTTATTCTAACGGCGGGAAACTGTCATCAGACTAGCTATTAAAAGAGGTTACACCTTGTGATTTTCTACTTGTTAAATAGCAAAATGAGATCGGGTTAGAATGGACCCAGGTGGAAACAACGACACATGAAGGCTTAAAATTATGCAATATTTTTGGTTTTTCCATAATGTTCACCATAAGTACCGGGAGTAAGAGAATTAATAACAACAACAAAATTGAAATATCAGTAGGATACCTTAGTCTCCAACAGATGTTATAAGTAATTATTGTTTAAACGTCACTAAAATATTTTTTATATCAATTTCCATAAATGACTTACATCCTATCAATTAATTTTTTTCTAAATATGTTTTTAAAATGGCAATATAACTTTTATTCAATATCAAATTAGGTCAGGGTTTTCTTCAGTATTTATATATTCTAATAAGAACTTTATTTTCCCGTATAGCATGAACATTAATACAAGTAAAAAAGTACAGCAAATTGAAATTTGAACTATAATGAATCTAACATAAACATGTTTATTTTAATGTTAAAATTGATATAAATACAGACATCTTCGTATTGCTATTAGATCAAGTGTTTTAAATAATTAAAAAAACAGCAATCTGTTTCTCTTTATTTTTTATTTATTTATTTTTTATTGTGAGCACTCACTATTGTCTGTTAGTAGAATCCTTATTAACCTAACATATCGATTTATCAATACCATTTGAACTATCAACTTGGAGGTTATAACATTATCAAGAGTAGTGGATATTTTTAGGAGTTTGGACAATTTTCAATTTCAGGACTCATACCTTTAAATGTTAATGTTATGGAGTTATTAAAACTATCGAATGATTATTTTATTTATTTAGTTCAACAGCTAGTTTATTTTGATATCACAGTATTTCAAACACAGAGTAAGATAGAGATTTGACAATAAATTAGTCTGGGCCTGCAGGCAGTGACAGCTCTGTTGTACTGTAAGTGAGAAATTAAGAGGGGAGGGGTTGCTCTTTTATTAAAACATTAGCCTATTTAAACAGTTCCTTTGAAGAGGTGTTAAATATAAATTATTATTATTATCAGCATATGTTTAAAATTGTAATGTTTGTTAGTTATATGGTTAGAAGCAAGACTATTTGTTCAGTCTGTACTTGAATACGAATGCAAGTATTTGTGATCGTTAAGTTGAGACTTTGGCGTTGCAAAATGTTTTCCTCATAAAACTAAGAAACAAACAATATGTTAAATTGTTTCTTATATAATACACTGAAAAGAATAAAAAATGTCTTATCGCTCCACGCAGATGCTTGTATCGGAAAATATTGTTCTAAAAATATGTCAATGGATTTTCAACGTCTATGAAAATACGTAAAAGATTTAAAACTATAATATCGTGTGGTGCAATTATGCGTATATTGGTTCTAAATAAAATAAAAACGCAAAATCATATCACCAAAAACATAATGCTAGTCTCCCTCCTTCAATTAGTTAACGGGTTTCTTATTCTATCGTGATTTAGAGATATATTCAACAGAGAAGTTGACACAATCAGGAATAATGTTAAGCTATGGGAGTAAGATTCTCTTTGATAAAATATAGGATTATAGGTTGGTATAATTTCACTGATGTGCGTAGAGTTTTGGTAAGACTGTAAAGATTAGCTAATCCGAACAATCGGGAGACTGCAGGTGCGTAGAGTTTGGGTAATACTGTACAGGTTAGCTAATACAAACAATCGGGAGACTGCAGTTGCGTGAGTTTGGGTAAGAATGTACAGATTAGCTAATCCGAACAATCGGGAGATTGCAGGTGCGTAGAGTTTGGGTAAGACTGTACAGGTTAGCTAATACAAACAATCGGGAGACTGCAGGTGCGTAGAGTTTGGGTAAGACTGTACAGGTTAGCTAATACAAACAATCGGGAGACTGCAGGTGCGTAGAGTTTGGGTAAGACTGTACAGATTAGCTAATCCGAACAATCGGGAGACTGCAGGTGCGTAGAGTTTGGGTAAGACTGTACAGGTTAGCTAATACAAACAATCGGGAGACTGCAGGTGCGTGAGTTTGGGTAAGAATGTATAGATTAGCTAATCTAAATATTGGAAGATTGATAAGTGCTTTGTTCGAATGTTGATATGAGCACATTATGACTAAGGGGTTAACAAAATAATAATATAAATTTAGTGATATAAATATAAAATAACAATCAGCCTACTTTGTCTTCAAACATACCTATACAGATAAATATAAGAAGAGGAATTACTGTATAGACCTACAGTTCATTTTTATAATGTAAAAGAACTATTACAGTTGGGAAAAGTAAGTATAAGAACGATACGATATCTATATGGGTATGTAAAAAGAATCTGCTGACGACTTCATCCGTGCTGGCCACTGTAATGTTCATTCGACACCGCGCCTATACGTATTACTGATAACTCCTGTCTACGCTAATAATACATATCTCGTACAATTCTGTATTGCGGGAATTGTCATTTTTAGTATTGAAGGAACTACATATTTAGGAAAAATCGTTGAAACCAAGCTGTGCTGTCAGACTTGTCGGCTTATCGAAGATTGAATTATTGTTTATCTATTGCAGCTAAAATTTCCTTAACGTGTATAAACACAAACCTAATCAGAGCTACGCGTACGTCAATTACATATGCTTTATGGATATTTATAATAAAATGTAACCAGATAACAGAACAATGCTTCGTGAGTAGTGAGCAAAGAAATGATAACAGAAAATAATACCTAATAGGAAGAAACAAAATTAGACACGCAATCCTTATATATACGTGAGGCCGTTTTTTTTGTTAAGAACTTATGTTATATTTGTGTATGTTTATTTAATTACATTTTATAGCACAGATTAGAATAACTGAATTACAACCTGTCCTTATAATTCAAATGAAGTAGACGTTCTTGTAAAATTACTCCATAGTATGTCCTCAATCGGTGTAATGAGTTTATTAATATAGTTTAGTTTATAACCTAACTCTGACTTCCTTATCCATTGTATATATGTATCATTTCAAAATACTTTATAATACTAATAGATATGTAAATACTAATAAATTAACTTATTTATATATAATAATTCACACATATTTACTATCAAAAGATAATAATCTTAACAACAAAACAAATAAATAAGAATATCAGTACAACTAATCAGTGAAACAATAATTTTTACTGCTTTCATGTGGCATGTGCTTCACCCTAGCGACAGATTGTTAGCTATCGAAAACACAAAACAGCTGTATTATGCAACTGTGGAATAATTAAATATCTTAAACATTATTTTATTATTGTTAACATAGAGCATATTGTCGATGAAAGTTTACTTTAACGGATATGTTCACTCATAAATTAGTTCGTCAAGTTTTTCTATTCCAAATGGTGAAATCAGATTATGTAACTTAAATTAAGTTTTTTCGTAATTTGAAGGCAAATGAAAAACATGGTCAATACTCTTTTAAACTGTTCTTCTAGTTTTATTTCTAGTGTTTAAATTATTCTAGTATTAAAATAAATTATTAATCGCAAACATTTGATGTTAACAATGAACTATCATTTTATATACCGAATTTTGTTTTAATGTAAAGAGCTTGTTTAACTATTTCATTGCTTATTTAGTAAATGTTAGGAATGACACTGTTTTTAAAAGAAATATTTCGAGGTAAAAGAAAAACGTTAAAAAAAGAAGAGGACTGGTAAATAGGAGATAAATGATTTATCATCTGAAATGATTTTTGTTCTGGGGGTAATTTTTTGGAGTTTTTAAATACATTTTAACCCCTATTGGTTTAATCTGGTATCTATGATGAATATTTTGGTTACAGTATCAGAAGAATTCAATGATAAGCGTCCTGTACAAAAGATAAACGAATTTAAAAATGTGTGGGTGAAAAAACTCATAACTGAGTTAAAAAACAGAAATGTGTGCATATACGAGTGGCTTGGATGGGTTAATAACCTTACACAAATATTTCTTATATTTTGTAAATGCTTTGTTTATAAAATGTTAGCCTAATGCAATTAATATAATAATGATTCTATTGTTATCAAAAAGAGCTCAATGCACGTTGAAAAACATTACACTGTTACAATTATATATTTATAAAATTGGAAGCAATGGCAGGTTTATTTTGTCTCCCCGTGACTCATATAAGCAAGCTCTAACTAGACCTAATATACAAGCGGATGAGTAAATCTCACAAACTAACGGCTGTGGCAGGTCCAGCGCGTGACCGGAAACACGACAGTAATTCACAGGGAGGTGCAAAGACAGCGAAACCACCGGGCTATACATAAAGTCACCTTATGGTAAACAATATATACAATTCGCCTTATAAAATTTAGAATATGTAATATTGTCTTGAAAAGACGATAATCTCGTATTTCATAATTGAAGAGGGCCATTACGGTCACGAAAAACGCCAAAACATGGGTTTCTATTCCAAGTGATAGTTTCGTAGCACTTGAAGTGTCATTTGATATGCGAAGAACTGTTATAGTTGACCTTAAATTGATTTTTGTAAAAAAAGTATTTTAATATTTTTACGTGAAACTTGAAATGTCGTTCTTGACGATTTTAATACAAAAACATATAATAGGCCTATCAACTTATGGTTCTCTAAATTGGCCCTACATACAGTATTCACTATAACTCAATATAATAGAAAAAAAAAAACACAAACCGCACAGTGTAAATAAAACAGTAGGCCTACGTTTTGGCGTCTATGGCTTGACAGTTTGGGAACAGTTCTGACATTACGTTTCTACTGCATATTACATTTGTTAACGTCCCTTCCATGCAATTACTGTATAATGTCACTTTAGAAGCTCATTTACAATTAGAACAAGTTTAACATTTTAGAGAGCATAGGATATTTTAGGGCTCTTGGTTTACATAAACACTTATGGATGTCCAGTTTATGTATATATTCCTTTCCCACATATAAACTAGGTATATACAGATTGCTCATTTCCATGCTAGATAGTGTCACGCGGTTATTTGTAGTTTGTGAACTGTCCACTTTGGAGAGCGTCGGGCATTTGTGGATGAGCGCGGTTGCCATGTCAGCCTATAGTCACAGATGAACTGCGACAAGGTACTCTATGTCAATCTCCAATCAATTTGATAACGGCACACGCACGACCTATAGATGGAGGTGAACAATGCAGAGGTTAGTTTCCCATATACCATAGTCAATCTATGTATACTAATTAGTTATCTGTGGTTTACTCCCTTCAACTTAGTACTCATTTATCTTAGAAAACATTGCAGCCTTCAAAACGTATCCAATGATCATCGATTACTCATGGTATGAACATTGGATATAGGCCTACCAAGAGTATTCCAATGATCATACTCTTGGTATATCATTGAATCCTCGTATGGAGTGGACACTCTTGGATCGGTTCCGAACTGGCGTTGGCAGATGCAATTACTGGAAGTATAAATGTGAATTGACACTAGATCAGTCATGTGATTGTGAGAGTGTATCCAAACAATGGATCACATAGTTACAGAGTGTTCCCTGCATTCTTTTACGCTGAATATTAATTAAATATTCAGCATTATTTATGTATAATATTTAATTATCATTCTACGTTTTTCATTTGTTTATGATAAAAAAAAGAAAACTATTACTTATCATTATCTATAGTTAGTTAAATATGGACTTTTTCTGTATGTTGAATATTCTACAGTAAAAACGAAGACAAGCTTTTCAACATTGAATGAAACGCGTTTGACAATAATTTTCAATATATTAGTAGTCATTTAAAACCGTAGAAACCTTTGTTTGGATATTACTACCACATGCCTAGACCAGCTTCCAACATTTATCTCAACAAAATCCTCAAAGTTTTTTTTGTTTGAAAAAAGTGAAGTTGATTAACAATTTTAAATAAGGGGCATTCAAATAGATTTGACTAAGGACGTAAAGTACTTTAGAGTTATGAATATATGGTTAGACTTTATACAGAGGTGTCTTGACATATGTAGAAAGGTGTAGCGAAACTCACAGCCATATCAGTTAGGAAGATTGTCTTCAAGGTTAATTAAACTGCGATCTCTTACATAACTGAGGTTGTTGGCCATTTCCTTGAGTGTGCATCTGTTGGATACATTTCAATGATGGACTCCTACTTTTCCCTATCAACTATAGCTTTGATGCTAAAATCAATATCTTCAACAGATCAAATCTTAATAAAGTTTTCCTAATAATAAATTTTCTCTTTATTTACTAATATTTGAACACCAGCGTTGTTATTCTTCATCTCAAAATGTCGAATGAAAGTTGTAATCTGATGTCACCAAGTCATCAAGCAGCCTTTCTCATCAGGTGTTAACCTTCCTTTTAAATTTACCCATTTACCTTGCAATCCTTCCTGTTCTGATGAAAACTATTGGCCATCTCATACGAAGCTTCATTCGAAGTATAAAATCGAACTTTTAAACTTATCTTAAAAGAAAAAACAATTCGTTTGAGAACATAAAGTAGTAAAACTTCCCTCTTATTCATTTGAGATTTCATATAGTATTCTAATTCGTTTCATAAAATTTAGTCTCCTATCGGTTCTTTCCCTCATGACTCATATAACCTCTCATTTCCGGCAATAGCTCGCGGGCGTGGATGCACACTTGGCTCGTTGCCCAGTCGGTGAACACCGAGAAAATTGGCGGAGTGTTACATTCGCTCATTCAATTCGCGGGTTGGCAGCCGTCGCGTGTATTTGCATAGTTGCCTTCAAGGTGACCTTGGCCTAGAGCGGCCACTCAGCTGACTGCTCACTTCACTTACTTTCTAACCTCAGCTAATTGACTGGCTCTTGGAAGTAATTTTCGCTAATTTTAAAAAGTAATTTTGTCGGTTTTCTTCGAAGTTTTATAATGTTAACGTTTTTTTGTACCGACTTACATTTGTTGAATGGAAAATTATGTTTTTAACTTGTTGGCAATAACTTCACAGTTCCAGCATTATAATATGTCGCCTATAATATGTCAGTTTTTAGGTTAACACGATTATTTTCAAATATTACAACAATAACTTTACAAAAAATTAGGGAACGAGTTATGGCTGTTAACCTGCTTCCTTGTACAGGTTATTGTTACCATAACCTGGGGGGTTATTGTTGAGTCCTTGGTGGACTCATGAGTGTGATCCCAGGAAAACTTGAGTCCTAAATGTCTTAAATAATGTAAGATATTTGTGTGTGAAATGGGGAGTTCGGGGTAATTTTTTGCACATTAAGTAGGTATTTGCTTTTTTAAACATAAATCTAATGTAAATTTACATTATACAGGCCAATTTACAATATATTAGAACATGTAAAATAGGTAAATTACATATCTAGGATTAAGAAATTTAACATATCAGGTAAGTAATCTGTGAAATTTCAATGTTTAAGCTTCTCAGGAATTTTTGGTGCTTAGTCATTAGGAAAACACATAGAATGTTCTGTCGAAAAGGTTATAGTATATAAAATATTTGAATAGCCTATTATGTAATAAATTAAGATACAAACAAGCCTCTCTCCAATTGAGTTGTTTGATAGAGCAAGCAAAATACTTATTATGTTTACAACTTGTCTAGATAATACGCGTTGCATTATTTCCTTAGGATATCTAGATCTGGACGAAAGTAACAGCTATTCAATGCTGTGCGTACAGCCGCAACCTTGTTCTCTTATCTCTCCCATATTGTGGTCCGGTGTTGTTAGTTAGGTCGGGTCAATAAATGGGAACAGTAGAAATAACAGCGGGCGGGGTCCCCGGCCTTTGATACGATCCGCTTAGCTTACTCAACCAACGACACTCATGCTACATACTCGTTGGTAGATACGATTGACCCCTTTCTGGGCAGAATGTGAGCAAGACCATCGTTTGGATGAAGAGGATAGTTGGCGAAATTACCTGCGCCTGCACCCGTGATTAAAGTGTTGCAAGACAGACAATGCTCTTAGCTACTGAGATAGTAGAGCGTTGTATCACAGAAGTAAGATGCCGATTGGATGGAAAATAACAATTTTTGTAAACTTTCATTACTAAGTAATTAGCAGAGTATTGATAAACAGACATGAGTCATATATTTCTGAAATGTAGACTATTTAGCCGTAGGGAAGACGTTGCCCTAGTGCACAGTGATGTGAGTTTACGCTGCAATTTTAGAATTATTGTTTGTTTACAATGTTCATATTTAAACATTTAGAATTTTAGGTTAGGTAATTTAATCTGATATATATATATATATACATATATATATATATATATATATATATATATATATACAAAAACTTTTATATAAAATCTGTACTTACATTATACAGGGTGTTTAAAAAAGAATGTCCCGATTTTAATTAGCTATATTTATTAGAAACAAGGACTTTACCCAAACATATCGCACATTAAAATACTCATAAAAGAATTAAGTTTACGAAAATGTATCATAATTGTTCAATTTATCCTCCATTTGCAGCAAGGATGACGTATATCGATAACTGAATTTCTGATTGACACCTTACGCACAGTCTGGGATGATTTCAGCTATCGACTACATGTCATCTGTGCTGCAAATCGAGGACATATTGAACATTTATTATACATTTTCGTAAATTCTTTCCTTTGTGAGAATTTTAATGCCCAATATATTTTGGTTAAGCCCTTGTTCTTAATAAATAAAATCAGGTAGTTATTTTTGAAACGATCTGTAAATAAGCTTGAAATTTGTTCATTTAATGTTTTTTTGACAAATGATAACTAGAATAATTTCTCAATAATACTGAGCAGTGGACACAAATAATGTTCTTTTTCAGTGTTCATAAAAATTGACTCGTTATTAAAAACATATAACTTACGCAGCATACACTTCAAGGTTACCGTTTCCCAACTGCCAAGCCGCCGCTGGCATAGTGGGCATACGATCATACGTCTGCAGGCTAAAATATGCTGTTACAGTTCAACTATATGACTCATATTTATTACAATTAGTTATATCATTGGTTATAAAATGGAGCCTCTATTATGGCTGTGGATGAGAGTAGCTACATTTATTGTTTGATTGTTTAAAACATGCAAAATAGAATTGAGTAGTATCTGCGATCAGCTTGACAGGTGTTCTGGTGTTATCTGATTGTATGTTTATTTTTGTTTTAGTTATAGTGTATAATATTATATTGTTAGCTTTGTAGTGTATGTAATATGTAATTGTATTGTATGGCACTAGAGTAGAAGTTAGTGTATATGCTTACTGTAATAAATTGTATCATTGTAAATTGAAACAAAAAAATACATATTATTATTATTAAAGATCCATATGTTGATATTATGAGTTTTATTTTTTTCGTTAAATCATCAAGAATGACATTTAGAGTTTCATATAGAAATATAAAACTGCACAAAATGTAAAAATACCAATTTTTTATAAAAATCAAATTATGGTCCATCATAATAGTTCTTCGAACATCAAACGACAGTTGGAGTGTCGTGATACGGCCGTATTGCGGACAGGTGCTTTTCGTTTTGCAACCTGCAAATATGTGTCAGATACAATCTGTATAAACGCGAACTTAAACTAAAATATTCAGTAGCAATAAAAATTTCAAAATTTGGGGGTGCTATGATACGATTTGAGGTACCAAATCCTTGAAGAAATTCATCTTTCCCACGTAATAAAATATATTTTTTGATATGTAGTTCTCAGTGCTGCCTCGACAATGACTGAGGGTTCGATACTTACCTACCCATGTCATGTAGTTCTCAGTGCTGCCTCGATACTTACCGACCCATGTCAAGTAGTTCTCATTGCTGCCTCGATAATGCCTGAGGGTTTGATACTTACCGACCCATGTCATGTAGTCCTCCGTGCTGCCTCGATAATGCCTGAGGGTTCGATACTTACCGACCCATGTAATGTAGTTCTCAGTGCTGCCTCGACAATGCCTGAGGGTTCGATTCTTTCCGACCCATATCATGTAGTTCTCAGTGCTGCCTCGACAATGCCTGAGGGTTTGATACTTACCGATCCATATCATGTAGTTCTCAGTGCTGCCTCGACAGTGCCTGAGGGTTCGATACTTACCGACCCATGTCATGTAGTTCTCAGTGCTGCCTCGACAATGCCTGAGGATTCGATACTTACCGACCCATGTCATGTAGTTCTCAGTGCTGCCTCGATACTTACCGACCCATGTCATGTAGTTCTCATTGCTGCCTCGATAATGCCTGAGGGTTTGATACTTACCGACCCATGTCATGTAGTCCTCCGTGCTGCCTCGATAATGCCTGAGGGTTCGATACTTACCGACCCATGTCATGTAGTTTTCAGTGCTGCCTCGACAATGACTGAGGGTTCGATACTTACCGACCCATTTCATGTAGTTCTCAGTGCTGCCTCGACAATGACTGAGGGTTCGATACTTACCGACCCATTTCATGTAGTTCTCAGTGCTGCCTCGACAATGACTGAGAGTTCGATACTTACCGACCCATTTCATGTAGTTCTCAGTGCTGCCTCGACAATGACTGAGGGTTCGATACTTACCGACCCATATCATGTGGTTCTCAGTGCTCTGATTTGATTACAACTACTAGCCTAAAACGGAACAAGTAGAGGGGTCTGCAGGACTCAAACCAGAACCCTTCGTTGTTTCTAACCGCGCGCTTCTCCCAACTGCTTCTTCAATGTGTGAACACTGATAAAAAAAGAACATCCATGTCTTCCCATTGGTACTTGCTCAATAAAGTTGGCTTGTGATGATTAAATGGAATAAGAAAAGTTTTCCATTCCGTGAAGTTCCATTTAGGTAGGATATTGTCTATACCATTTATAGTTTGTGTAGCCGGAGTCGAAGCGGACTTAGGTGTCAGGACTTCTAGCCTGAGTTACAGATAGGGAAGGATCGAATCCTGTCTTAACTGGAACTTTTTGACATTAGTATTCTGTTGACGTTAATATTCTGACACCTTGTACTGTACCGATTCCTCCCTCTACTATGTATGATAAGTTTCCCGCAAAGATCAATAGGCTATGGCGAATGGAGAGAATAGGGTTTTAAAGGAGATCGTCCTCCTTATAAATAAATGAATAAAAAGTAACTATTCCTTTAAAAATCCATTCATTTTAATGTTCACGCGTTGATTGGGAGGTTCGTTAAATTGTACCTAATTAGATAAATAGAAAGAGCATATATAAGGTAATCTTACTTAATTGCCGGCCGGCCTCATTAACCTACAGTCTGCCTCAACTCAGCCTGTTACATCGTTTACCAACAATATTACTGTACTCAAGAAAATATAATGTTGCACTACAGGTCACTTGGCATTGCTAATATAACCTAGTTACTTGGAGACAAAGTGTTGACGAGACTGTAGGCGGTAGGTTCTAGGCTCGGTCCTCTTAATACCGATACGGCATCCGCTAAATGGTTCCTATCGATGTGGACACTACTAGAAGAGTCTGGAGTGTCCATGTTGGATGGTAATCAAGGTTTAGATGTTGTGTAGGGAAAAGAACTGAGTGTCAGGCTTGTCAGTTAGCTGAAAATAGACCAACACTGCGTGGTTCGGATTCCACGTAAAGCTGTAGGTCCCTTAGTTGTTCTGGCTATTGGGCTATTAATAAATAGCACTTTCTAAGGACAGTCGACTTTAGTTGGTAACAATGATTACAATCGTTCATCTAGACTCATTCGCTCCTCATATTCGCCGATATCTTGACGACCGTTGTTTTATGAATGAATAATGAACAATGTACACAGAGTACCTACGTCATCGAATGGTGCTAATTACGTCACTGATGTGATTCGTAATACGGCATGGGTACGCGAAGAAACAATAGTAGGCCAACACGTACGTCATTAATCGTGTTTGTGATTCATTGGCTATACAATATTGTACGTCGAGAGGTGCTGTTTTACTCCGTTTTGAAACGGTTTTCGGGAAATAAACTCTTTTTAAACTGTGCGAAGATAATTTGGTCAAACTATGGTGGTTTATTTGTTTGCTGTTAAAATTATATATTTTAAATATAGAAGGCTAGGATTCGTTTATTACAGCAATTCCTAATGCATACTCCATATGTTTAATCACTGATCTTTCATTAACCATAATAAATTATCCTTAAGCACTAATTAATGCAGATGCATAAATGCAAACTTACTGAAGGTATTACCATTGACTAAGGGTATTACTCACATTAAAAATATTGTTCAGACAATAAACCTGTAAGTATATTTGGACTGACTTTGATTTAGTACTGAATTTCCATAGCTAATTTAATGTAACTGAGTATAGTTAGTTCATAATTAGTGAAAATTAAACATTTTGAACACATTATTATACTTAAGAGTCTGCAGAGGCTGTCGGACATGTTGGTTTTAATCCCATAAAAACAATGTTATTTGCGAATCCATATTTTTTCGTTATCTATTGACCAAAAGTTGTTTATGAGGTGTTATTTTAAACATTATCATATTGCACATTGGATATGCTTTTGATATTTTGAATATATAGGCCTAGTTTTGAAAAATAGGTGTAAATAAAAACTTCAAACTAAATGTTTTGTTTATTTTTTCTCTAAAATTTATTAGGAATTCGCAAAGCATTCAACGTGCAAGTTCATTCCTGATCAGATGTAATCTGTTTAAAAAATCCGTTTAAAAATAACTGTTTAATTTGCATACCCGTGATCTTATGTCCGGTTAGAAAATAACATTGTTCATATTAGATTAAAACCAAAATGGCCTGTCGGCTGTTTCCTTTGCAGACTCTTAATTTCCCTCTCAAGGTTCAAAGGGCTCTAATCGCCATGGCAGTTCTTTCCGCGGAACGCCTGATAAGACTGGAGTGGCTGATAAGAACCACACTCTCTAAACCTCCTCAAGTTCAATAGGACTCCCTGAAATATTCCGTCACTTCACCCATTTAACAGCGGGTCTAATTGCTAAATTACTATTTTAGTGCCTTTCAGTTTCAAATTTGAAAAACTTTCCTTGAAAGAAATTTTTTCAAACTCTAGTGATATGACAGTTTAACGTAATTATTAAAAATGGACATACAGTAATTGATAAATTAATTATTCTTGATATTACGTTCTGAAATCAAAACTATTGCCTGAGTAACACAAGTAAAGCATTAATACACTCAACCGTTTTTGACTATTTACAGCACAGTCAAGGAAATAGATTTCTCTTTTTATTCTATGCTTACAGACAACATTTTAAACAAGGTTTGCTTGAGCCCGAGTCCAACAGACTGTGGGTTGAGCATAACAAAAGTGCCATATCACTATTAAAATTAACGTGTACAGTATTTTTAATAAACGTAAACAGTGTAAGCCTACTATAAACTCTAAAACAACATACTGCACGTGGACACCGTGCAAGCTCAATAGAATTGGTCAAGTTATTGAGGTTAGAAAGGGTGTTTGTGTGTGAAAGTGTCTTTACTAAACTGTTAGTAGTGGATGCCGACGAAAAATCACCACAACTTTAACAGCTGATTCGTGCTATAAAATAAAAAATGACCATTGATTTTATACACACACATCAAGGTTTGGCATATTAGCCGTAGATACATATTTATGTATTAAATTAAAATGGCAGCATCAAACGCCTAAGTGGCAGTTACCACTAATGTAAACCTATAATACTATGTAGTGATAATTATTTCGTGTATTCTTGATGATAAGGGGAGAGACTGACGGCGGCAGGGCTTGCCATCCGCACAGACAACTGGAGAACTAAACTACTCGACACTCATTCACCTCACTATTGGATGCAAACTCTGTTTCTTTACTCTCTCTGTCCTGCATAGTGAACCCTAAATCTAGGGTATTTAGTTGTAATACAATGCTTTCACGTTCACAAGGCAGCACTTGCCTCTAGTTATACAGTACTATCCTGAATGAAGACATTATCCGACACTTAAATTTTAAACTGCAAGCTGTACTATACATTATAAATAAATGCACATTGCAAGAAAATAACCTAATAATATTTTTGTATTTTAAAACAGGACTTTTCTTTGGCAGCCTATGTTAGCTTACGTAGTAGTTTGGAACTTTTCTCTTTCAAAATAAACTTTAGCAGTTAGTTAAAAATACGTATTCTCATTTTCGATTCATATTTTCTCTTGAATAGTTGTTAGGCTGTTTTCTTGTGTAATAGTAGTAATATTACGGTTTGGTAAATATCATGAGCATAGCGACTATGTTTTATGAGCCTTTCATAGTGTGAATGAAGAATGTCAACTTATATTAAGCTGTTATAAGTAACATTGAAGCTCCTTATGAAAAATGCTTCTACTTTTCTTAGATAGTTAACTTCTTTTTTAATTTGCCTGCAAATCCTGTCTTTAACTGTACGTCTGTACATTTTACTCATTTCAAACGTTTGTATGTAACTGTCTCCACTCTCTTTATATTATATTTATTTGTTTTTTATAAAGTTTAAAATGATTATTTATTATATATCATTACACATAACATGAATTAATTAATATATGTTTTAATTATTAGTTTTATGAGCAGTATATTTGTTTTATTGAAAAGGATTCATTACACGCACAGGTCCTGTGGCCCATTTGTGACTTTTTCCATTACAAAAATGTTGATTTATTATGTTTATTTATGGAATAAATGGATTTGATTTATATTAAATGACAAAAGTATCTGTTTTTAAAAGTGTTTTCAACATTATTTTTATACCTATATATCAACGAATAGGTTTATAATTATTGCAGGACGATATTTATTGGAAATAAGTTAAATTTATCATCTGGTCAACTTTCTAACAGACAGACAGACAGCCATCGTCAACTGATCTGAAAGGCAAAAGCACAGAATCTATAGATAAATAAATGAACAATACTCTGTGGGAAAAACTACCTAATTAAGAGAAAACTCTACATATCGGTTTTATTATTCAATTAATATAAATACAATAAATGAATACATATTTAGACCATAGCATATTTTACACTAAACATATATTTTGATT
The DNA here is from genome assembly GCA_035578905.1 of Stictocephala bisonia. NCBI lineage: Eukaryota > Metazoa > Arthropoda > Insecta > Hemiptera > Membracidae > Stictocephala > Stictocephala bisonia. The sequence goes on along the minus strand of JAQJVL010000345.1, from coordinate 525,152 downwards.
TAATATCCTGATAATTTTGAAATGTTTACGAGTTCCTAGAAGTGAAAAATATCTAGTTTTGTCATGTCATTTAGTAATCGTTACGGCATTTAATAAATTTTACATATATTTGTAAAATAAAGTTTTTAATAGGAAAATTTAACGAGTTTCTAAGGCGCTACCTCATTGAGCTGACGTGAAGAGCGCTCCACTACGTATTAAAGTAGACACGTTCATCCGACACGTCACCGCCGAAATATAGCGTGTGCATCTTATCTGAGTGATAAGATAAGAACTCGGCGAGGTGATCAGCTCCTCGAGGGAGTGCTGTTTGCACCACGTTATGACTTGATTGCAGCGCAGAAAAAAAATCAAGGAAATAACTGCGAGTACTTTAGACTGGCAACTGTTATGAATATTAAACACGCCATGCTGTTCATATATAATAATAGTTTTATTTTAATTGTTAATTTAAATACGAAATAAGTTCACAAGTTTAACAATCAGTTTGGAAACAGACCCAGATAAAAGTGCGTAGAGCTAATACTTCATTTATTTATTGCACAGAAAAGGGATGCAAGTCTAACCTCTTCATGTATGAAGCAAAATGTAAAGCTAGTTTGATAACTGTCATGTCTGTACCTAATCCACATTTTGTTACATAGGCTTTATCAATATTCTTATTCTTACATATGAGCCGACACAACGTAGTACTTATTTTAAGGCGAATATGAATGATAATGATAAGAGTGTAGGATGAGTGAAATCTAGTTACTAACTGAGTTCAACTGATGCTCAGAAAGGGGCAATTTATTAATAGCCCAACAGCCGGGCAACTAAATAAATATATGTATATTGGTCATATAATCCAATGTCAAAATTGTGGGAAAAACTAAACACATTGAAATTGTTTGAAAAAATACTCAATTTAATAAAAATCACATCAAAATGTAATTTGAATGTAACAGCGGTTCTACACAAAAATTAATTAAAATGTTAAAGCATCAAAATATATACATTTAGTTCTCTATTCATTTCATACCGATCAATATAGTCATTTGTATGTTATGTAAAGAAAAATAAGAGAGTTCTTAAATGGAATGAAAATAATTAATTAGCTTAGAATAAATACAATTATAAAGCTCTGCTTTATTTATGGTCCAAATAAAGTTGCGAAGAGTGTTTTTGCTTTGACAAAGTCAGCAAGTTTATGAGAAGAATAAATTAACAATAGGCCTACTGTGCAATTTTAAAACAGTCTAAGTAGGCAAATAACAATCTTTGCTAAAACAACTTTTAATTCCAGAAATTACAAATAAATTTGTATCTTTTATTATCATGATCATACCTGCACCATACAAAATTCCCCCTTATCAAGAGTACATTATCTAACAGATATTTTAGGTTTACCAAGGTTTCTGTTTTTTCCGAAACCTCATCAAAGTTAGTGAAAGGAGTTTATTTTATTATTTAATGGTGTAGAGAGCCCCTTAAAAGTTGTTTGTTTCTTATTTTGAATCTGGTATGTGAAATTGGTAAGATGCCTAAAGTGCAGTGTTTAAAACTAAACAATGAACAAATAGGTTTGGACAGTTTCACAATCAACCTGCTGAAGGCAAGCAAGTCGGAGGTCCCATAGGAATCATAAGACAGCTTGTGAAGGTTGCAGGACGGATTGTCTACCCGAGCCTTATTAGTATAATACAAAGGGAAGGTTTTCTTACCCTTGTCTACAGAACAGAACGCAGGACAGTAAAATAATTTATTATAATAGCAGCAGTCTAAAAAGCTGTTAAAAAGCCCATATCATAGTGGTGCTTCAGGGAAAATTCTCTGAACTAGCTAATCACAATTTTCCAGAGCTCTGAAAAAATAAGCTTAGATCTCCCAAGGCCAAAAACGGAGCTAAAGGTAATCTAATGGTTCTTTTTTTAAATTCATAGAGGGTAATGTTGATCATGGCTGAGTTCCTATATCACTCTTCTGCGAGAGTTGTAAAGTTAACCTTGGTTGTAAAGTTAATGAATAGGATCCCATATTAAATGCTTAAAATGAAAAAAACCATTAAATTTATACAAACAATGGGTACGTATCTTTAGTATGGGGTTGAGTAGACACTTTTTTTTCACCCCTGTATGTGTGGACTGTGGGTCTATACTACTGTATGTGTACGGGTGGACAGGTGGGTCTATACACCTGTATGTGTAAGGGTGGATAGATGGTTCTATACCCCTGTTCGTGTATGGGTGGGCAGGTAGGTCTATACACATGTATGATTGTACGTGTAAGAGAGAGTAGGTAGGTCTATACACCTGTATGTGTAAGGGTGGATAGGTGGTTCTATACCCCTGTTCGTGTATGGGTGGGCAGGTAGGTCTATACACATGTACGATTGTACGTGTATGGGAGAGTAGGTAGGTCAGGTGGTAAGGTAGGTAGGTACCTGGGTGGGCAGGTGGTTCTATAGACCTGTACATGTATGGGTGGGAAGGGGGTCTATAAACCTGTACATGTATGGGAGGGTAGGTGGTTCAATACCCCTGTATATATATAGGTGGGCAGGTGGGTCTATACACCTGTATGTGTAAGGGTGGGCAGGTGGTTCTATACAACTGTACATGTATGGGAAGGCAGGTGGGTCTATACAACTATACATGTATGGGTGGGAATGTGGTTCTATACACCTGTACGTGTATGGGTGGGTAGTGGACTATAAACCTGTACGTGTATGGGTGGGTAGGTGGTCAATACACCTGTATGTGTATGGGTGGGCCGGTGGGTCTATACACCTGTACATGTATGGGAGGGCAGGTGGGTCTATACACCTGTATGTGTAAGGGTGGGCAGGTGGTTCTATACAACTGTACATGTATGGGAAGGCAGGTGGGTCTATACAACTATACATGTACGGGTGGGAAGGTGGTTCTGAACACCTGTATGTGTATGGGTGGGTAGGTGATCTATAAACCTGTACGTGTATGGGTGGGTAGGTGGTCAATACACCTGTATGTGTATGGGTGGGCCGGTGGGTCTATACACCTGTACATGTATGGGTGGGAAGGTGGTTCTATACCCCTGTATATGTATGGGTGGTCAGGTGGTCTATACACCTGTATGTGTAAGGGTGGGCAGGTAGTTCTATACAACTGTACGTGTATGGGAGGGCAGGTGGGTCTATACACCTGTATATGTATGGATGGGCCGGTGGGTCTATACACCTGTACGTGTATGGGAGGGTAGGTGAGTCTATACACCTGTACGTGTATGGGAGGGCAGGTGGGTCTATACACCTGTATGTGTATGAGTGGGCCGGTGGGTCTATACACCTGTACGTGTATGGGAGGGTAGGTGAGTCTATACACCTGTATGTGTATGGGTGGGCCGGTGGGTCTATACACCTGTACGTGTATTTTTTGTGTCTTTCGTAAGAAATTAGTTACGAATGTTTATATTATATGCATGTTATAAGTACTCAAACTCTGGTACTTACCCACATGCCCAACCATACACATACGGTGTACTGACCCATCCACTCACTCATACACATACAGTGTAGTTACTCACACACCCACCCATACACGTACGGTGTACTTACCCCCCCATACACATATATTTTCTTATCCACCCATACATGTACGGTATACTGATCAACCCACTCACCCATATACGTACGGTGTACTGACCCACCCGATCACTCATACACATACGGTGTACTTAACCACCCACCCACCCATACAGTACAGTGTACTGACCCCCAGTGTACAGTACCAGGTGTACTGATCCAACCGCTCACCCATACAAGTACAGTGTACTGACCCCCCCCCCACCTATACACATACGGTGTACTTACCCATCTGCCCACCCATAAACATACGGTATAATAACCCACCTGCCCACCCATAAACATACGGTGTACTGACTCACTCATACACATATGGTGTATTTACCTACCCATACGGTGTACTGACCCAACCACTCACTCATACACATATAATGTACTTACCCACCCGCCCGTACGGTGTACTGACCCCTCCACCAATACTTATATATGTACTTACCCCTCCACCCACCCATACATGTACTGACCCCCCCACCCATATGGTGTAATACCCACCTGCCCATCCATACACATACGGTGTACTGACCCACTCGTCCACCCATAGACGTACTGTGTACTGACCCCCTCCACCCATACATGTACGGTGTACTGACCCACCTGCTCACTCATACATATACGGTGTACCTATACATGTATGGGAGGGCAGGTAGGTCTATACACCTATATGTGTAAGGCTGGACAGGTGGTTCTATACAACTGTTCGTGTATGGGTGGGCAGGTGGGTCTAGCTAGACACCTGTATGTGTAAGGCTGGACAGGTGGTTCTATACAACCATACTTGTATGGGTGGGCAGGTAGATTGTACCATTGTACATGTATGGGTGGGTGGGTTGGTTAATACCCCTGTACGTGTATGGGTGGGTAAGTACACCGTATGTATATGGGTGGGTAAGTACATCATATGTGTATTAGTGAGTGGGTGGGTCAGTACACCGTATGGGTAGGTGGGTATTTAAGTACACCATATGTGTATGAGTGAGTCAGTACACCGTACGTGTATGGGTGAGCGGTTGGATCAGTACACCGTACGTGTATATGAGTGGGCAGGGGGGGTCAGTACACCGTACATGTATGGGTGGGCGGGGTGGGTAAGTACACCGTAAATGTGTGGGTGGGCAGGTGGGTCTATACACTTTTAAATGTAAATGTGGGCAGGTGGGTCTATATACGAGGGTCATTTTTAAAGTAAAAACCGTTTTCAAATCGCGTATGAGAAACTGTAGTTATGGATATAAATAATATCACAAACTTAAATATGATAATTTTTTCACTTTTCTATGTAGTTACCATTAACATTGACACATTTTTGAAGTCGTGGTACCAGCTTTTGGATCCCATCATCAAAGAACTCTCCTGCCTGACTGTTAAACCAGTTCGTAACTGTTTCTTTTACCCAAGAAATTCCTTAAGTTTTGGAAAAGATGAAAATCCAATGGTGCTAAGTCAGGACTGTATGGTGGATTATCCAGTGTTTCCCAACGAAACTTGTCTAGCTGCGTCTGTGTCCTTTCCGCAATGTGAGGCCGAGTGTTGTCGTGAAGCAGAATGAGACCGCTAGAGAGCAGGCCCCGCCGGCGGTTTTGAATAGCGCGCCCAAGCTTCAATAATATTTTGCAATATCTTTCAGTATTTATTGTCATTCCTCGTGGCAGAAAGTCTATCAGAAGAATACCCTTTCGATCCCAAAAAACCGTGGCTATGATTTTTCTTGTTGAAGGTTCTTGCTTGAATTTTCTTGGTTTCGTTGGGGAGTTTGAATGATGCCATTCACTGGATTGCCGTTTCGTCTAAGTAGTACGCAACCCAAGTCTCATCACCAGTCACAATGTGACTTAAGAACTCATCGCCATCTCTGTGATAGCACTCTAAAAAGAACAAAGAATATGCCATACGCTTTGCTTTGTGTTCTTGTGTCAACATTTTTGGCACCCATCTCGCACACATTTTTTTGTAATGCAGTTTGTCAGTAACAATGTTGTAAACTACTGATCTTGAAACTTGGGGAAATTTCTGACAAAGTTCGTCAATATTGAAGCGCCGATTTTGGCGAATTTCCTCATCAACAACTTTTTGTGCCGACTCTTCATTGATGACAGTAGGCTGTACAGGTCGTTCTTCGTCATGAACACTTTTCCTTCCTTCATTAAAAAGCCTACACCATTTTCGCACATTTCCATCATTCATAATACCCTCACCGTAAACATCAAGAAGCTGTCGGTGAATTTCAGCAGGACGAACATTTTTTGCGTTTAATGTTAAAAATGCGATGCGTGGGCATGATGCACAATCGGTTTTTACTTTAAAAATGACCCTCGTACCTGTATGTGTAGGGGTGGGCAGGTGGTTCTATACAACTGTAACTGTATGAGTGGGTCTATACACCTGTACGTGTAAGTTTAGGCAGGTGGGTCTATACACTTGTACGTGTAAGTTTGGGCAGGTGGGTCTATACACCTGTGCGTGTATGGGTGGGCAGGTGGGTCTATACACCTGTACGTGTAAGGGTGGGCAGTTGGTTCTATACCCCTGTACATGTATGGGTGGGCAGGTGGGTCTATACACCTGTACGTGTATGGGTGGGCAGGTGGGTCTATACACCTGTACGTGTATAGGTGGGCAGGTGGGTCTATACCACGGTACGTTATATGTATAGTAGTAAATAGGGCGTACGGGTATACTATATACCTGCCCACCCATACACTTACAGTAGTATACTGTAGAACAACCCACTCATACACGTGTATTGACCCACCTGTCCGTCTCTGCGAATAGGAGGATTAAGCAGAGTAAGCATAACCAAAAAACTTTAAAACAATTAAGGCACTTACCCCATTGTGAACAAACATAAATAAAACTTTTGTTTTAATTTCTGTACAACAATAAGAATAAAAACACCAATAAGTTTATACAAATATAGTTTAATATACAAAACTTTATCTCATGTTTTAATCATAGGATATAAATATTTATTCTGATAATCACATATTATAAAACTACAATTAAATCACAGACAAATCAAATCGTTAACTTAAACATTATTTATGGTCATTATCAAGCAACATTCCATCATGCCAAGAAAGTCTTTAATACCAATTGTTCCTCAATATTAGGATTTTGTGCATACAATTAATATATCTAATTAATTCTAGCTTATAATCGTAATTTTTAAAGGAACATAATGAAAGCAGGATTTTAATATTCACGAAATAGTCTTTTTCAAACTAACTCTAGTAGAAGTGCAACAGATCACAAACATAACCCATTATAGTCCCATTTTTTAAAGCCCAAAATATAGTTTTTAAAAATATTTCTAGTAGCTACAATAATGATTGTTTTAGTGTGTTTCTTACATCCAGTAGTTGAAGACATAAATGCGATGCACACAACAAAACCAACTTATCCTAAATCATGTAATTTAAGATTAAATTGATGTGTTTGACTGCAGATCTAGTGTTATGAAATATATTAGTTGGTAAATCAAGAAACAAGAGAAAACTTTGTAGACTGGAGAGAATAAAAATGTTCACCATTACAAAATGCAACCAAAGATCTACAGTATTATGTAAACCACACATGAAATAAATCTTAGGAAAGAATATTCATCTTGATATAGTTTATAAAATACTAAGAAACTAATCTATCGGTAAGACTTAATTAGAGAGGTCAAAAGAAACAAAACTTCTTCAATGATTTTTTAGCTATGTCCTTAATTTAAAAGTAATCTCATTTAAATGTACAGTAAAAATTCAACTTATTCATTCTCTACGTTGAAGATTGTTGAGTTTCCTTACTAATAAAATCATATTTATTCAAAACTATATAAAACAAATAATAAGTGCGAAACTAACAAAATAAGGTAAATAAGAACATTGCTCTCACATAATACCACATAAAATAAAGCAAGACACCAAGGTTTCTTTTCCAGCTTAGTAATAGAAATACATATATCAAGTTGATATAAAATGCCAGAATAAAGATACAGCTGTTGCTTATAAAATAAAAATGTCAATTAGTAGTTATGAAAACAAGTCACCATGGGCACAAATGGCCCCTGCATAGTCTTGAGTTGATAATTTTAACTAACGTAATAAAGAGTAGCTGTGTTAAAACACAGAAACATCAATCATTATTAAAACAATAAAATTATTTTAATTAAACTTTAATAACTGACTACTTGTTATTTAATCAAAATGGATAAAATCTTATGAGTCTAAAATTGGCACAAGTGTACGTATTTAAAAAATCACGAGAAAGTATGCCATCTTTCCCAATTCAGCTTGACAAGAGGCTTAAAGGTGAAATGTAGATGGTAGATTTAAGTTTTAGAGTTTCTTTATACTCCTCCAGTTTTATATCAGAATTTTCTACTTTACTAAAACTTATTACAACAATTAAAATTCATGTTTATGGCCCCTGGACTATTATTTTGACAAACTAGGCTACTCTTACCTCCGTCAATAATCCAATATAAAACACTTTATTAAGCTGACATGTTTCGTTGCTATCACAACATTTTCAAAGCTTGCAACTCGTCAATCACATAAAACTAAACATTAAAAACACAGAACACACGGTGACACGAACATAAAGTACATTTAGATAGCGCTATCATCCCGACCCGGCACTGGTTGGTAGAAGACTGGCTGGAGTGTTACGTCAGATCGTCTGCCCTCCTGCCGCTATCACTAATGTTATCAGCTCGGTGGCAAGCTGATTTTCCTGTTTGAAAAATTGTATTGAAGAGGGGGTGCGATTGGAACTGTAACTTCTCGTTGAGGATATGTTGTTTTTCCTGTACATCATTATGCATTTTATAAATCTCATATTCCTCCAGCGTATCTAACTTACTACCCTTGTGACAAAAATGTAAAATTTCCAGGCTGTCATTTATGTCATACATTGAATGGTTAAAATCAACAAGGTGTTGGGCAAAAGTAGACTTTTGTTTTCCAATTTTTGGAACTGGCCGGTGTTCATTATAGCGGGTTTCAAATGCCCGTCCTGTTTGACCTACGTATTTGCCGGGACAATCTTTACATGTTATCCTGTAGACCCCTGTTTTTTGTGTTTTGTCACCTATTCTCTTATTAACAGACGAGATGTTTCTTAGTCTATTGGTAGTGCGAAACGCTAACTCAATACCATGATTAATACATAAATGTAAGAATAAACAAGGTGCCAGACCCATAATTCCCGGTAAGAAGTACGTTTGTGTTGAGTATAGTCACACTATTCAAAATGGACTAAAGAAAGAACTTAAGAAACATGGTATTGAGTTAGCGTTTCGCACTACCAATAGAACTTTTTAATGAACTGATTAACGCCGAAATGGCTGTAAAAAGCATTGAAAATGAGGACAATAGAAATGAACGGGCATTTGAAACCCGCTATAATGAACACCGGCCAGTTCCAAAAATTGGAAAACAAAAGTCTACTTTTGCCCAACACCTTGTTGATTTTAACCATTCAATGTATGACATAAACGACGGCCTGGAAATTTTACATTTTTGTCACAAGGGTAGTAAGTTAGATACGCTGGAGGAATTTGAGATTTATAAAATGCATAATGATGTACAGGAAAAACAACATATCCTCAACGAGAAGTTACAGTTCCAATCGCACCCCCTCTTCAATACAATTTTTCAAACAGGAAAATCAGCTTGCCACCGAGCTGATAACATTAGTGATAGCGGCAGGAGGGCGGACGATCTGACGTAACACTCCAGCCAGTCTTCTACCAACCAGTGCCGGGTCGGGATGATAGCGCTATCTAAATGTACTTTATGTTCGTGTCACCGTGTGTTCTGTGTTTTTAATGTTTAGTTTTATGTGATTGACGAGTTGCAAGCTTTGAAAATGTTGTGATAGCAACGAAACATGTCAGCTTAATAAAGTGTTTTATATTGGATTATTGACGGAGGTAAGAGTAGCCTAGTTTGTTATTACAACAGATAAAAAACCAAACATTTTATCATGAATTGGTGCAGTTGAATGTATAAATACTAAGCAGACTACAAGAAGTATTACATCACAAATATACCACTACAATATTCATGAATTAAAATCCAACTCATTTTCAAAAGCCATAAAGTGTAAAATTGCATTCTGGACATCCGTTGTTAATACTTTTAATGCCAATTTTTATGTCAAAAAGTTTAATTTACAATTTATAGAATTCCGACAGTACTTTTTGTTTTCAACAGTTGGTGCAGTTTAACTTGTCATAAAATATTAAATTAAAATTGTATGGTCAGCAGCACAATTGAAATATAGTGTCAGAGCTACACAGCTTGTTGAGTAGTGGTGGTAAACAATATATTTTTGTTCAATAGCAAAGTTAAAATGAAATTTCCAATAGTTTAGCTACAAGGCTCCAATCCTTCAATACACTACTCAGACCTTACTATAATACTGCGATTTACTGGTGGTACCCAGAGGATCCAAAAATAATATCATTTAATGTTTTTAAGAACTTTTACAAATACATTTCAAAGAAGTAAATGGCTTTTGATAAAAACTAAATTGTTCAAATTAAATAAAAAACCAAATAATAAATTCATTCCGCACCAGAATATGAACCTTGGAATGGGGCACAGATCATTCGTGTATTCCAGAAGTGTCAACTAATTTTGAAGTCACCTTTACATAAAAGCCTAAACACTAATTGTTTTCATAAAATATTCAATTTTGCATTTTTTCCATTATAGCTTTTTTTCTTTTAATCTCTAAATTGTAGAGTAGTAAAATACCAAATGTTAACCCTTTGCACATGAGAGGGCTCTTTAAGAAATGTCCTCTGGGGTTACATGGCCACTGTGAGTGGCCACAGCCATTACTGTAACAGCTTGTAATTTTTGTTATTGTAAATATCCTTCCAGATCACAAGGCCACTTTGAGTGGCCAACGTGAAAATCGGCGAACACGTGCACAGCCAATGTCAGTGGCCATGATACAGTTCTGCGTTTAATATTTCTTTTTTCAATATTATTCCTCTGTAAGGTGGTGTAATCTGTTGAGAAACTTTGAAACCAAGCGTCTGTCAGTTTCCCACTATTTTAGCCAGCTGTTATGTTCCATAGATCTAACCTCTCTGCCTCAGTGCTCACCAACCACTAAGTGGTGTTTGTGTTGATAAGTGATCAGTTGTCAAAGTAATAAAATAGCCATACATTTTCAAAATTTATTATTACTTATATATTAGTGTTTTAGTTCCAGTTACGTTAGCATTTTAGTCTTTAGTTAACATGGAGGTAAATGATGATTTACGATCAGATAGTATCTGAGACTTATTCGAACCAGACTCACAAATATTCTTTTATTTCTCTTAAACTGTTATTGTGGTACAACATAGTTTTAACATTATCATTAAAACAAGCAATGTAAATTACGTGGGTTTTTTAATTTACGTTTTGCCATTTCAGCACAGTGTCAACAAAACAATTCCAACCCAGTGAGAACTGGCAGATGATATGGCTGATGCATAGTGCAGTTGGTGGCGGGGCCACTTATAGTGGCCGTGCGACATGTGAAGCCAGTTCGAACGGCAACTAATACGAGTTGACTAGGAGTGGGGACTAACTGGTCACTGCCAGTGGCCTTTCAAGTGCAAAGGGTTAATATTATCTGAAATAAAATAGAAAACTTGTTCTCATTCCATTGGCTAACATTTTAAAAATAATATGATTCCCTGATGATTATTAAGGAATTATTAAACTTATAGGACCATAAGTAAATAATTTTAGTCTTGTGTCGAAGCAGAACTTTTCAGTATGACACAAATAGAAACATGGTTTTTTGTTGTTTGGTAAACAGAGATTTATGGATGAACAGCACAATACTGTTTTGTTTGCTTAGTTATTGGTTGTTCTCGGTAATGTAATACACTACTCTGTATTAAGTACCTTATCAATGTTTTAAAATGTTTTATTGATAGATAAAACTCAATGTACTTTTATGACTTATAATTAACTATCGTTGAGCTGATTTGTTATATAGTTTTTCCCTCAAATCTAATTTTTCGTTTTATTTGTACCTATTTATATTTGTTATTGGTTTGAGATTCCTGTTAATTCAAAATTTAAAAGCATTAGCCACTTTTTCAATTTTAAAGCAACACTCGTGTATTGAAATGTATAAATACAAGGGTATCCACAAAGTAACTTCCATGTCTGAACAATACAATAAGTTGAGGGAGAGAGGCAAAATGTCTGCTACATTGCTCTTGTGGCTCAGTGTGCTTGCAGTAGAAATAATTGAAACCACAAAAATAAGTATAATATTTCATAACCATCTTACTTACACTTTTGAAAATGGGTTGTTTGATGAAAAAATTTAAGACTATCATAATACTATACCTAATTTTATAAACCAAATAATTTAGTACATTAAGTGACTCCTTGAAGAATGATCTTTATTGATTTAATAATTCACTCTTAAAAATGTCTTATACTAAAAAGATTAAAATCATCCTTATAACAATTTTGACAACATTTTTTATGGAAGACACAAAAATGGATGTTAATTAAAATACTGCTATTTCAGATAAGATTTGATTTTATCAAGCTATCAATTATTTTTTAATTCCATAAAAATTTTAATTTTCAACAAATTACTAAAGCATACATTAATCTGGTATTTATTTAAATTCTAAAAAGGGCCTAAGTACAAATCTAAATATAAACTAGTATTGTGTATTTTTTTATGCTATAAAATGAGTTTACCATGAAAAATTATATCAAATCCATTTATAATATGGACTTAGTCTGACTCTAAAATTCTGTGTACAACTAAATATCTTCTTAACCCTTTAAGGAGTAGCATAAAATATCACGAAAGAAGTAGTGCTTTTCTGGAACGTCAATAATGTAAACTAATCAAAAGGAATACTTCCGTATAGAATATTCCATTGATTAAATTAGAACAATTTTTTTTTCGTCTGTACTCGTAATATTAGTAATATTGAAGAAAATATTGAGGAAAAACAATTACCTAAAGTAAATGCTAGCCCATATATGAGAGAGAGTGAAAAACAAGAGATTGTAACAGCAGACTGAGGCCTACAGATATCAGTTTGTACGCTTCACACCTAATACATAATACTGTATATAATGAATGTTCCGACTTGACATGAGTGGGATATGAGTGTAGTTCTGAAGAAAAGAGATTGTAACAGCAGACTGAGGCCTAAAGATATCAGTTCGTACGCTTCACACCCAATACATTGTACTATATATAATGAATATTCCGACTTGACATGAGTGGGATATGGGTGTAGTTCTGAAGACAAGAGATTGTAACAGCAGACTGAGGCCTATAGATATCAGTTTGCACGCTTCACACCCAATACATTATACTGTATATAATGAATGTTCCGACTTGACATGAGTGTAGTTCTGAAGCGCTGTGTTGCCAAGAGTATTGTGTTTGACATACAACAGACAATAATAACTTGTTAAGGTAAAAATCCACTTAAACAGGCATTCTTAATTGGTTTAAATAGTAATAGAATAGAACAACATATAAATAAAAATGATATTAACAATTAGTAAATAATAATTTTAGGTCCTCAATCATAATATGTTTATTGTTTACTCACTCAAATTCACAGTATAAAACGAGTAGATTATAATCAGGTGCATTCAAAGAACTGTAACATGGTAACAATGCAAGAGGTAAAGGCATGTTCCAGCTGGTTTACATCTTCACACCATTAGTTGTAGCATTCTCAAACTCCTCATAGTTTCAGCATTTGCTGTAAGAGCATCCTGACGTTAAGTCTGGACATTTATTAAATTAAGCATAGCTGGTGTGCATCTGTCCTACAGCAAATGCTGTACCATAATACCATACCACCACTGTACGTGTATGGGTGGGCGGGTGGGTCATCACCACTATATAAGTGGTGTTTGTGTTGATAAGTGATCAGTTGTCAAAGTAATAAAATAGCCATACATTTTCAAAATTTATTATTACTTATATATTAGTATTTTAGTTCCAGTTACGTTAGCATTTTAGTCTTTAGTTAACATGGAGGTAAATGATGATTTACGATCAGATAGTATCCGAGACTTATTCGAACCAGACTCACAAATATTCTTTTATTTCTCTTAAACTGTTATTGTGGTACAACATAGTTTTAACATTATCATTAAAACAAGCAATGTAAATTACGTGGGTTTTTTTAATTTACATTTTGCCATTTCAGCACAGTGTCAACAAAACAAATCCAACCCAGTATGGGTGGGCGGGCGGGTCATCACCACTGTACGTGTATTGGTGGGTGGGTGGGTCATCACTATTGCACGTGTATGGGTGGGCGGGCGGGTCTCCACCACAGTACGTGTATGGGTAGGCGGGTGGGTCAGTATAAATCTTATCGTCAAATACATCTTCCGTCTGTCGCATCACTCATTTTTGGTGCAACTGTCATGACTATCAATTTAAATATATAATATTTTATATTGATTATAGTTTTGTTTTGCTATTTTAGAGCTAATAAACTTAAATTAATTCCATTTAAAATGTTTTAGCAAAATGTCGTCCTTCCTCTTTTTCAATTCTTTTTTATGAAACCAGTCATCCCTCTTGGGATGAGTAAATAGTCACGTTCCGGAACAGCAATACTACTTTGAGTTTAAGCAATAAGTACAAACAAAATGATCTGGAAGCACTTCCCGGACAAATCACAACAATTATATAGTTTAAGCCTACACATTTTAGAAAAATAAAAAGAAACAAATTACTAAATAGTACTAACACTGACTTAGTAGAACAAGACATATTAAAATAAATGTTCTAATAGAGATAAAAACTTAATTACCTACAAGATGATTTATAAATGACATACCAAACTACATTATAAAATAGTGACAAGAGTTTATTTATTATAGCTTAATTAGGTGGTAGATTCATCTATTACACAGTATTGTTAAGAACAGTTTAATAGTAGTATCATTTTGGCTTAGTGATGGCACAAAATATCTATGGTATCTCAGTGTAGCACAACTCATTTCAACAAGTTAGGTTGGATGTCCCTAAATTGAGAAGCAGTGACAGAAGAGGAATTCATAAAATTGGAAATGAACAGAATCTTGTAAAACACTAAAGCACATTTCACACATTTTCTGAGCCTCTGGCACCTTTTTCAAATGAGCGTAAAGGAAGAAGAGAACGAAGAAGACTTACCATCTTCCGTAAATTCTGTATTTCCTATAACTCCTATCAAGATAAAACTTTCATCCTAAACTATCTATAGGTTAATAAACCTTAAACTAAGTTGACAAATTGTACTTCCTACCAATGTGCATTATTGGAAATTTTTTTTAAATTTATTTTTAATTACTTTAATTCCTTTATCCAAAAATCCTAATACTCTTGATTTCTGAAAAAAAATACTCTACAAAAATAATGATTTCCAGTAAAGGGTTGATTTCTCTGAATTCTAAGTAAATTACTTAGAAAACCAAGTTCAGGATGGATCCTCAGGTCATCATTCTCAGATGTGGAAGAAGTCCCGAAGGCCTCAAGATGATGGCAGTTGAAGTGCAACAGTTTCACTTAGAGTAGCCAGTTCAGGGCCAATGACTGTTACTCTAAGTCCTGCTTGACGGGCCTCTTTCCAAGCGCTGTCTGTGTGCTGCCAAAAACACCTATGAGAGGTAATCACATATGCATTAAAGATACATGGCAAGTATGAATAGTTTCTTAACAAGCACATATTGGTAGAAATACAAAACAAGAAATATTACACAACACAAAATGTCTTTCCTTTGTGAATCCCTCTGATTTTAGGAAGGTAAACATGAGTTTACTGAAATCAATCACCATAATATTTGTTATATTTTGTACTTGTATTACAATTAAAATTTACAAAATAATACAAACTCTGTTTTGCTGGATATGTTGACATTGTTATGCTTGTAAATTATTCTCAGTCATCTAACTGTTTTATTAATCAACTAGCATCCCTGTTGCGGCTT
This sequence comes from Stictocephala bisonia, assembly GCA_035578905.1. NCBI lineage: Eukaryota > Metazoa > Arthropoda > Insecta > Hemiptera > Membracidae > Stictocephala > Stictocephala bisonia. Next base: position 509,576 of record JAQJVL010000345.1, on the reverse strand, counting down.
CACCCGTAAACTTTCAAGCTGTATACAAAAAGTACGACATTTATAATTTTCTTAGTTCAAATTATAAGTATTTGTTAGCATAAAAGCATTTTAGTTTATGAAATTAGGCTTAACAGTTGTGTAAGAAGCATATGCCTATTTATTTTGCCTTTTTTTATCATCTATACTAAAAGCGTAAATTATAATAATTTTTAAGAGTTGTGTGTGATAATATGTTTTTTCACAGTGATGTATTATAGGTTAATTACCTTCAATCTGCCAGTGACCCTGTAAATCCTCTTGGATTACGCATTTCGGCTTTTATGCTATCATCAGATTCTTAATAAACTTGAAACATTTTTTAACTTATTCTCGATGGTCTTGTCAAAAATAATAAAAAAAAAAAAAAAAAAAAAAAAAAAAAACGCTAAACATCAAATATATTTACTTAAGGATCTGATGATGGCATACAAGCCGAAACACACAATCAAAGAGGATTTACAGGATCACTGGCAGATTGAAGGTAATTAACCTATAATACATTAATCAGGTGTGATTCAGAAAAACAACACCAAAATGAAAATTTTCACATTGGTTTTAAAAAACATATAAATTAAACTAATATTATTACTTTTTATTTCAAGTTTTAATTTTTTATACAACAATTTACTATCATATTATGCATTCACATTAAGAATTTCAAGCATATCCTACCGAAAAACTTCTTTATAAACTACGTTATCTGTCTTTCCTTTTGTTGTTAAAGTAACTAAACTTAATGGACTGCTTACTATAGAACAGGCTACTTAAAATTGTTTGTGGGATTAGCACAATTCTCTCAAATGTTAAGGACTGTCCTTGAGACTTATTAACAGTCATTGCAAAACACAAATTAGTAGGGAACTGTACTCTTTTGAATTGGAATGGATAGTCTGTAGGAATTAATTGGATTCTAGAAATGAAAAATACAGATTCTCCTGTAGGAATAAAAAAACTATTAGTGCTGCTAGTAATAATAGTTGCTTAAATAACATTTTTATGGAAAGCAGTTACTCGTAAACGTGTACCATTGCATAATTTTGGTTGAAAAAGGTTCCTGAGAAGCATGACCGGTGTTTCAATTTTTAAAGTGAGTCTATGTGGTGGAAGGAAATTTAGTTGGAAATTGTACAGCATCATCTAATTGTACAATTGAATCTATCGATAGGTATTCAACTTTTATTTCTTGAAAAGAGTAAAGTAAAATAGTATTAATTTCTACAGCTGTCTCATTATTTGAAGTCAATATTGCTTTTTCACAAAGCCACTCAGTTTATTTATGCTTAATTTAGTGTATATTATGTCCATTAATTCCTTTAGAATAATTACCACATTTCCTAGTTCTGAGGGCAAATTGATCTTTCCCCCAGATTCAGAATATTTACAATCACCTATTCTCAAATGTAGATCTATCCAGCATTTTCTTCGCCTCTAAGTGAACTCTCATATTTTTTTATCAGAGAGAATTTTATTGTAACAGACACATCAAAATCAGTCATAGACAGAAAGCTGACAAGCTTGACAGAAAGCTTGAGGAATTGTACGATGGGTGTAGAATAAACAGGATGGTTGACAGTCAGAGGAGCTTCTGGGTGATGTTGTCATAGGTGAAGGAGATGTTGATGTCACAGCAAGTCGAAATGGTCTTCAAATTATTTTCTGTAAACCGGAGACATCGTTTATCAATTTCACTCTATCCATATTTAGCCAGAAGTTTACCATCATGATATATTTCAAACTCAAAGGGGGAATGTCTCTCTCTCTCTCTGCCTTGGTTGAGGAACATCCTCACCATCTACGACTACATTCACAGCTTCAATTATGAATTGAAAAAGGCAAGAGAAAAGAGTCTGATTTATATAAAAGATGAAAACTATAAAACCTCTCTTCCAGGGAATTAAAATGTACATGTTAACTTCATTTATACTAACTTCAGAAAGAATTATTTACGTACAACTAAAAACAATTTAAATCAAACTAATTTGTCAACATATCAAAAATAATACAGTAATTAATCACATATGTAACAAATTTGTGTCATATTTCTGTTTTGGTGTGTCAGCTGTTTTAAATAAATTATTAAACTAATGCGAATGTTATTCTTATGGGAAAAAATTGAATGTTTGGGGAGCTGTTTCTACCCCTCAGAAATGGAATTTAAAAAAATCCTTACTTAGCATGCAATAAGACCATAAAACGAAGGTACTGTAAAAATTTCAAATAGTTATCTTTTACAGTTTATGCTCTACATTGATTTTTAGATCGGCCTCTATGTATTTCTTATGGATAAGTATAAACTATTTACAAAAAAACTATGATTTTTGCACCTCAACATTAAAATTTCACAAAATTCTTTCTTAGCACGCATCTAGACCCTAAAATGAAGGTACTTTCAAATTTTTAAGATACTATCTATTGCGGTTAAGGCTCTGCATTGATTTTTAATTTTTCACTTCTTTTATAAATATAGACTAGTTATTACCACAACTAAATTTAAGAGATTGATGTAATTGTAGAATGTCAAAAATAAACAGCAAAAACAAAATATAATATAATTAATTTAAAAAATTATTTTTATTAATAATTAAAAAAACTATTTTTACTAACTATTGGTTTTTTTCTCTATTGGTGATAGTACTGGATTAAGGAAATATAAATGCTACTCACGTTCATAAAAAAACTATACATTCATTAACCCTTTGAGTCCCAGCCATATTGTCATATCTCACTCTGAGAAAGCCCAGACATTTTTGACGTGTCTGTAAAATCCCAGCCCAAGGTGGGCAGGAGTACTTAGAATGCCCAGGCCTAAAATGAGAATTTTGTAAGGGTTTAGCAAAAAATTGATTGTAACGTTATAAAAAAAGATATTGCCAATATAAAAGCACCCTTTTAAAGGTAATCATACACCCTAACAGAAAATTCATATTTGATTAAAAAATGTTTATAAAAATAAAAACTTTCTATAAATATTTGTAGTTAAAAATATATATATATATTTATTTTTATTATTATATAAGTAGGTTTCAACTAATGTTATGGCAAAATATATATATATTTCCTTGTTTAGCATATTTTTAAGAACATATCCTGAAACTTTCATGAAATTATACATAAAATTGCGGTTTTTATAATATTTTGAATACATACAAATAAATTGGCATTTTATAAGAAGTAATGTATATGTTGACTTGTAATAAATGGTAACGTTACTAATTATTGGTTAATTTTTATAAATTGAAATATTTACAGTTATATTTTTACTCCAAATGGGTTTATGTAGCTGTATATTTATAACTGCTATGTATTAAATTTATATTATAAACTTATATATATATAAATAAAAATTGTACTCAGATTCAGGGATGATATGCCAGAAATAGATATAATCCCAGCTGCCACTATTCTTCAATTACAAATATATTATAAAACAAAACAAGAATATTTATTTGACTATTTACATATTTACACATTTACTGTTTTATAGTTCATAACTTGCAAGTATGCTGCGGGATACAGTCCAAGTGTAGGCCTTTCTTGCACCTCACACACTCACTATGTGACCTCTTCACACACACAATAACTAGCCTACACAATAACTAGCACTAGATTTGCACAGTAATAGGCCTAGGCCTAAGTTCACACTTCACATTTTCACTACAAATTTAGGTCACTAAAAATTAATCCAAACTAACTATGTACACTAAAACAGAAAATAGTAAATAACTTATAAACTCACAAAATAAACTAATAATCCAAAGAAATAATATAATTACAAAATAAAAATGTATCAATTACACAAAACCCACTCATAAACACTGAATGTAAACAACAACAAAATCTTACAATTTCACGATGTTGTACACAAAGAGTAACTACAGACAGACTGGTGGAAAACAGCTGTCAGATAACTTGAAAACAGCTGTCAGATAACTTGTCATGTTATCATTACTATTTAAAATGCACTGTTATAATTATTTGTTATTTTTACACCAGATTAAAACTCATTAGCTTTCATTTGGTATAAGAATTGTGTATATATAATAAGATTTGATCTTTGTACAAAATAAACCACGTGCCGCCGACCTGATCGGCGTCTGGGGTTTCTCGCGTAGTATACGCACGGCGATGAGATCGGCCCTCGGGGCTTCTCGCGTAATACACGCACGGCGATGAGATCGGCCCTTGGGGTTTCTCAGACAAAATTTCAAAGCCGATGATATCGGCGCCTGGGGCTCAAAGGGTTAATACCATAAATGTTTTTAGAAATTACAGTATAAATTTTGTTTTAAATTTAAGAAATAATAAACTATTTTGGGTCGGTAAATGTTAAGTGAATGCAATTTAAAACGTTAATCCTTCAAACATTAATCCAATTTAAGAATTTGTAAAAAGAAATAAATAATTAAAATAAAATTTATCTATTTTAATAAAAATTCTAAAGACTCATTTTGTTTAGTTTTGACACAATATTAATCTTAACAATTTATTTTTCAATCCAGTTCCCTACGTTTTGTATGCATTATTTTTTATTACAAGTCTAAATAAATAAACTCTAATATCTTAGTTCATCATAAAAACCTTTTATTTTTCAAAATCCAAAATAAAAATTGGGGCATAGTTAATTTTAGAATATTAGATAGATTTTAAACAGAATAGAATGTTTCCAAAGGTGTTTTTTATCAGTCAGGAAGTGATAAGAAAGGGTCATGATAAACAAGGGTGGAGCTCAGAGGAAAGGATGCCTGGACTCTTGAACAAACACCAATGGCTTTAACTCACTGCCTTTGGGTGTGAATTCCTATTCATCAATGTTATCTGTCTCTCTTTAGTGCTGATAAGGGGGTGGCCAGACTAAGGGTGATATTTTGTTTATCTTGTGGTCTAATAACCATCAAAGATAAGGAAGGGCCATCACTGACAAGGAAGTTGCCTTCTATGGCAGATATTTTCTGACAAAGATATATTGTCTATCTTGTGGCTGGATATCTTCATTGTTCTGTTTATCAGCACTTTTCACATCTGAAACATTTTTGATATAAAAACTATCTCCCCATTTGTTTTCAAGAACTGGAACTGCAGAAAGAGGATTCCCATCGGTTCTCTATCGGTTCCGGTTCTTTGATGATAGAACCAAGAACCGACTTTAGGAATGGACCCATCCCTAATTTTTACCCAATGAATCATATTCTTAAGTTTTAGAAGTAGTTTGGGAACACCTTGTGTATAGTGTATAATTTACTGTCAGATAACATTTATTAATTTTAAAAAAATTTAGTAATATACAGGGTGTTTCCAAACTAAGTTCCGAAACTTCAGGTTATGATTCGTTGGGTAAAAATAAGTAAAAATGTTCTTATACATATAGGTCTGAATATGCTTCCTTATCAATATGGTGGCCATTTTCTTAGTTTCACTAAATTATTAGTAATTTCATAATCCCTTACAATACGGTGCTCAAATTTGGAACGAAGGTACCTGTTCTGCTTTATTTAAGGTTTTAATAATATTATTTTATTATATTAAGTATTTTCAAAATGGCAGCACTTAAAATCTTTTAATTGTAAATTGCGCAAAAACATGCGATCTTAGAAAAAATGTACAATATAAAAAAAATGCCAAATGTAATAACAAATCCAACAAGTTCCAATTGGATAAAATCAGTTCAAAAATAAAGGAGTACCACCAATTTAGAGGCAATACGATGTATGCTCTGTTTCATCTTATTAGACATTGAATTGCTGGTGTTGAATGAATTTCATATCTGTTGATATTTTAGCATTTTCATTACAGATTAATTATTGATGAAAAATTAAATTATATGTTTTCAAATAGTTTAATTAGTTTCTTTGTGCTTAACCCTTTGCACTCTGACGTCCGATATTTCGGACAATTGAGTTTATGCCAAAAACTCCGACGTCCGAAATTTCGGACGATCACTAAATGTGCCAAAAACTCCGACGTCCGATTGATCGGACGTTCAAAATATATTTTTTGCTGGCTTTATATACTTTCAAAATGCGCTCAAATTACGATATAATAAACTTCGATAGTTATAGTTTAGCGTAGTATTACTTTATAGTGTACTCTATGGAATATTATTTTTCAGCAGTCGTTTTTTACAGCTGTTTTGGCGCGTGCGAACGACTGGGACCGACACAGTCGCATGGTTTTGCGCGGGAACCGTCAGACACACATGCTAATAAATCAATACTTCCTAGTCTGTAAATACTATATATATATATATATATATATATATCTTTATTCATCTGTGTTTTTCAAGTTTCTATAACATTTCATTTTATCAGCTGTTTGACAATTTTTATTATTTTACGATTTTTGACCTTGTGGCTTTAGCAACAAACATTTTATAATTAAATATATATATATATATATATTTTAGAATTTTTCATTGTTACTGATACATTATACATCATTTGAAGTTATAAAATAAATGAGACTAGTGCTGCAGAATCAAAGTTGATCAGAGAACATAATACACTGTATATATGCAAAATTTAGAATTTGTCAAGATTTCAACAAATGCTTACCAAGGACTTATTTATGAAGTTAAGTGCATGAAATTTTGCATAAAAGTTTGTAATTATACAAGGAACATAATTATAACAATGATTTATAATAGGTCAATGCAATTTTTTATAGTTATAAGGGTTCAAAGTTAATTTTTTAAAAACCATTTAGGTATACATTTTTAATAACATAAAAAAAATATATATATAAATTATTTTAATTTTATAATTTTATTTTTTTTACATGCAGAATATTATAACAGAAACCACAAAACGTAAATCATAGTTCTAAGTTATAAAATAACTAGATTATGAATTTTTTATAAAACCCTTACAATATTGGCAAAATGGGCTTGGAGTTTTTCGCTAGTACTTTACTAACATGGACTGGAGTTTTTGGCACCGACCAACATTTTTGTCCAGAGTGCAAAGGGTTAATAACCAGTAATGGAGCAACAAATATTGTACTAAAACTCACAAAAACTATTCATATATCATAATATAATTTGTCAACAATGAGTAATCTGTAGGGGTGTGCAAGTAGTGATTTTTGAGTTCGAGTCGAGTTGAGTCGAGTAGTTGGCATTTTTTTCGAGTATCGAGTATTTTCGAGCAAGTATTTACAGAAGGATTTCCTGTTTACTCAATGCAACTTAAAAGGCAGACACTATCCTAAGCCTATGTTAAGTTTTGCCAGATTCGTAAATATATTTACATTTAAACTGAACACAATAATTTTGATTTGTTGTTTGGAACTGTAATATTTGATAAATAAAACTTTTTACTTCCAGCCTTTCGATATTTTTATGTGGCATTGTTTTGATTAATCTTTTTCCTTTTTTTAACTAATATGATGAAAGAAACTAAGAAAGTATATTATTAATTGAAACAATGTGGATTATAAAGATTTAATCTGTTCACTCATATCACAGATCAGATTTTCTATGCAAGCGAATTATACTGTTTCACAGCCAGCTGATATGTTTATCTGGTGGTTCAGTTTAAAGTGTACCGCGAAAACGTAGCTAAGCTTGTTGGCAAAACCTGCATACAACCAAACTGATACTAAAATTCAGGCGGCATCGCCAAATGCAGTCATTTGCTTTCAGAATTGCCTCCTCTCAACAAAAAATTGATTGTGTACACGCCAAGATGAGTGTATCTGTATTCTATGCCCTGTGGGTATTTAATTTAGTAATAACAAGGTTACAACTAACCGGAAATAAGCTGTGAATTATATAATAAAATTTTAAAATCTGGATGACAAAGTTCAATCGATTGATAATAATAACTAAGCAGGTTTACTAAAAATAAATTTTAAAGTCGCTTAGGATGAATTAGTTTTTAAATTATGATCGGTAATGAAATGTGTGCAACTTGAAACTATTTCGATACATGAGGCTACACTGAACAACAGATAAATAACTATTTCATAACGAGAAATTCATGAAAACCTGGTGTAATCGAATGAAACCATAGAAATAGTCGGCTAATATAATAGGTCTAGACGATATTAGCGACGAGATGCAGTCTGAAATATAAACTTATGAATAAAAAACGAGACGTTTGATAAGACTTTGGTTCAATAAAAATTATTTTCCGAATCTCTCAATTCATCGTATTTTGTTTAGAAAAGGTCTTCCAGCATATTTCTCCCTCACTTGGGTTGATTCGTGATTTTTTTACAGTTTACATCGATATCGACGTCAATGTGACCAGGGAACTGTTCAGTGAGTTTACGAATCAAAATTATCGTACTTTACCACCTTTTATACTCCAATTGTGTTATTGTCTAAACTAGTCAGGAAACCGTTCAACAAATTGACAGGAAAAAATATCGTATCCGCAAATATTACACACAGTTTTGGCGATCTAAGGTGTTTACAGAATAATAATTAATATACGTTCACCACGGCTATATATACTATATTTAAATTTATTTATTTGACGGAAAATAAATCAATAATGTGTCACAAGCTGCTAGAACCATTACCATATTGTTTATGATACGATACGGTATTTTCTTACGTCAAATCATTGGACGATTCCCTGCTATATTGCTTTTGTTTTGATTAAATAATAAACCGAACTCAATCGACTCGCAAGAAATATATGATAATTTCAGTTCCGAACAGGAGCTGAAAGGTTCTTTGCACATACCGCAAGATGGGAAGTTTGATTTTTGGGATCTAAAGTGACCCGTTCTCGGTACCCTTTTGATTGAGCGGTATTATTGATATGAACGAAAATATGCATAATTTTTACGGTGTACAGACCATTAGATTTGTATCAGTAACAGGTCTTTTTGAGCATCTTGCACCGGATCTCTCGTCCACTTTCTTGGGTCATAAAGACACTAACTCGCACTTCTGTTTTATTCACGCTATTTTAGGTTAGGTTACAAGGGACTAGTAGACTCAGACAACCAACATGTGTGATCGCTTCCTTCCCATTTCTGTTGTTCACTTTGAATTGAACTAGTTCAAATCATAATGAAAGAACTCGTTCACTACGTCGACTAGTTCATTTGACTGTCATCATGTACTACCTATTCCTAGTATTGTTTAGTTCATAATTACCCATACCAAACTGTTACCGTATGGTTAAGGGTAAAATAAAACACAAGGAAGCGCACATTTTTTATTCATAACTTATAAAACTGTTTACTCTTAAAACAGTTAAAACTAAATTAAGATGTAAATCTGATATTTCGTGAAATACAACTACTCGATCGAACTTCGAGTAGTTTCGGATGCTTCGAGCCGAGTTTGAGTAATAAAATACTCAATCAAGAACTCGCACACCCCTAGAAATCTCTTTTGAAAATGATAAAATATCAGCTGTTTAATATTTACTTCATCAGCTGATATGTAATGCATTCAACACCAGCAATTCAACTTGTTAGATTTGCTATTACATTTGGCAACTTTTTTATTTATTGTGTATTTTTTTCTAAGATTGTGCGTTTTTGCGCAATTTACAGTTAGAGGTTTTTAATTGCCCCCATTTTGAAAAAAATTTACAATAATAAAATAATATTATCACAACCTTAAATAAAGCAGAACAAGTACCTTCGTTCCAAATTTGAGCACCATATTCTAATGGATTACGAAATTACTAATAATTTAGTGAAAATACGAAAATGGTCGCCATATTGAAATATGTATAAGAAAATTTTTACTTATTTTTACCAAACGAATCATAACCTGAAGTTTCGGAACTTAGTTTGGGAACACCCTGTATATTTGAAACAACATCAAAGAGTCATGATATTTATTAATAAAAATAGTGTCCTCCTGTCCAATCCATCAAGCCATTTAAAATCCCCTTCGCTGATTCTATTTATGCTACCTAATCCCTCTGTAACAGGAGGCATTCTGTAACTATGACATCCATTGTTTGGATAGACTCCCTACAATCACATAACTGATCTAGTGGCAATCCCCATTTATGTTTCCAGTTATTACATCTTGCCACTCCAGTTAGGAAGCGATTCAACAGTGGTCATTCCCTACAAGTGAGGGTCATCCCACCTACATGTATTGGACGGATCGATAATAAGGAACATAGTTAGTCTATCAAAACTGTTCCACACTATAGCTCAGCTAGTCTTGGGCTATTCTCAACGATATTACTAGGTAAAATGTACTCACTTAACACAAACATAAAGGACTAGAAAGAAAGAGCCGAGTGTGAGCGGTGCCACCACAGGGTGTTGGGAGATTGTGGTGAGTTGCCACACAGTGATGGCACAAACTGTGACTACTGCAGCCAACAGGATCAGTTGTCGGCAGTAGGCTCTGGAACATCCTGCCTTCCAGTCCGGTTTGTCCAGCTCCACCACTACGGAGTAGGCCTCATGACAATACTGACAGCTCAGCTTCCCTGTCTGAACAAAAACTCCATATTGAGACCTGGTTATACTTATGAATACATAAACAAATTTTCAATTGAGATAAGTCTTAATACATTCTATAAATTATATTCCAATTTATGAAACTTTTTACCCAAAAAGATATAAATAACATCATCAGATATAAACAAATTTGAAAATGTGGTTGATTTTCGAACAAAGTTTAACACATGAATATAATATTTTTATTTAATTTAATCTTGAGGTACTAAAAGACTGTTAGGCCTGAACTTATAATTGAGCTTGTGAGCTTGGTAATCTAGGTCTGCTATATATTTTCAGATAGTTTGTTTTTATAACCATATTTAGTTAGTTTCAAATTACACCATTTTCTTAATTTAACCCAACAAGTGGTGACCGTCCGTTTTCGGACGGTCTATCACTCTCAACAAGTGGTGACTGTCCGTTTTTGGACGGTCAAACGTTGCCGCGAATATTGCGTATAAAAAAGTTATAGATACATATCTCATCGAAATAATCGATACTATTCGAAAGTCGGTTAAATTACCTATCGAACGATATCAGTTTCGATAGTTTTATTCATATGACAACTTGATGGAGAGAAGAAGAAATCATTGTTTACTATTTGATTTACTATTACTATTGTGAACCTCAAGTGTGCGTGATTTTAGTGTGTAAATATTTGTAAATAGTTTTTTTTATAAAGAACAAAGCATAAACAAACATCACAAAGTAATATGTGATTGTAAGGTAGTTGTTATTGAATTTATAAATGATGAGTAAAGTGTAAAATGAGTGTTTCATACTTTGAGATCGAAAAATTTAGTACGAAGGATTACATCTACCAGGATGGATATAACTTTTATGGTGAGTTTGGCAACATTATTGTATTGTATATCTAATACACAAACCATTTTCTATTGATACAATTATAACATCAGGTTGAGACACTAATTGATACACAATTATAACATGTTGCCATAGTAACATCAATTTTCAGTACAATGCACTATTTTTAGTTTTGTTGTTATAAATGTATAAATACTGGTAATAAACCATATAAACTATACATTTTCTGAAAGATTATGAAAGTTACAACAACTTGTATATCTTGGAATTTTGAAATATGTAATGCACATTACCTTTCCAGGTAGGGTCCCCCCCCCCAAACAAAATAAATTGATAACTTTTTTTACATTTTATGATAAGAAAAAAAATTTAAAATGTTTATACTCATGTTATTTATTTTATATAATAATACAGAACTTTACAAGTAAAATGATGTAAAATAATACCAAATCTAATAATTAGAAGTATTTTTAAATATTTTTCAAAAATACCCTTGCAAAACATAGAAAAACGGGCCGCCACTAGAGGGTTTTTAATTGCCACTAGTTGGGTTAAAATTTATATTTATAATAATAAATAGCTTTAAATATAGGCAGTGTTTAAACCTGTACTTAGATGCCCTTAAACAATTTCAGATAAAAAAGTAAATTTATTGTGTAAACACAGCTTGATTCGACCAAAAACAAGATGCTCGCACACATTTAATCTTTATAATAGATAATTCAAATTAATTAATTTTAAAAATGTTTAGATGCTAAAGCAAATTAAATTTTAAAATGATCACATGCTATAACATTTACTATTTTTTTATTTCGTAACAAATACTTAATGTAAGTTAGTTTATGTCTTATGATGCCTACTATGTAGGTGAAAACCTCACAAACATTAGAAATTAAAATAAATTTATTGGATATATTGTGAGTTTAAAATTTAAAGGTACATTTGAAATAAATACAAAAACATGACAGTAATGTAATATATATACATGCCTTAAGGCAGTATTCAGAGAGGCACTCAGGGTGGATATAAGAACATTTGCACATGCGTCCGCTTGTCCTCTCCCTGCACCAAAAACAGCACGGGCCATCGACTAGACTGGACGTCACATCTTCTCCTGTGAACACACTTTAACTGCATGACTGAAGCATGTGTTGCTTATTATTCAAAATCCAGCACATTTAAGCTAGACTGTACTTAAACATATAGAAAAAGTACTAAAAGACTAGCATATAGAAGGACGATTGTGCTATTGAAAAGTAAATTCAGTGTACTGTGTCATCGTCTTCAAACACTATATTTGGTATTCAATATTTTTAAAACATTGCAAGACACACATTTTAAAACACGCCCATAATATAATATGGTATTAAAATTATGGTTAATATGGTATTAATAATATTTATATAATATAAAATATTGAAACTTATTCTTTCCACAAAACTTACAATAATAACAAATTACACTTTTAGGAATATTACTGCCACAGTAACACGTAGTCTTGACAGGGTTTCAGATTATATACAATGATACTGATAAGTTCAGTTCATATCTTTACAAACATGATCAGCCGCATCTGCAGTGATAGATGACCATAAACAATACTTTATTGTTTTTGAAACTAAATACTTATCTATACACATACAATATCAAAACTTAACCACTAATTGCATTAACAACTTAACCAAAGCTAACATAACTAAAGTTTTAAAATGTGAACCCATACTAGTGTATTTTTATCAATATCAAACATCGTATTACACGGTTGGAACTGTTGCAATACAATATTTGGAGATTTCCAATGCTTGAAGTGTTTAAGGAAACAAACACAACAGGCACAACAAACTCTTGTCGTCTTCACATGTTGCTACCTTGGCCTACATTTAAAACTAATTTTTTCCTTAACCATGAGCAAGGAATCCACAGTGGTGTGAGGAACCCGGTCTCCTGCCCTAGTTGTACAAGTTGAATATTTTTTTATTTTATAGCCTGGTTTGTGTTTTGTTGAACATTTTCATACTCTGTATTTCATGTTGTTTTATATTTTGTATAATTGTGTTATGTGTGATAGATTTTAAGAACACTTGACTTTCTTAACAGTCAATCATAGTTTTTAAGCATGTTATGTTTTAGCCTTTTCTTGAATTAGTATGCGTTAAGGGGAATAAAACTAGTTTTAAATATAGGGAGAGGTAGTACGTAACACCTGAAGACGACAGGAGTTTGTCATACCTGTTGTGTTTGTTTCCTTAAAGATATGAAGCATTGGACACTTCCAAATATTGTCTACCAATAATGAACAATAATCTGATGTTAACACGTTCACTGCTAATGGGAAAAGTTATGGTTTAGCCAGTGCTGACAAAAAAAATGTTATCCTGTATCCATATAAATTCATTGTATGTTAGCTTACTATATATTAACACGATTTTGATTAGTTCAGTAAATAAATAATTAATGACGCCACTCGGCGTCATCCGCGCATAGCGTCAACTTTGGATGTCGTATGCGGATGACGCCGAGCGGCGTCAAGTAGTATTTTTCATCATATCGTTATTATCTAATGTTATGAAACATAAAATATAGATAATTACTTACCTTTACTTGAGAGAAGCTGTTAGTCCATTTTCCAAACAAAATGTGTTCTTATAAACTTAAAGAAATAATATTATCTTCTACTATGTACACTATTTACAATGTTTTCTGTTTGTTTACTTCTTGTGGTATGCTTGGAAGCACTTCCCTAAACACAAGGCTGGTATATCAGGGCATGCTTCAAACTGATAAGTAGTCTTTTCTGATTCCGTTACCATAACAAGCGATACAACGACGTCTTCGTACCCGGCCATTTGGACCGGTGGGCGCTTTTGTTGGCATATGATCAACTCCAGTCACCGAGCCCGGTTTTGTTGGTTTATCTAATGGAGTCAGGAGACCTTCAATAATTTTCATTCGAAAATCTAACATTGACATTTTTCCACCAATGTTATATTTATTGTACAACAAATACGCATTTAGGATTGCCATTTGAACAATATGAATAAATAACTTTTTGTACCAGCGTACTGTTTTCCGTTCGGAGGGATAATAGCTCATAAGCTGATCTTGCTGGTCTATTCCGCTCATAAATTCATTGTAGCGTATAATTGGCAGGGGTTTGTTTTTTTCTACACCTCTTTTGTTTGTTGACAGTGACATTTCATTTTCGTACTGGTTTGATATGTACAAAACCTGTCTTACATCCCTCCATTTGCCGACCATGACTCCATTACTATATTGGGCGTATGTTTCACCTTTTTTGAGTGTTTTTTTTAACTACCTCTGTAAGATTATCTTTCCTATCATTACGCAATGTTCCAGTTATATATGTTTTATGGTTCAAAAGATTAGAAGCCAGAGGAACGCTGTTGTAAAAATTGTCAACATAGACAGAATGTGCCTTCCCCAATCTCTCTGACAATAAATAGAATACTACTTTCTTTGTGTGTCCAACACCTGACAATTGGTCCATAGCCCCAGCATACACACAAAATTTTTGGATTAATCCATTTGGCTCCGTAAGCATGTACAATTTAATTCCGTATTCGAGTCGCTTATTTTTTATAAATTGTCTAAAGACAAGACGCCCTCGCCATAGTACCATAGACTCGTCTAACGATAACTCTTTTCCCGGCAAGTAAATATTGGCCATTTTATTGTTAAAATAATCTACTAGCGGTCTAATCTTTTGTAGACGATCGGTTGACATGGGGTCTTCTTTAGAAAAGTGGAGACATCGCAGAATTAATAGAAATCTGTCTCGCGGCATGTAATCTCCGAAACATGTGCGAAAGAGTTTCTCGGTGCGCCAGTAGTGCTGAAGTGTAGGCATTTTTACAACACCAGTGTGGAATAAAAGACCTAAAAATGTCTTCAGTTCAGTGATATTCAAAGGTTTCCATTGACATATCCGCGAATTTTCTGTAGTTGACTCAGATAAAAAAACCTGCTCTGCATATTGGTTAGTTTCTGTAACAACTGATTGTAAAAATATGTCATCAATAATAATATTAAAATAATCTAATGGCTGGTTATTTACTGGCAATGGTATTCGTAAACCCGTAGGGTTTGAAAATAAGAATGTTTTCATTTGGGGAATTTCATTCCACACACGGACAGAAGGAAGAACAGAAAAAGTATTAGTATTTTGAGGTCGAGTGGGAGAATCATTGTCTGAGGTTCCCTGAGATACATTGGCCGAAATGGTATTATCTCCTAAGCCTATATCACTATCATCACTTACGTCACTAGGTCTGTAGCTAACACCACTGCTGTAATCCTCTATTTCTGAATCACAATCGTGAAGTCTATCTATTTCACTTATTGTGAGTGATTCTATGTCACGCGAACAACTAGGTTTTTGATCACTCATATTACTAATTAAAAGCAATCCAATCTAAAAACGAGAATAACACACTTGTAGTCTAAAACGTTAAGAATAAGCCATGACTAATCAGAGCATGTTCTAAACATGTTTGTGACGTAATAGTGGAAGGGGAAACAGTGCTCACAGATGACGCCGAGTGGCGTCACCCGCACCGCGTAAGAACTTGTGATGACGCCGCTCGGCGTCATCCGCAGTGGTCGTGTTAATAAATAACTTTCAAACAACAATTACATGGTTACCAAGTAACAAAGACAATAATTATATAAAATCACTGTATTCATCCAAGATGTCCTTACTGAGTAATAACACAATCTAATAACATACTGTCGTGACATTCTGTTAAAAATTGGAAAAAGCATGTCACTAGCGCTCCTAGCGGCAGTGCATATCTGTACTATTTACATCCACAGCTGGAATTAGTAAATGTCAAATTTATTTCTATAATCTGTCACGGCACTTTTTTTATTGTGTCTGTTTAGTTATTTTTAGCCCTATCTTAAATGAGCTAACAATAAATGTAAAACATTAAAACATCTTTAAGAACTGAAGATTTACAAAATTAACACTAAGCAATATAGAACAATTTGTATTTATAATTGGATATCATACAAATTTTTTAGACTAATAAATTGTCTAATGAATAAAACGGTACACACAGATACATTAAAATCTTCTGTTGATAAATAAAAGAAGAATCAACATTGCTTAGATATTTTCATTTATTAATTTTGAAGACGCTGGAGATATGGGTGAATATAGAATTCAAATGAGTATAATAAATGTATATAACATTTGGAAATCACTTAAATCCAGTACTTAAAACTAGGAAATCACACCCTCAAAAATGTAGAGCACTTTAACTATCTTGGAAGTACTATAACTACTAATGGTACAGATACACTTGAAGTCACCAACAGACTAAATAAAGCAGCCACATTTTTCCACCAAGTCAGAAGTTTGTTATGGTACCAAGAATAGCCAAATCAACAATGTTCAAAACATACTTTATGCCTATTTTAACTTACAGCCTAGAAACTTGCACCCTAAATAAATAAGACCGTAGTAGAATCCAGACATCAGAAATACAGACATAAGAGACCAGTTTGGGTGTAATAGAACAGTTGAAGAAAAGATCAGAATGGCAAGGTTAGGATGGCTTGGACATGTAAGAAGAATGGAGGAAGGAAGAGTGGCAAAAATGTGTTTGTAAAGATATGTTGATGGCAAGAGAAGAGTTGGGAGACCACAAAAGAAATGAATGGACGTCATAAAAGAAGACATAATACTCAAAGGTCAGCAGTTACAAAAAATTGAGGATGACAGAATATACATGGACAGGAAAAGATGGAATAGGCATGTCAGCACACCCGGGAGACTGGAGCTGCTAAACCGATAATGATGATGATGATGATGATGAGTGTATATGAGCAATTGTAGGCATTGTTACAAACTAAGGCCGACTATTTCTTAGAAAGTGTACTTAATTAATAGCCCAATGACAAATGAACACAACGATGGTTATCAGCAGTCCCTTTCATAATTTGTTATGATTATGATTGTGATTATATTTATTTTTAAAATAGATCAAATAAAAATCTATTTAAAAAACGCATAAAGCACTTTCACAAAGAAATTTATTTTGTAGATAAAATAGGAAACAGCGACTTTCATTAATTATTAGAGAATCTGCTGAAAAATAATAGCTTACAAAAACAAACAGAAACTTACTAGAATACATCACAATTAAAAACTTTCGTTAAAACGTATATTGTTTGCGTTTGTTTCACTAACCTAATACGCCATCCATGTTCTCCTGGCCAGTGGGACCTAGTTGGTAAGCATCTACGTCCAACCTCTTGATAATCCTCTTTGGATTCAAAATCCACAACTGCTCTGGACTGTAAACATAAATTATGATTTTAATTGAACAGTTTTTAAGAAATTTGCAATAATGACACATTTTTTAAGAATTTTGTTCAAGAAAAAAATGAATAATTTAATTGGAGTTACATTAGTATGCTAAAACCCTTTGGAGACTAACTTCTAATCGGAAGTTGCAGCGAAGACAGCGCACTTCCAATAAATAGAAAATTTCACAATTTTTTTACTTTTTTCTTACAACTTTGTATAGTAGTGTAGATAAATAACTATGATAACTAAATATAATAGATTTAATATTAACCAGTGGACGCTTCGCGTGCCAACCCCATCACTCACCTTGCTCGTAACACCTCAGCCTCAGCATGTAGCTTTTGACTTCAAATACTAGTAATTAAACTGTATTAAGTACAATCATATCATTTTAATTCATTTACAGTACCTAACTCACTGCTCTTTATTTGCAATCTATTTATAATATAATAATTAATCATAATCAACCAAAGTTATTACTAATCCTATTTCAAATGTTTTCATTTTATTTAACAGCTGATGATAACAACAGTACACACAGACAGACGTATTCGCACTTTTACAGTTAACTTGATATTTTACTGAGCTGCTCTCTATGTTTAACTTAACAAATTATTTGGACCATTTAACATTTGTTTATTCAGCCAGCTGGTCAATTAATATTAATCTCCATAAGAATAACATTGCAATTTTGACACCGTGTAGGGGAAAAAACCTATGGGAATTTCAAAAATCTAGATCCGTTACGACCTAGAAATCAAAATTATATTTTGAATAAAACAAATTTCATAAAAATCAGCCAAATAATAAGTTCACAAAGTGAGTGAACTAAATAACCCCATTATTTTAATATATAGGATTTGTGACATGATATTCATTGAGGGAGACAAAGGTAGTTGGACATTTGCCATCATTACGTGAAAATTACCAATCACGACGTTTCGATTTGGTAAAACCTAAACCTTTTTCAAGTGCTAAAAACTAAATTACATCTACACAAACATGTTATAAAACTACGTTCTTAAACTAATCTACTTTAATAATTATCTACATTTTAACCTAGATCATAGAATGGGGTACAACAAAATGAACTTATACTAAATGTAAAAATGTTAACAGGGTTAAATTAATATAACCAATAAGGCGCTGTTAAGGTCACAATATCAACGAAAAATGTTAAAACACAATTAAATTAGTATTCAAATCAGACTGAAATAAGATTACATCAACTACTCATAAATAAAATAAATATATGGTACCTGAAAAACAATATTAATTCAAAATAACACAAAATATATATAATTTTTTTTGTGCATGTTTAATGTTATTTTGAATTAATATTGTTTTTCAGGTACCATATATTTATTTTATTTATGAGTAGTTGATGTAATCTTATTTCAGTCTGATTTGAATATCAATTTAATTGTTTTTTTAAATTTTTCGTTGATATCGTGACCTTAACAGCGCCTTATTGGTTATATTAATTTAACCCTGTTAACATTTTTACATTTAGTATAAGTTCATTTTGTTGTACCCCATTCTATGATCTAGGTTAAAATGTAGATAATTATTAAAGTAGATTAGTTTAAGAACGTAGTTTTATAACATGTTTGTGTAGATGTAATTTAGTTTTTAACACTTGAAAAAGGTTTGGGTTTTACCAAATCGAAACGTCGTGATTGGTAATTTTCACGTAATGATGGCAAATGTCCAACTACCTTTGTCTCCCTCATCTGATACTCCATCATTAACAAATTTCAAAAATGATATTCGTATACTCTATTTGTTAGGTCGTGCTTTGCTGCGTTCCTACTACTGCTATGTATATACCATGTGTTCAAAAAGTCTGGAAACCCCTTAATATTTATTTTATTAATCAACGGAGAACAATGAAACTCTAGGATTACGTCTTTACTGTAGTTACTGACTTTTTGGTCGTTTAAACTGTCCTTTTTCGCTTTGGGGGGACATCCTGTGGAGGAAATCTGAAAAATCTTAAATGTAAGCATAGGTCGAGTTATACTTCATTTTAAAGGTCATTGTAAGAGGAACACGTTGCTGCAACCCCGACTGAAAAAAGACTATTCGTTTGGAAATAAGAGCCTCTAAAAGTTTGGCTTCATTGGAACTTTGAGAGCCTACTATTTCCAAACGAGTAGTCCTTTTCCAGTCATGGTTGTGATAATGTATTCCTCTAACAATGACCTTTAAAATGAGGTATAACTCGACTATGCTTACATTTAAGATGTTTTAGACTTCATCCACAGGACGTCCCCCAAAGTGAAAAACGGCAGTTAAGATGGCCAAAATGTCAGTAACCACAGTGAGGACGTAATCCTAGAGTTTCATTGTTCTGTGTTTATTAATACTATATAGTAAAATATTAAGGGGTTTCCAGACTTTTTGAACACCCTGTACAATAGCTGTTTATGTTAGACAAGAAGTCATGTTTACATGCTATTTACATTGTGTTGTCTTTGTATTTAGTCTGCTCATTTGATTGTTTATATTGTAATTTGTGCCATCTGTTTGTTCTTAGAACAAAGTTTACTTATGCTCTGCATGTTTAGTATGACAATACTAATATTGCTTGAAAATTGTGGTTTTTAGGGCTTTGCTGAACTATGAATAAATTTCAATTGTTCATCATTACGAATTTTCCCCTGAATTAAACTTTTCCCAGTTGTTTTGAAACATATTGAAACATATGGAAAAATTCATAGATTTTATCTCATTTTTTTGTTAATTGGTTAAGGTGGCTTGAAAAACTTTTTTTAATTTTTAAATTTACTTTAAAGTTATAAATGATGTATCATTTTATCTGCACACATTTCTAGCTATATCACCTAAAAAATTATTCAACAAAATATAATCTATAGTTATCAAAATATAGCCATTTTCTTGAAGATCTGCACAATCCTAAAAAAAGGCCTTGGTCTTTCTAGCTAGTTTGTTATATTTTAGGCCGGTCTCTAAAGGGTTAACACATTTGCTGCACAAGTGTACAGTATGGAGCCGCCTTGCCTGGTTTGGCATTGTGGCCGCACACTTTTCTATTTAAACATTTTGACAAGTAAAATCGATTTATGTGCAATTCATAATTATTTTAGTTCATATTTTGGTATTTACAATATTTAATCTCCTTCAATCCACCGGTTCATTCCGTTCCAGTCCATTTATTTTTAGTATAACAACAGAAGCTGTAATAGACAAATCTGAATCTCCTGTTACAACTTCTAACTGTAAACTTACTGTCTTCAAACTCGCCAGAACTCATAATCTCTTCAAAACGAACCCCTCGTAAGAGTCCAGCCAGGTTATAAACATTATACATAACCTAAATATCTACAGAAAAGTAAAAAACTGCATACACCCTATATATATCTTGTACAATACAAAGACAAAAATAAAAATGCCATGCCGATACTACCGGTATGAAGTGTTGTTTACACTCGTCCGACCACACTAGCACGACGTACACACTCTCTCCTCGATTCTAACCTCACACTGGCCAACAACGAAACAGTGCGTAGTATGTGACTATACTGACCCAGTCGCAGTGAATGTGTTAAGAGTTGAATAAAACACATTAAAAAGTGGTTGAGTCTAAAATATATAATGGGCTGATTGGATGGTATGATTTTTTTTTAATTTAGTCATTTTAAGATCAAAAACATCTTCTTTCTTAAAAAGACCTGAAATAAATGCAATTGTTAATTTCAAATGTTGGTAAAAGTTATCTAACGAAGTTTTGAAATGGTTCAATAACTAATTCTTTGTGATCAGTTATCACGTTTTGTACGAATAACTAATGATGGCTATTTGGACATGCCTTCTTTATAAATAACGGGAATACTTTTCGCCATAATCGCCATTCCCGTACGATCAAGAGTTCGTGACTGGTGTGCGTGAATCACGAATCTGAATATATTGCGAGAACATATTATAATCATATTTTAAATACAGTTGCCTACATAAAATGCGTATCTTTATAATCTATTATACAAATGGAACTTTTGTCTTGATTATAGCATTTTACCTCAAAGATTGGGCAAAACTCGACTCGATGAGATTTTTTAAATCTCAATTCGAGTTAGTTTTTTTTTAAACTCGAATTTCGAGCTACTCGCATACCTCTACTGTTTGCACCTCTGTTACTCAATCAATGTGAACAATGCCTTTGATATCAAAAAACACAATCATCATATGGCCTTGAATTTTTATTTTGTTATTCGTGCTTTTTTTGCCATGGAGAAGCAGGGGATTTCCAACACATTGATTGTCATTTTGTTTCAGGATCGTAGGTTAAAAACCATGATTCATAAGTAATGACCTTTTCTAAGAAGGTAGTATCACTTTCGATGTTTTCTAAAATGTCAGAACAAATCATTCTTCGACATTCCTTCTGTTCAGGAGTGAGACACTTTGAAACCATTTTCGACACACTTAACTCATGTTAAAACTTTCATGAAGAATCTTTTCTAAAACTTTTCTTGCCATTTCCAGTTAACTCAGACATTGTTCTGATAGTTAAACTGCAATCTTGTCAAACAAGATAACCGTTTTTTTTTTTTTTCAATGTTAGCATCGGTTTTTGATGACGATGGTCTGTCAGTGCGTGCGTCATTATTTTTGTCTTCACGGCCACCTTTAAATTGTTTCAACCACTCAAACACTTGTGTTTGTTATAAACAATCACCATACACTTGTTGCAACATTAAAAATGTTTCACTTGCAGATTTTCCAAGTTTGTAAAAAAATATAATCAGGACACTCAAATTTTTTCCGATGCAGAGACAAAAGGTTATATGCTTATAACTAACACTACAAGCGGAATGTAAGTTATAAGCATTCCGTATAGGTAAATTCGTTTTACCTACGAATCGTTAATCATCTAGGTTACTAAACTATGAACTAGTACCTATAATAAATTAATTAATCATATAAATTATAGGTTATCATATAAATTGTTTCATTAAGTTTAAACCAATTCCATTAAGCTTTAAGAGATTAAACTTTAAGCTTGCTTTAAGAGATTAAACTTTAATCTTAAACTTTTGTAGATTTTTAATAATCCGTTAGCTCCGTAATTGTGGATGAATAATGAAATAATGAATGCCAGAGACAACGTATCATGAATGCGTGAATGAATGAATGACCCCAGTGGGGTCATCAGCAAGTAAGCAGTGCACATATTCACGCATCATGAATGGTTGTATAAGGCCCAATGATCAATCGTCCTTGAAAACCGATCGTTTGCACATTACGATCACCTCCCTCGGATAGTTCAGACCTCCTCTCTGTGTTTCATTTAGTTTTAGTGTCTTTGTTTTTATTTTCTGTGTTCCTTGCCGTTGGCAGCTAAGCTCCCCATTTTAGCTTTGCTGCTGACAAGACAAGTATTACAGCTGGATTACCCCTAGCTCCGGGGTCGGAGTGTGATGGATGAGCACCTGCATGCCTACTGACTGCAATTTTCCTGGAGACACAGTGTGAAACCTACGGGCTGGGACTAGCCTCTTGTCTGCGTCCCATATGGGCAGGCACTTCTTCACCCTTTCCGCACTGTCCGTCCAACGGCCTCCAGGATTAAGACATCGACATGCAGGTGACTCACACCCAGTTTTTATCCACCCTTCTGGCCTCCATCTTAGAATTTTTGGTAGATCGTCCATCAGTTTAAGTTTATTTACCAATGTTGCACCTGTTTGTGAGAAACTATTTTTAGACTTTATTTTTATTTTGTTTAGTTTATATTTTGGGGGGGTGGAGTTTTCTGGTAGTATTCTTTAAAAGAACAGAGTCCTCGGGTAATTCTTCACTTTGTTGTTCTCATTAGGAGCCGCCCTGTAGCCAGCAGGATCTCGGTGTAGTTAATAACTTAAATGTTTTTTCTTGTTTTGTAACTTTTCAAAATTGTCCTAGCTTTCCAAATTTCTTTTGTGCTGGAGGCCCCGTACAGTCCGATTCGTAATAGTTTATATTTGTATGTTGTATTATTTGTAGTTATGTATTAATTTATTTATAGTTATTGTTAAGTATTGTTTTCTTGTTAATGTTTTCTCTTGTTTATTTGTTACTATTTTGTTATCTATTTTATTATTGTTATATTTTTTCAGAGCTATCTGTATATAGAAAAGCCAAATACCACTGACTCACTCATCACGGAATCTCAAAAACCACCAAACGAATTTACACAAATGTTTAATGGAAGTTAGCTTTAGTATCGAAGGGATCCACTGAGAAAGGATTTTTTGAAATTCCATTCATAAGGGGTATAAACAGCCCCTCAAAATTTCCTTTATTCCATAAGAATAACATTGGGTTGATTAAAGCAAATCAATAAAGATCAGCTGTTTTATAAATAAATAAACATGTTTATTTTGTATGTTTGGCATTATCCTATTAATGCATTAAGAGTTTAATCTTCAGCTGTTAAACAAAAACAAATGAAACGAACACGTTTAAAATAGGCTAAGTAATATCAGTACTATTGGGTATTTATACTAATAAATAAGTAGCAACGCAAGTACACAAGTAACGCAAGTGAGTGAAATACTGTAAATAAGTTTAATACTGTTATTTTATGTTATATTGTTAATCTACTATTATTTACAGTCAAAAGTCACATGCTGAGGCCGAGTGTGGGTCACAGTGCAGCGAGAGTTGGGGATGGCATGCGAAGTATGCAGGGGTGTCCCCTAGTAATTATATAAAATCCATTTACCACTCATCACTATTTCTCCAAAACTATATGTCCAATTGACTTGAAATTTTGTACATAGGTTTATCTTGGCTCCTA
The DNA here is from genome assembly GCA_035578905.1 of Stictocephala bisonia. Classification (NCBI taxonomy): domain Eukaryota; kingdom Metazoa; phylum Arthropoda; class Insecta; order Hemiptera; family Membracidae; genus Stictocephala; species Stictocephala bisonia. Next base: position 485,169 of record JAQJVL010000345.1, on the reverse strand, counting down.
GAGACTCACTAAGAAAGGATTTTCCTCTCCGACCTCAGGATTCCGTCTCACTGGCCTCCAAAATTGCAATGTTATTTTTATGGAGCTATATTAATTAATTGATTTATTGATTAACAGCTGTTAAATAAAAACAAATTGAATAAAATGTTGGTAGGCTGAACTTTTAAAATTAAAAATAATTGAGTGCAGTAGGACATTACAAATAACATCAGCTGTTCTGAATTGGATATAAATTTGATACAGTATAAACTGATAGCTTGCTGCACATTTCAATTATATAATCAAAATCAATATTTGTTCTGTGATTATGACTGGCACAGTGGGCGGGTACAGCTAGTAAATATAGCAAAAAAATTGTTGCTAGTATTTTTAGCAAAAAAAAAAAAAAAATATATATATATATTTTGCTAAAAATGTTTTATTAGGCCTAACCTATTTTGATTTACGTTAATTAATGTTGATATTTGTCTTGCTTTCTTTTTTTATTTATTTTATTGCCTTGAGGCATTTTGTTATTACATAGTGCGTACCTAGACTCTCTGAGGATATTTTTAGGTATTGATTGTGGGTCAAAAACAAGACATAATATCATATTTCAAAATTCCAAATCACACCCGTACAGCCGCCATTTTTTATTTTAAAACTATTTAACCTACAAAGTTAAGATTTGGTATACACATTAATAAAACCATTTTCTTACTGAAATAAGAAAATCACAAACAGTTTTTTTATTTTTAAAATGTCAGCTGTTTGAAATTTTTGAACCTTAATAACTTTTGAAAGGTAAGGAACACAAAAAAATCACAAGAATACATTATTTTTGCAAATTAAATTTGCAATCAAAAAAAGTAAAGTTGAATGAAATCGAATGACAAACAATTGAGATTTGAGTATTTTTGTATTTAATCATTTACGTGTCAATGTGTACAGCCGTGGTGTCATGCCGTGTGAGTCAAACACAATACATCAGCGATCTATTCTGATTACATTCATCCAAAACACTACAATACAGTGATTTGTGGCATTATTGTAATAAAAATGCCCCTAACAGGCAACGGGAAGAAAGTTGCAGATAATTTTCGTTGTTATTAAATTAAAAATTAATTTTAACCTTAAGTAGTGCCCTAAAAACTAAAATTGTTGTAAAATTTATTTGTGATGCAAAGTAGTTAGTGTAAAAAAGCAAGTAAAATTAAAAAAGCATTAGATTATAAATTAAAACTTTAAATTTATTTACACATTACGAATTATGCTCAAAATGTGAGCTCAAACACAGCATCAAATTAATTTCCTTCATTAATAATTCCAACACCTTCAACAATTCTACCAACCTAGAATTTACAACAATTTGAGTTTTTAGCGTACGACTTAGTGTTGAAATTAATTTTTAATTTAATAACAACGAAAATTATCTGCAAATGATTTCCCGTTGCCTGTTAGGGGCATTTTTATTATAATAACATCACAAATAACTTTAATGTAATGTTTTGGATGAAAATAATAAGAATAGATCGCTGATGTATTGTTGTGGTTGACTCGCGTGGCACGACACCATGGCTGTACATTGGCGCGTAAATGATTAAACACAAAAATTCCCAAATCTCAATTGTTTGTCATCCGATTTCATTCAACTTTACTTTTTTGGATTACAAATTTAATTTGAAAAAAAATGTATTCTAGTGATTTTTTTGTATTCCTTACTTTTCAAAATTTATGAAGGATCAAAAATTTCAAAGTGTCACCATTTTAAAAATAACTAAAAAAGGTTTTTGATTTTTTTATTTCAGTAAGAAAATGGGTTTAGTAATGTGTATATCAAATTTTAACTATAGGTTAAATAGTTTTAAAAATAATTTGAAAAAAATTGCGGCGGCTGTACAGGTAACGGAGATGATTTGAAATTTTGAAATATGATATTATGTCTTATTTTTGACCCACAATCAAAACCTAAGAATACCCTCAAAGTGTTCAGGGACACGCTGCATATATCTGTAGTTATTTAATAAAGATTTTGGTCCTGTAACTTTTCACAAACGGTCAAAATGTATTGGTCTGTAAATGTTAAATTTTTTTATTTATATCTTAATACTTTTTTTAATTTAATGTTTTTTTTAATTTTGATATAATAAACAATATTTTTGCCCTTTAACTTGTGTTTTTGTTCTGTGTCCTCCTGAGTATGATGCCTTCGCACCCACCCTCAGTTAGCCCAGTTTTGACTTTACGAGGGTGGGTTCGCAATAGTGAAAATGAATTCAATGTAAACAAATAATGACCATAAATAGCACATAAATAACAATGGCGTGCAGAGAGTGATGTGTCACTAGACTGAATCACCCGACTGACAACAGATTAGTTGTTGTTATAGACAGATTGTTGAAAAAATATGTAAAAGATGTCAATATTATGGAACATTATGATTACAAACAACTTTTTGAGTAACTTCAGCAATCATGTACTAATAAATAAAGTGTTTATTATGTTTACACACTTTAGGCACATATTACATTATTTACTGTGAGACACTGCAGAACTATTAGATTTAAAATAAGCTCAACAATTCTAAAACGTTATTGACCTAATTAATATGGAAGTAAAATTTCAAACACTAAATTTTTACTTACCTACTCAAACATATTTAATTAATGAAAAATTGATTTCTTCAAAAGAAATTTGGCAAAATAGTTGGACCAACCTCATACAGTTCCAGAGCACACATGGAAACCACAGAGCAACTCCAATTTCCACCACACGGAATAGTAGATCATGCCAGTTGCGACTGTGCAAGGGCACTCTGCAATAATGAATTATATCTCCAGTACAGTATAAACATCATTAAAATTCTTAAATATATAAAAAGCTGCAATCAACTCCAAATTAATTGATGAGGTAACAATTTGAACGTTAAAATATTTTGCATCTGAATATCTTAGATTAGTTCAGATAACAACATTTTAAATATGCATTCAAAAAAGTGATCTAATCTGCAAACAGTACAAAATATAATTGAAAAATGTATGCTTAGCTATTATTTTTCACGATTTAACAGCATAGTTTATTAAATTATAACATACAGAAATTAAAACAAACATGTTACTATTTTGTCACAGATAAATTGATGTTGGCAGCACTGTTCTGATTAATTCAACTTCTAAAACAGCTCTCGATCTGCATTGGAAGTTGACTTAAACGGCTGATAATGGTAACAGTGCTATCAACAACAGTTTATTTGTGACAAACTAGTAACATATTTGTTTTCATTTGTTTGTTATAGTTTAATAAACTATGCTGTTAAATTGAGAAAAAATAATAGCGAAGCATACATTTTTCAAATATATTTTGTACTGTTTGCAGAATAGATAACTTTTTTGAATGCATATTTAAAAAGCTTTTATCTCAATGGTAAGTACCATAAGGAATCTGAACATTTGGCCTCTCATATCTACGTTATTAAGCAAAATATCGAAAAACTGACAAGAATAAAAAAGTCTTTAAATTATCATTTCTATATACAACAATCATAAAATATATGGTGTTCCATAAGATAAAACAAAGTTGACCACCATACTGGATAATGGCGGCCATTTTTCAATATTTGAATCATGTGTTTTTAATTGTCTCTAAAAACAAGGTAAGGTTCCTGATTTAAAGTTTTTTGTTAGGTTTTCCAAAATCACAATGGTAGCCCATTTAAAAGAGACCCATGCAGTCATCAAAATTAGTACACTATTAAAGCATATAAAAAATGGTCAGATAGCTGCTGAAGTACAGAACCATTAATATGAATATTTAAACTCATTTAAAAAATAAAAAAAAAACATCAATACTCTTTTTACTGTAAACAAATGCAAGATAATCATATCTCACTTTATTGGCAAGTGTACCTCAAACATTCTACTGCATTGTTTTGGTCCTTATTTGTTGTATTTTAAATTTTGAATTTTAGTTTATTTTTAGGTTTAGTTTTGTAATATAATTACTAGTGTTTTGATCAATATTTGAATTTGATTTTATTATTTATAATAAACTTACAAACTAGAAAACTGTTTATCTATGAATTACTTCTTTATGAATATAATTTGATGAATGTTTTATACTTACATTTTAAAGTTTTTAACATAGAAAAAGGTTTCCCACACCACAAATGTTTCTCATTTACTATAGCAAAATTGGAATTTTATAAAGCATTTTTTTAAATACAAATAAGGAATAAAACAATGCATACAAACGTATGAATGTAATTTAAAAATAAATGTTATTTATTTATGAAATTTTAGATGAAGAAATGAATACAATGTCATATATGTATTGTCAAAACGTTCTTCACAAGTTTTAAAATTTTTGTTTTTGAGTGTGAATTTTATCACACAACTTATTACCAAGACATAAAATAAATTGTACACAGACCAAAAAGTTGGCAAAAATTGTGAAGTCCTAAAAAGGTTGATTATTATGAGGATATGGGTGATATATTGTTATCAAATGCTTTACTTTTCATAATAACTAATTTATAAATTCAAGTACCATTCAGTAGCCTTGCATAATTCGGAATGCAACTATCTGCAATTCATCCGATGCAGGTCAGATTAATATTAAGGTAGCTTATTTCTTCGGTGGTAAAATCAAGTTGTTATTAAGAACGTGTATAAATTTTGTACTACTATATGCATGACATAAGAGTGAAGCAATGCACATGTACTTACAAATGAAGGCACGTTCAGTCATATGATTAACATTTTATCTTCCCCTTCTGTATTTATACAATGTTGCACCACGTTGGTGCACTATGTTATTTGTAGTAACGTCATCACCAGTAGTTAAAGTCAGTGACTTAGCTGAATAATGAAGAGTAGCTGTTTTTTGTCTTTAATTCTTCTATCCCTTTGTGTTAGCAGTATAGTAAATGCCATAGCCTACATTTCATAATTAAGTTATCATCTTCATTTGAAGAATTAATAGAATAACATCATTCTAATTATAAAATTCATTAATTATAAAAGTGCAGGCAGAATATAATACATAATTTAGGTATCCTTGTCGTTTGAAAAGTCATCAACCATGCAAAGAACACTTAATCTTGAACTTTGGCGTAAACAGATTCAATGATATCTGGATCAGTTCGCCACCACATCGATTCGGATAGTCCCGAGTACACTCTCTTGTAATTTATAAATATAATTAGTTAAAATTTCATTAACAAAACACTAACTTGTTTTTCCAGAACTCTGATAGTGTTTCCGAGCAAAGGAAGACAACAACAAAACTGAGCATGAGAGTCTGCGAGAGCAGTCCTATCCTGGACTGGTGTAGCTGAGACGTGTCTATGAAACTCTGTAAATAGAAATTGTATATATATAAACAGTCTTAAATTAGGCCTATATAAATTATTTGCAACTAAAATAGATGGAAGTTAAGACTATAATAGGCCATGTGGGAATTGAGCTAAAATCAGTCTAATAGACAGACATTCATTTATTTGTTTTCTTTAATCTAGTTACACTTGAAGAACAAAACTTCAAGTGTAACTAGATTAAAATAAATTCAACAAATTATGCATTTCTTGTTTGTTTTCAATAAATATAGTATCGTTAGTTTTATAATAAAATGTGCTACAATTTATTACTTTTGTGTTTTTTTTATACAGGGTGTAGTTTTTATGTAATGTAACGTCAAAGTTTTTAACTATCCGCCATTTTGAAAATTGTCAATACATTTTTTTCAATTTTTTTATGTAATAGAGTATTACTAGTATAGCATATGTGCTAAATTTAAACACTCTCTATCTCTTATGATTGCTGAGAAGAAAATTATAATGTAAAAAACACAGATGGACAGACAGACAGAAAACGGTGCATATTAGGACAATATTTTATGACATTTTTGTTTGTTATGACCCCAGGAACAACCTCCTAAAGTTTGTCCAAGTATTTCAGTTACTCCCTGTATAGCCTACAGCATCGTACTCTTCAAGAGTGCTACAATTGCAAATTTCAAACTATAGCGAAAGCAGCAATACAAATTTCATAAAACAATATACAAAATTGATAAAACTAATTTTATGTATACTAAAACATTCTGCATAATGTGAAGAACCTTAAAATGTCATTTTGAACTAAGAAGACTATGTCCAATAATTGCAAAATCTAGTCTATGTATAGGTAGGTCACTAGACCTATCACAATCGTTGAACGCCATTATAACACTCTCATATCAAATAATAATATATATTTACAACACACAATTTATGAAATAAAATTACATAACCAAAAACAGTAAAAACAAACATATTTGAATTACTAACAATGTCAATAACAAACTAATGCGATGTATACTAGCTCGAAGCAACTGACACGCGGGCTCAAAATGACAGTCGGATATCTTAGCTGTTTGACCGGCGATGTTATTTATAATAATGTTATGTTGTTCACCAGTGTTCCAAAGGCATCAAAGTTACAGAAAATAAAGTTTGACTCTTTCAGAACACAATATTATTTATAACGCAATTTAATAATATTTACATACAATGAAACCGCTTGAAATAAAATGTTTTGGTTGTTGAATATCGATGATTGTCATCACACATACAACTTTTGACCATTGAAAATCAATGTTTGCCACTTCTAGGGTTTTCAAGAAAAATCACATAATTGATGATGTATGTTATTTTATTCTTCATTTCATGTATTCTATCTATTTCTATTCTTAGTGGCTCTTTCACAATTTCTTATAATAACACAATTATTTTCCTTCATAATCATGGTTGTTCCTTTAACCCTCCAGCAGTCGCGCCTAAAATTTTACGTCGCACTCTTATATTCAGATTATTTACGATGGCTTAAAACTTAAACTTAGTTTAACACAACGTGATACATCAATATTTAATGTTTAACTCCTTAACTTTATTAAACAATATCTGGTAATGTAAATTTCAGTAGGTCAGATATAATAAAAAAAAATGCAAAATAAAATATTACATTTTCTATTTTGTGACTGTAAAAATCCAAGGATGAGAAAGGTCGCGCAGTATCTGTCAGACACCACAGAACCTTAAATTGTAAATGACTTTAGATTCTTTACATAAATGAAAATTTCATAATGATTTATAATTCAATAATCATTAGAATTATTAATATTTATTTTTAATGTATAAGTGTTATTTTTAACACTTATACATTAAGTTTATTTAAATTCATTTATTTTTTTTTATTACAATATAAGCAGAAAATGCACAAATATATTACAAGACAAGTACAAAATGTGCAAATATTATGGTGATTGATTTCGGTGAACCATGCTCACCTTCCTCAGACCAGAGAGATTCACAAAAGAATGGAAAATGGTGTTCAACAACTCAATTTATAGGCCTACGACCATGTGACCCTATTGGCTTTTACTTCTGTTCTATTAATCGCTGAAAATACGTTATTAAAAACTATTTCGGAATCAAAAGTAACCTGTTCATTCATTAGTTATAAATAGTTTTTAATAACGTATTTTCAGCGATTAATAGAACAGAAGTAACAGCCAATAGGGTCACGTGGTCGTAGGCCTATAAATTGAGTTGTTGAACACCATTTTCATTTCTTTTGTGAATCCCTCTGGTCTGATGAAGGTGAGCGTAGTTCACCGAAATCAATCACCATAGTATTTGCGCATCTTGTACTTGTATTGTAATATACTTGTGCATTTTGTGCTTATATTGTAATAAATTTGTGTTGTGTGACGTTCACTTGTACTTTATTTGTACCAACACGTATTATGCTAATTAAAAAATATACTTCTTTTGTAGTGACATTTTAAAAAGTTTTGAATCAATTAGTCCATCTAAGAAAACTGTATGTATATATTAATTTAAAATGTTGTAATGTGATTTTTTATATTGGACTTTGATTATCATGCATAATAACACATTTTAATACAAATTGTAGTTCATTACAAATTATGAATTATCATTGTCAATTTACAATTCAGAATAAAATGCTCTGGCGTCAAGGGTCACACCGTATCCCAGAGATACTTAGGTTTGGGGGTGTGGGTGTTGCCTAGACAAAACTGGTTTCCATACTGGCTCATTGAGGGAGTGGACGGGAACTTCCAATGTAATGGCAGCGCCTCCTGGACGCGGGAGGAGGAAAGGGCGGGCAAAAACTGTTTGTCGGTATCTGTGATATATGGTGCAAACAATGGATTTTCAATTTTTAAATTGAATGTTCATTATATTTGATAGTAGCTTTTGCTATTAACAAGCTTTACTATAATCCAAAGTAAATAATCTAACAAGTAAATAATCTAACATGTAAATAATCTAACACGTAAATAATCTAACACGTAAATAATTAACACGTAAATAATCTAACACGTAAATAATCTAACACGTAAATAATCTAACACGTAAATAATCTAACACGTAAATAATCTAACACGTAAATAATCTAACACGTAAATAATCTAACAAGTAAATAATCTAATCAGCTTTTAAGAGACAGTTTACATAAAGGACAAAAATAAACGAAATCCGGCGAAAAACAAAGCCAGGTGAAAAATGCGGCAGGTATATATACACGTTCAGTGGTACTGACCCACCTACACATACATGTACAATCGTATTCGCCAACCCACCCATACACGTACAGTGGAATATTAGCCAATTTAGAACTAGATATTTTGAGCAATAAGTATTATTTATTACACATCACAATCTCATTTTCTAGGTCTTTGCTAATTATTTACTTACATCTTGAGATGGAAACAACTGTCCATAGTTTGAATTTTTGTTGAATTTTTCTAGCTCTACTAAGAATCCACCGCGGACCTGTAAACAATATATTTAACAATCATACAGAAACCTGATAAAATATTTTATAAAAAAGGCTTAAAGTATCTTAATTCTCAACATAGTTCAAAAGAATGTTTAAATTTGCTATTTTCCCCATTATTAAATTCTTATTGGTATATCTTCTACCACAATAATTGTAGCCTACAAAAATAAGTTTTGATGTAGACAATTTTTTGCAGTCTGATTTGGTTGGTAGTGTAGTTGGTTACAACCAAATTTGATAACTGATTCTCAGTTTAATCCCAATCAGAGTCATAGCAAATTTTGAAATAGATCAGCTTTTAAACACCAGCAGTTTATTTGTCATTGGGCTATCAATTAATGCCACTTTCTAAGGTAGTCTGCCTTAGTTTGTAACAATGTCTTCATTCACTCATCACACTCATTCAAAAGCCATATTTTGATGATAGGCGTCTCAAGTATAAATAAGTTTGCTATCATCATATAGTGGTGGTTCCAACATTCTCCTAGGTTTCCTTAGTAAATGATAGACAACAATTTGTAAAACAAAAAGGACGCAGAGGAAGGAAATAATAAAAAGACAAAAAGGTAAGCCAAGGTAGTTTGGGATAAGGAGAGTGTTGTGAAGAGATGGGAGTTGTGGATAAAGCTCCTTGGAGATAGGAAGACAAGATAGGGTGGGGAGATCATCATTTCATTGAAACAGTTCATGGCGTTTCAGTTTTGTTCATTACAATACTTATTTTATAGTAGTCAAATAACATTATGTTGTGTTGGGGAAGGGCCAATCAGGCAAAAACAGTCTTAATTCTTTTTCAAAATCCGTTTCAGTAACCAACAATAAAATCAACAAACAACAAAAAAGATCAAAATTAATTTATTTGAATGTTAGAGGCTTGACTGGTAAAATAGAAATGCTGGAAATTTTTTTGGATGAGGAAACACCAGACATTCTTATTATCTCAGAACATGGTTTGGAACCTGACAAATTGACTGAAATAAATTTGCACAATTATTATCTTTTACATAGCTACTGTAGACAACACAACAGAATGGGAGGTGTTGCCATTTTTGCAAATATAAATTCAATTTTAACTGACCTAAAAATATTAAATCTTAGTAACAATCTAAACCAGGATTTTGTTTTTGAATTTGCAGACATTAAGGTTAATTTAAATGGCACTTCTCTACTAATAGCAGAATTGTATAGAACACCAGACGATCAAAACTTGAGCAACTTTTTTGATAAATTAAACTCTTTTTTGGAGAAAGCCAGTCAGACTTCTGACAAAATTATCATAGCAGGAGATTACAACATTGATAATTTTAAATCTGATTCAAAAGCAAAAAAGTTTAGAAATGTTCTGAAAAGTTACGGATTAAATCTAGTTTTAAAAACACCAACTAGAGTCACAGAAACCACCTCCTCCTGTATAGATAATTTTATTACCAATGCAAATTTTTCTACAGCAAATGTAATTTCCCCACTTATTTCTGACCATGATGCCATAGTTATTAGTTTTCCATCACCACTTAACAACAATTTAAAATCACTTTGGACCACTGAACGTGAATTAAAAGATCAAAATTTTTTAGAACTCAAACAAAGGTTGAAGTCTGAGAAATGGTCTGAAGTCTATAAGACACAGGATGTAAATGTCATGTACAATAACTTTTTGGAGACATTTCTATATTACTATAACATCTCTTGTCCACCAAAAAGAGTGAAAATTAAAAACTCCCTAAAACAAAAATGGGTGACTCTAGAAGTCATCCAAGCAAAATCAGAAATGTTTGAAGCTTTTAGTAACTACAAAACATCTAAGTTACCAGTAGATAAGATTGTCTATCAAAACGCCAGATTAAATTACAAAAATTCTATCCACCAAGCTAAGGTAAATTGGATTGGGGATTCTTTAGCTAATGCCAGCAATAAATCAAAACAAACTTGGAAAGTTATAAATCAGTTTAGACAAAATAGCCCTCACTTAGTAAATAACTTAGTTTTGAAAATAGAAAACACAATTATCAAGAACCCACATGTCACTAGCAATGCTATTAACAACTTTTTTGTTAATATTGCGGAAAAATTAAAACCTGATACTGTAATAACCTCAAGCAACCCTCTGCCCTCCATTGATCATTGTCTCTTTTCAAAATTTAAAAACATCTCTGAAACTGACACCTTAAAAATTGTCTCCAAGTATTCTCCAAAAAATTCAACAGGATTTGATGAAATCAGCATGAAACTCATTAAAATTTGCCAGCTTGAAATTGTCAAGCCAATTACCCATGTCATCAATGCCTCATTGAATAACGGGGTGTTGCCAGATGGTTGTAAGGTTGGCAAAATAAAACCCCTTTTCAAAAAGGGAGATGATTTGGACATGGGGAACTATCGTCCGATCTCACTCCTGCCAACAATTTCTAAACTTTTTGAAAGAGTGGTTAGTGAGCAGCTTACTCACTATCTTGAAAACAATGAACTCATTTGCAGAAAGCAATATGGGTTCAGAAAAAACAAATCAACCAAATTAGCTTTCATTGAATTTGTGAACCAGTGCATCGATGCGATGGAGGCCGGCGAATCTGTAATAAGTTGCTTTGCAGATCTGTCAAAGGCCTTCGACTGTGTTGATCACAAGATCATGTTAAGCAAGCTGGAGGTACTGGGAATCAGGGGATGCGTCCTAAAATGGTTCACATCATTCCTGTCTGACCGCCTCCAGTTTGTTGAAATTAAAAATCAATCAAAAATTAAAATTCACAAAATCCACTCAGAAAAACAATCAATCAAAAATGGCGTTCCTCAAGGTTCAATTCTGGGCCCGATACTGTTCCTGATATATATAAACGATATGGCAGAGACGGTCTCGGACCAGAACCTCTTCATTTTTGCAGATGATACCACTCTTTTCACAAAAAACAAAAATCTGGAAAATTTGGAAATTGAAACAAATGTCAAAATTAACACCCTTGCACAATTCTTTGCCAGCAACAAACTCAAATTAAACACAGACAAAACTGGGTATCTCTGCTTAAATACTGCCCAAAAGAAGAGAGCCACCGAAGTAGATAAAGTAAGTGTTGTTATTGGAGAGGATATGCTGGATCCCTCTGACTCAACTGATTTTCTCGGAGTGAGGTTGGACGATGGTTTAACATGGATTGACCAGATTGAAAAAATTGAAAAGAAATTGGCATCTGGGTTGTTTGTTTTAAGAAGAGTAAATAAATTGTGTAGCATTAATGTATCTAGAATAGTTTATTTTAGTCTACTAGAATCTCACATTATGTATTCCATAGCCTTGTGGGGTGGATACAAATCACTTGTGGATAAAATATTTATTTGGCAAAAAAAGGCTGTTAGAACAATTTTTGATCTTCCACCTTGGGAACATTGCGGGAGATACTTCTCCAGGCTTGGTATTTTAACTGCTCCATCACTATATTTTTTTGAACTAGTTACCTACATTGGAACACAAAACCTAACAGATTATTGTAAAAAAAATCACACTCACGATACCCGGTTTAAGGCTAAATTTTCCATCACCCATAGACTGGCGGTTTTTGAAAAAAAACCACTTTATGCTGGTCTTAAATTCTATCAATCACTTCCAAAATTTGTTTCCGAAATAACTGACAATAGAAAATTTAAAGCATATTTGAAAACATTTCTAATAGCTCACTGTTTTTATTCTGTGGAAGACCTCACAAACCATCCAAAAATTTGTAATCCAACCTGCAACTTCCTTAACCCACCCCAACCAAATAGTGGCTAACCTAGAGTTGGCACTTTGACCTATCCAACGCTCAAGGGCCTATGGATGGAAATAACAAGAACAAGAAGAAGAAGAAGAACATTACATACTGTCCGAATCAAAATCATAAGCACCAGAGCTTCAACATAAACTACAAGGAAAATGAAAATGGCATAAAAACGTCCTTATTTATTTCTATATAAACCTATGTTTTAACAATTTGGGTATGCGCACAGGCTTCTGCCCATGCAGCCATATTTCCCTATAGCATATTAATTATTTATAGATATTTGGTAAAATGTATTGTTTACTGCTTTTTGTTATATGTTGCTACAACCTGACTATTTTAGTAAGTTTGAGATTTTGTAAAGATAATTTGTATTGTAAATTATTTTTGGAAACAAAGCAAATTTCCATCTCAATTCATACGTAAGTTTAACTTTTGACCTATGCTTCAAATATTTAAATTATGGTTGGAGTAAAAAAGGTACGGCTATTTTACATCTCTCAATTGTTTTGTGATTAAAAAATAAAAAGTGGCAAATAAAACTACTTATAAGGTGTGTAAAACCTTTTAATGAAGTTGATATATTAATTGAAAACTAATAAAAAGTTTCAGAATTGTTCTAGATCCAAAATAAATGTGTTATAGATTTAGTTAATCTGAATAATTAAACATGTAATAATTTTTTTGGATATAAGTAACTGTATACAGTACATATAGTGCATATTTTATTACGAAAAAGATATTATAGTTAGCGCACAGCCCGCGCGGCGTACCGCTTCTGCCAGACTCGGTACCTGCGCAGTAACGTCAGGCCTTCCAGGAAACGACGAAAATAAACAACGGGCGCACCGTGCACCTACCACTGTACCTACCACCTACCAGTCTGAGCTTCGCTGTCAAGCGTTTGTACTACAGTAATTGACATTGAATGTGCACAGTCGCTTGTTAATCGTCATTCACTCGTGTAGTGCAGCGCTGAAACTTTGTAAAGTTGTTTGTTTTCTTTAAGCTAGTGTTGAATAGTATTAGACTCTAGTTTCAGGAACACTAGTCCAGTAAGTTTTAACTGGACTACTTAACACAAAATTAAAGTATTATGTGGATACAGTACTTAAATGTGTTGTGTTTTTAATTTCAATATGCCCAATCCATTAGATAAACTTATCAATAAGCGTCTATAATCGCATGGTTACTGACTGATTTATTGTCGAGGCAGCATAAGTGCTGGCTTGTGAAATTAACTAACAAACTTACTATTGTACAATAACTTACATAGCAATACAAATACTGTAATGCTGAATATCAATACCTATAAAAGAAAATTTATTAAAATAACATGTAATATAACAACTGTTTGAACCAAGCACATACACAAAACTGAACATTGAACATATTATATTAGTAGTAATCTATCTTTAAAGTTATTATCAATCTCACCTTAAAAAATACTTGAACTCCATAAATGAGGAAGAACACGACAACAATAAATAACAACAATGCATAACAGCCATTGAACACATGAATGTAGAAATTCTGCAGACAAAAAGAAAGATACATAGTAATTAATACCACCTAAATCAATTGCTTAAAACAACTTAATTACTTTAAGTTGTCAATCTGTTTAACATTGAGGGTCTGTAAACATTTAGAACAATGGGACGGAACGGTACAGTCCTGTCCATCACAGGCTTGTAGACTCCATTTATGTCATAGTTACTTGCTAATATTCTATTTAAGTCCAATATGCTGAAAAAGCATCGTGAAGTATATAAGTCAACTTAAAATTATCAACGATTTACTTTCCTCAATTATACTCACTATATTACATAGATACTGTTTATGACAAGTGCGTGATGGTGATTTTTATAAAATGGTATTTCATTTTCAAATATGTTCACTCTTATTTCTTTAAAAAATATGGCTTTAAATTAGTTAAAGAACATCGAATTCTTATTCAAAATTGCAAATCATGTACATGTCTTGTGTTTCAGATAAGAATAACTACTCAAATTAATTAGACAATAAATAATTTAATGGGTCATAAAATGTAAAAAATTACTGCTCCGAGTTGGCGTGACATTCAACACAATCAACAAGTGCAGTGTCTTGGTAGAACTTTATGAGGGATTGGTCTATTGAACCGGACAATTATTCTATTTAAGTCAATGATAGACTCGGAGTAATTCACTTAGCATTCCACACAAACAACTTTAAACCACAGCTCATTGAACTACTTAAGTTTTTGTGTTTTATAATGTTAATAGATTTCTTTTAACTACTAATGTACGTATAGATTTTGTTATTTTAAAATTTTCCTAAAACTAAATGTGTAATTGAATAATATTTGAAATGTAATTTAATTACAAGAATAAAGGGTTTATTCAGTGAAACCCCTAACAAAAAATGTACATGGTTAGTACAAATAATTCTTGTGATAAATATAAAATACAACAAGAAGAAAATAAATATGTTTTTATGATTTTTATCTTTTCTGTTCATATTACATAGTGAGCCACATGGCGACTAGATAAAAAAGTAACTTTATACCGATATGAATTTATTTCAGATCAGTTGAATAAGTTTACTAATTTAACCTATTACATTTAAATCTATGGATTAAATAAATCCAAGTTATTTCTTAAAGATTTAAAATAAATGGTTATTTCTACTAGCTTTAACAATAGTCAAACTAGAGACAGTTATTTGGCCCAGTCTAGAACTGGGGTCAACAGCTATTTGACCTTGAAATGCTTCAGCATGCCATAAATTAATTCATCTAGTTAGATAAAGTGACAGGCACAAAAATCCTGATCTAACCAGTGATTATTAGTTATAGTGGTCTTACCAAAATAACCGAAAGACATCTTTTTGTAAAATCTCTTCTGATCCACATAAACTCTGTAATGTTATTTTTACTTTAACATCACATTCATTTAATACACAATATTCTCAAAACACCCAATTGCTATGGTTCTAGTTCAATTGGTTAATACCTTGTAGTTACTAATACATTTTACATTTCACAAATTCTTTATGAAACATTCGTAATAAAATTAATCTAAACGCATAAACCTTACCTACCTTATCTATTTCTAAATCTGAAATCTTAAAACTACTAAATAGCTTAAATGTAGAGAAGGTCAAGGTTGTCTAACATGGGACCAGTTATGTCACCTGAGTGACCTTTGTCCTCCTCTTATCTTTCCTCTTTATGTTGTATCAGAAACTTGCTGGAAGCTTAAATTGTCTGCACTAATATTGGATCCATTTGGTTAAATATCTATTTAACCCGTCAATGGGATATTATTTCTTACAACCTTGAGTTTTCGCATTGGCGTTTACTCTTTCCTTAAGGACAAAATACATGTCCATGTTCCACTTTATATTGTATGTATTTAATTTCACATTATTTCAAATGCCATTAATAAATAGTTTTGGTATTTTCTTGTTATTTCTATTTTATTTGTTGAAACAGCAAAGAATAATTTCATTTAATTTAATTTCACATTGGTTTTGAAAGTTGATTTCCCATACTATGTTTTTTAGCATTTGTATAAGAAGCACGTAAATATTTACAAAAGAACTAAACTTGAACAGTTAGGCAAGTTAAGTACATGATAATTACATTAAACAACTGTTATATAATAAGGCTTTAAATCTCAGAAACTAAAAATTGTAAACCAATTAAAATTTGCCTGTAAATTAACAAATACCCTCATGTATTGTAGTAACATCCATAAGCAGATTATGTGCTTTTAAGAATATTTCAGCTTAGTCAGAAAACTATCCACTTATTTAAGAAGCTACATCACAAATTGGCACTATAGAAATACTACATGGCTACTAACTACAAGTAGCTCTGACTCCTCCTTGGTATTGGGAGGAAAAACTATATTTATACAGGTTAAAACTGTAGGGTTTTCTCAGCGATTCTTAAACAGCTAAAACCTGACATCTGCGATGGAAGTATGAATATTAATACAATCTCTGAAAGTATTAAAGTGTTAATAATGTCTAAAAATATTTGGTTTTAACACATATTTTATAGTACAGGAACATATTGGACATTACTCCTGAGCACTGGGTTTTTTCTACTTATTACTTTTTCAACTTTAATTAACTTAACCATGGTCATGATACCAAGAGGTTCTATGACTCCTGTTATAACCAGTATTTAGACAAAAACATTGCCAAACATTGAGGATTTTTGTATTCTAGTGTGATTCTCTGTTTATGTATCATCCGTATTTACACACATGATTGTGTGTGTGCGTGTGCGCGTGTGTGTTCTCCCCCCTCTCAAAAAACAAACGGAAAAGAGTATAAACAATGACTTTATCATAAATTAAAATACACATGAAAGTGGATGACAAAAATTAGAGGGTAGGTTGGTGACAGTGGTGTAATTTTTTAGGGGAGTTTAGTATTACCGTCACAGGTTCGTTACATGTGAGGGGGGGTTGTCTGAAAAGGCCGATTTTAGCATTAAGTAATTTAGGGATGGCTTCAAAGAAAGTTGATCATAAATGGTATTTAATGAAATTGGTAATTTCAGTGGTACATTCCCTTAACGACCATCCAGTGTACACTAGTAATAGAAAATGTCCTCAATGTCACACAACCCTGGTACATATCCTACCCTTAGTTATAAGAGTAAATGGAATGGAGTGCATGCGTGTGCGTGCGTGTGTGTACATGTACGTGTGCGTGTGCGTGTGTGTGTGTGTGTGTGTGTGTGTGTATGTGTGCGTGTGCGTGTGCGTGTGCATGTGCGTGTGTGTGTGTGTGTGTGTGTGTGTGTGTGTGTGTGTGTGTGTGTGTGTGTGTGTGTGTGTGTGTGCACGCTAAACGACAAGACCACCTTCTTTTATGAGATACGTGATGGAGCAATTGTGGTGAGGAATATTTCAAGCACCATGGAACTACTCAGTTTAATTTTAAAATGTAAAACATTATGTTTAACATGTTTCCCACGTTACAATCTTCGTCCAATAGTTTTGAACCTCTTGATATTCTGTCATCAAGTTTGATGTATTTTCTTTTTCAGGAATGAGTCAGCCAGGGCTTTGCCTTTTGTAGGTGTAAATTTCAATGTTTTATGTCGCAATACAATAGTACTATTTTTCAAAGTTGTGAGAATATATCATTCAAGAGCATTATGCTCCTTATAAACATGATCAATGTTGAAACTTTGTTCATTTCTACATTATTAACTCAGTCAGTATTTGGTGGTGATGTATTTCAAATACTGAGTGAACTAAAGAGAATTTAGAGACAGTTTCTTCCAAAATAGATGTTCTTAGATGTCTGATGATGATTGAAAGATAAAAACAGTCGGGATATAATGGTATGTAGCATCAAATTAGTGGAGGACGAATAGAATACATAAAACTTACCTACTTAAGTTAAATTTATTGAAATTTGAATTTTTTCAAAAATTTTCAAAAATAAAAACAGAACATTTTGTGGGTGAAACTGAACAACAATGGATGTCTAAATTATAGCAGAAAAATATATTTTATTTTAAATAAAAATTTAGATAAACCTATAAAAAAGTAATTTTTTAAAAATCTCAATCATCAGAAGAAATATAACACATTATGATTATAAATCAAGGTTGAGTTAAAAGTCTAATTAATAATCTAAAGAAGAAAATAATTAAAAATACTAATGCTACAACAGACCTGTCAACTCTCACACAAAATGCGCGAATCTTATACATTAAAAGGTCATGTCACGTTCTCATGCAAGAAACATACAAGAAGTCACGAAATGCTACAATAATATCATTATTCGTTGCTATTTGTCATTGGTAAATGAACAGAGTTACTCTACTAGTAGTTAAACATGACACTAACACATTTAAGTGTTACTGTCATGTTTGTGTAACACATATTGGCGCACAAATAAGTTTATGCTGTCTACATTTTGCGTTACATTTCACATTTGAAATTTTGACATCTTATGGCACAACCATTCTTAAACCAAAACAAAGGATATATTATTTTGAGTTGTGATATGTTATTGTACTTTTAATAATTATTGTAGTAATTAAGTTTATAACACTGTTTAAGTGTATACTTAACAGAGAATTAGTTTAGTTTGTCTTACAAATAACACTTTCTTAAAACTGGGGTACCAGCTTTATATAGTAATCTGATTGTATTTTTTTTTATTACTTATGACATAATAAAGTTTATGTTATGACTCTTTAAAATGTTTTTCTGTTCTCACACAATCTCACACATTTCTCCCCATCTAATTTGGGAAACCTCACACATTGACACATCTCAAGTATGACAGGTCTGGCTATAGAGAAATATAGAAAGTCTTCTCATCTTATTTGAGCTATATAACTTACTTTAAGATGCGGTGAAGTGTTGAGGTAATGGATGGTGTAGAACTCTGCCACAAGAAGTGAGTAGGCCAGAAGGTTGAAAGTTGCAAATGCTAAAAATGACTTGGACAAAAACTGACTTTTCTCCCAACGGATGTCACGCAAATGAAAGACCTGCAAAGAAAAAATATAAATTATTAACTTAATAAATAGTAATAGTGGATACTATTCTATCTTTATTTACACTTTCACGGAAGCAATAAACGATTTCTGCTGCTTTTTCTGATTATTAGTTCCTTGATTGGCATATTACATGTTTGTAAAAATACAATACAAGAGAACGTCACACAAGACAAATTTATTACAATACAAATACAAAATGAACTAAAATTATGTTGATGGATTTCAGTAAACCACATTTACCTTCCTCAGACCGGAGGGTTTCATAGAAGAATCTTTAGATACATTAATAATGTATAGTAAAAATTCTTGAGCCACATCAATATCTTTCTCTTAGTAACCCCACGACAACGCACCAGTAGTCAAAACTGGCAAATGAAGTTTTAAAAAAATCTAGTAATCGTATGTGTTTATATTAGTAGTAACGGGAACATACAGCAGCACTGACTGAAGCCTCTGCACTGTTGCTCCATGGGGAAAGGGTGCAACCGAATACTGATTAGTATTAATTGTGCATGAGTAGGGTCCATATATAGAGTATTGATCACACAGGAGATGTATTATGTAAGATAATTTGTATTAATTTTGTTGACTAGGGTCCATATATATATATATATATATATATATATATATATATATATATATATATAAAGTATTGATCACACAGATGATATATTATATAAGATATTTTGTGTCAATTGTGCGTGAGTAGGGTCCATATATAAAGTATTGATCACACAGAAGATGTATTAAGTAAGATAATTTGTATCAATTGTGCGTGAGTAGGGTTCATATATAAAGTATTGATCACACAGCTGATGTATCATATAAGATAATTTGTATCAATTGTGCGTGAGTAGGGATCATATATAAAGTATTGATCACACAGCTGATGTATCATATAAGATAATTTGTATCAATTGTGCGTGAGTAGGGTCCGTATATATAGAGTATTGATCACACAGCTGATGTATTATATAAGATAATTTGTATTAATTGTGCATGAGTAGGGTCCATATATAGAGTATTGATCACACAGCTGATGTATTATGTAAGATAATTTGTATTAATTGTGCATGAGTAGGGTCCATATATATAAAGTATTGATCACACAGCTGATGTATCATATAAGATAATTTGTATCAATTGTGCATGAGTAGGGTTCATATATAAAGTATTGATCACACAGCTGATGTATCATATAAGATAATTTGTATCAATTGTGCATGAGTAGGGTTCATATATAAAGTATTGATCACACAGCTGATGTATCATATAAGATAATTTGTATCAATTGTGCATGAGTAGGGTTCATATATAAAGTATTGATCACACAGCTGATGTATCATATAAGATAATTTGTATCAATTGTGCATGAGTAGGGTTCATATATAAAGTATTGATCACACAGCTGATGTATCATATAAGATAATTTGTATCAATTGTGCATGAGTAGGGTTCATATATAAAGTATTGATCACACAGCTGATGTATCATATAAGATAATTTGTATCAATTGTGCGTGAGTAGGGTCCATATATAAAGTATTGATCACACAGCTGATGTATCATATAAGATAATTTGTATCAATTGTGCGTGAGTAGGGTCCATATATAAAGTATTGATCACACAGCTGATGTATCATATAAGATAATTTGTATCAATTATGCATGAGTAGGGTTCATATATAAAGTATTGATCACACAGCTGATGTATTATATAAGATAATTTGTATCAATTGTGCATGAGTAGGGTTCATATATAAAGTATTGATCACACAGCTGATGTATTATATAAGATAATTTGTATCAATTGTGCGTGAGTAGGATCCATATATAGAGTATTGATCACATAGATTGAACAGTAAGATAATTTGTATCAATTGTGCATGAGTAGGGTACATATATAAAGTATTGATCACACAGAAGATGTATTAAGTAAGATAATTTGTATCAATATTGCATGAGTAGGGTCCATATATATAAAGTATTGATCCCACAGCTGATGTATTATGTAAGATAATTTGTATTAATTGAGCATGAGTAGGGTTCATATATAGAGTATTGATCACACAGATGTATTAAGTAAGATAATTTGTATCAATTGTGCGTGAGTAGGGTCCATATATAAAGTATTGATCACACAGCTGATGTATCATATAAGATAATTTGTATCAATTGTGCATGAGTAGGGTTCATATATAAAGTATTGATCACACAGCTGATGTATCATATAAGATAATTTGTATCAATTGTGCGTGAGTAGGGTTCATATATAAAGTATTGATCACACAGCTGATGTATCATATAAGATAATTTGTATCAATTGTGCATGAGTAGGGTTCATATATAAAGTATTGATCACACAGCTGATGTATCATATAAGATAATTTGTATCAATTGTGCATGAGTAGGGTTCATATATAAAGTATTGATCACACAGCTGATGTATCATATAAGATAATTTGTATCAATTGTGCATGAGTAGGGTTCATATATAAAGTATTGATCACACAGCTGATGTATCATATAAGATAATTTGTATCAATTGTGCATGAGTAGGGTTCATATATAAAGTATTGATCACACAGCTGATGTATCATATAAGATAATTTGTATCAATTGTGCATGAGTAGGGTTCATATATAAAGTATTGATCACACAGCTGATGTATCATATAAGATAATTTATATCAATTGGGCATGAGTAGGGTTCATATATAAAGTATTGATCACACAGCTGATGTATCATATAAGATAATTTGTATCAATTGTGCGTGAGTAGGGTTCATATATAAAGTATTGATCACACAGCTGATGTATCATATAAGATAATTTGTATCAATTGTGCGTGAGTAGGGTTCATATATAAAGTATTGATCACACAGCTGATGTATTATATAAGATAATTTGTATCAATTGTGCATGAGTAGGGTTCATATATAAAGTATTGATCACACAGCTGATGTATTATATAAGATAATTTGTATCAATTGTGCGTGAGTAGGATCCATATATAGAGTATTGATCACATAGATTGAACAGTAAGATAATTTGTATCAATTGTGCATGAGTAGGGTACATATATAAAGTATTGATTCAAGATTTTTATTGTCATAAAACAGATGACAGTGAATGGACAAAAGTTAAGATTTGTACACTAATCACACAGGCGAAGTATTATGCAACAAGATAATTTGTATCAACTGTGCATGAGTAGGGTCCTATCGTACTGTTAACACATGTGATGTAAGAGATAATTTGTATCAATTATGCATGAGTAGGGTCTAGACTAGGAGTACTAATAACAAATATTACGTTATCTTCATTAAAAAAAAAAATCAGTTTGGAAACAATAACAAAATCTTGAAAATCGCACTGTTTAAAATGTAAAAGGAGCGTGCGTGCGTGCGTGCGTGCGTGTGTGTGCGTGCGTGCGTGCGTGTGTGTGTGTGTGTGTGTGTGTGTGTGTGTGTGTGTGTGTGTGTGTGTGTGTGTGTGTGAGCGTGTGTGTTCATGTGTTTTATATATTGTTCTATATTAACTACCAATGGTAAACCAAATTAAATAATTATAATTTATAATTCATACTACTGAACATAAAATATTAACTCATTGTTAATTTGTTTATCATTATGATATCAATAAGGAGTGTATTTATAATATCGCATTTGTAATTTATATTATTTGTTACTTAACACTGACTTTTAATATGAATTGAACCGTACAATCCAAAATGGGTACTAGATGGGAGTTGCTGGGTGCAAAATAAAAATATTGTTTGAAAAAATTATTCTCTTATTTTCAATATTAGGCAGATTTACGTTTATCCAAATTGAAAATTGGTATCAAAATCAGGAAATCAGACCAAAACATACAATATTGACTTTAAAAGAAGAATTATTTAATAACCAAAAGACAATGCTAGGAAATCCTTAGGACCTTGGACCAATAGGTACTGCTTTGCCACCTAGCAGAGGCGTGTTTTATTCAAAACAAGCAAGTAATACTAACAAAGTCAAGTACAAATAACAATTTAGTAAAAAATATCCTAGTGTTCCAAAAAGTATTTTTAAAAAATACAACAGTTAAGTTTGGAGGGGATCCTGATCACATACCAAAAGGAACCATGATTAAAGGTGAAGACTTAAGGCAAGTTAAGTCTCTTCTTCATTCAATTGAGTATCTTTAAGTAAATTGTATACATCTATAACTCTAAGTTCATTTTTGTGATTTCTTAAATCATATAGCATTACTTTCTATATCATACAACTCAAACTCTCAATTTTATTGAGTGCTTTTTCTGTAAAGTTTGTGCATAATTTACTAACATATAAGATAACTGTGTTGCCTTAACATTATCAGAAAATATCTTAAAAGAAAACTGTGAAACTAGAGAAGGAGCAAAAAGCTCAAAAATTGTTAATGAGCAAAGCATTATTAAAACCATATAAGAAAATAGCTCAATCTCAACATTTCACTTTAATTTAATAAATTTGACTGACAATAAAAGAAAATGAAAAACAAGACTGTTCATTTGATAATTTTGAAATAATGTAAATAGTTGTGTAAATCTCTTAGATTTTAACTTTACCTTTATACATTTAAATAAATTGTTAATTTGTGAAAAAATTGTAATATTTTTCAACTTAGGAAACAAGCACATTTCTACAACAATTAATTTTCATTCAAATAGGAAAACACAATAAAATTAACTACATTACCTTGGTCTTCAGCAAATGAACCGATCTTGAAGGCGAATAAGAAAAATGATGAAAACAACAGCACAAATACAAAAGTACATCAAATGACACAAATAAAAGAAAACAACATAGCCCAAAAATAAATGCAACATTTCCTCGACGAATTTACTGTTTACACAAGATTCAATTTCAACATGGTTTTTAAATTGAAGAGAACCGACTTAACTCCTGCTGAAGACGAAAGCCAAATCACAACTCTTACTGGTAACAGGTGCACTTGAATAGCAAAGTTAGTCACGCCTGAATAATAACACCTGACTGGGAACTCACATAGATAGGTCTGACAACAGCACCTGGTGACTGCGACAACTTTTAAATAGAACATACAGTGTGAACGATACCAAAATAAACAGCCTTGGCTGATCTGACTGAACTTTGAAAGAGCCAATCACAACTGATAACCCTTATGAATATCTGAACTAGAAAACCATACATAATTTGTAGAAACAACATTCACATAATCCAATAACATTTGATTGGATTATGTGAATTTTATTTCTACAAATTAGGCCTATATATAAAATATCCAAAAAGTGAGTCTTCTTGATCATGATAAGAAACAATACTTTATGTGTATGGTGTAGCAAAACAGTGCTGGTCAAAATATATGACTGGAAATTATTTGTATAGTACAAAATTAATTATTGTAAAACAAACCATCAGATTTCCTGCTGAGCTTCAATTAAAAAAAAACCACTCACATCGTAATTATGTTTCATAGTAAAAAAATTAACTGATAATAGAAATATTTTATCCACAAATAAAATAAATCAATTCCTATTCTGATGCATTGTTAATATTGGTAACTTACAAGGCTACATTCATTCACTTGATCAATACACTCATCTGTAATAACACAATTTTAGGATCAACTTATTTTAATATACAAAATCAAATACACAAAGTGAGACAAATTAGAGAAAAATATATGACTATAGCATTTCACTCTCAAAGAGGAATTACTTAAAGGGTCTGCTACACCTGCCGCCATATTGGATTCGATTTTCCATACGGCCAATGTTAATTTCTAAAAGAGATTACAATTTATGAACATACAATTTTAAATTTCATGTTTTTTGAAAGAGGGCACTATTGTATAGTACCTGCTGAGATGAGTTTTTAATTTTATCCCTTGATTTAAATGTAAATATCTACAGTAGGCTCTCTCTTAACCAGACACCTCAGGACTGGGATTCCGACTGAATAACGATTTGACCGGTTAAGCCAAAGCTCTCAAAACCTCTTTATATTACAGTCTATGTTAAGCAATTAATTTCTTTATTTATTAAAATATCTGTTGTTCTCATAAAATGAATATATTCCCAAAGTACGTATATTCACAAAACACATAAATAATCGCAGAGGCACGTGATTTAAACAAAGATAGTCTACAACTATATTTGTATGATTGGTAAAGGTTACCACTACCACACCAGGGAAGCTCTTGACAGACTAGTAAACATAATTATGATTCTTTATACAACGGTAAACACGCTGTGGCAGTTTTTTTATGAATCATGGATATTACTATCGTCACCAACGTCAATTTTCGGCTAATCACTAAGGCTTTAAACGATGTCTCATCAATAAATGGCTGTTTAAAAAGAAGTCACTATTTTGGAAAAGGGGCCAGTTAAAGCGATGGTCGGTTGAAAGTTGGCCAGTTAAGAGGGATTCTAAGTATTGTTTAAATTAAATTTTTTTTAATAAACAAAAATCAGTTGGAAAAAATCAAAGGGGGATAATACCAACTGTCCTATAAAGCATATTAAAATTTGAAATACATATGACGAAAAATGTAAGTGAAAACGTTTTAAGGTGAAGTAATGTTCAACTGCAAAACGTAGGTGTCAGCTACTGATAAACACGCTACCTAGTAGCCAAGTGGGGAGGGAGAAAGTAAATTGCCACATCTGTTCAAATCACACAATGGTTAGGGATGGATAGTCTTCTGATAGTGTACGGGAGTTACAAGTAGTTTTAAAGTCAAAACCAGGTAGAGGGTTGGAGGCTCGATAGCGACAAATCTTTCCATTGAAGAAGATGGTTAATCGGAAGCAATTAATTCTCTAAAGCATTTAAAATGATTAGCTAAAAATTCTTCCATATAAATTTGTTAGTTGGACCACTGAGTAATTTACTTACTGTTGGTATACCTTATGTCATTTATGATCCACTAGCCACTAGCCCACAGCCCTTGCTTCGCTACGGGATGATTATCTACACTCGTTTTCCTTCTCTCCGCAATTCCCTCAAAACCACATAATATAAAAGCTCAGCCTGCTGCCGTTCTCCTAGAAAACTAAGTTTTATAGTATATAAACTATACAAGTCCCCTATAAGTCTACTTTAGGGGGATCCAAAATAGTATAATAATGTCAGAGTTAGTAGAAATGACCCTAAACATTTAACAATACAAACCAAATTAGCCAATTTTTTATGTTATTTGTTTATGTTTTTTATACCAGCTGTTAGAAATAAGTTATTAAATTAATGCCAATGTTACTCTTATGGGAAAAGTAGAATGTTAAGCAGATAATTCTACCTGTTAAGAATGAAATTTAAAAAAATCCTTTCTTAGTAGGTCTCCATAATAAGAAAGTACATAGTTTTTTGATTTTATAAAATAAGATTACAACAGAATTCAATTTTATTACAATATTATTACTTACAAATAACAAAATGTCAAACAAGTTCAATACAGCGGTAGTTGTATTCAAAATTGGTCGGTAGCGTAGTTGGTTCAATCCCAGCTTCATATGCTAAAGGTTCTCAGTTCGATCCTAATCAGAGTCAATACATTTTGAGAAGGATCAGCTGATAATCACTGGCTGTTCATTTGTCATCGGGCTATTAATTAATGACACTTTCTAAGGAATAGTCGGCCTTAGTTTGTAACAATGACTACATTCGCTCATCTACACTCATCACACTCATTCGAAATCCATTTTCGCCCATATCTTGACGATCGGCGTCTTATTAATAAATAAATAAATAAATACAGTGATCAACTTCATTGGAATAAAAATGTAACTTACCAAAACCCAACAATAATTTTTACTAAACTTTATTATGCTAATTCAGAAAACAGTAATTTTAGATGAAAATGAAATGGAAAGAAATGTGTATCCTGTCAAACCAAAGAGTTAATCTAGTATAGCACGTAGAGGACAAATTACTGTCAGTAATGCACGGTCATGAGCGGCGTCACTCACACTTAAGTGGAATGGTTCACCACATGTCACTATGACAATGAGTCAATGGTCCTACTTTCAGTGTGTAGACACTAACATGTGACAGGGTACAAATTGGTTTGGTAACTTTCATAAGTTACTAAAAGCAAAGCACTAACTAGTATCAACATTTAAAGTATTTCTAGTACAAAAATTATTTTGCAAAATTCATTATTTATATGGATGACCAAATTTAAATTAGTTGCCATTGTTAAAGCACCATCTGAAATATAATAACATACTTATTTAATTTTGTAAGTTAGGTTTCTGACAAAGAAGTTTAAGAAAGAAATCAACTTGTTATAGTGGACAAAAATAGGTTGCATATCCCAACAATCATTATTATTGTTGATGGCTCAAAAAATAATTGTACACAAGTATAGCACAAAGAAAGACTTAGAATGTAAATTTTTGTTTTATTTTTTATTTTGTCAATTAGTAGAAAATTTGGCAGCATAGTTTCTAAATAAAATATAATTTTTAAACAAGGCTAATTTTAAACAAATGTTAAGAAAACTGTTAATGAGAGTCAATTTGCAAAAGTCTGAAATTTTACAGTTACCAAGTTTGATAGTTCATTTTTAATAAAGTTCATTAGTTGAATTGTAAATTCAAAAATTTTTCTATTTATAAGTATTAAAAAAACTCAGACATAATTAATTCGAAACATTCTGTTTACTTTTAATAATAATCAACATCAAAACAAAAATCAGCTGTTACACATTGCAAATAACATATTTAGAAATACTACAACTCTTCCCTCGTAAAAAGAAAATTGAAAGATTTGCATTGTGAAAATTAAATTATTAGTTTTTTAATTTGATTAATGTGACGTCTCCAAATCATTTGATCAACTTGTACACAGTACATCATCCTTCCAATTCTTTGTTTTATAACTCATCTTCTCCACACCTTTTTCCCGGGCCTTGAATAATCTCTCACCATTACTATGTCTCCTTCCTTGAACTTCCTCCACGATCTTTCATTTCTGTTTCCATGTTGTGAAATTGCTGGTTTATCTTCATGCGTTCCATTTAGTGTTTTATTCCTGGTAGGTATCATTATATCCAAGGAAGTCCGAATGTTCCGTCCAAATATCAGCTCTGCTAGACTTTTCTCTGTTACCGTTGAGGGTGTTCGACGTTGAGAAACGAGAAATTTAAGTAATTTTTCATTCAGAGTGCCGCTTTGTTCCACTACCTTTCTGAGGTTTCTTTTAACCTCTTGGACGTAACGATCTGCCTGACCGTTACTTTGTGGGTTGTACGGTGCAATTGTTCTATGTGAAACTCCAATTTGCCTTAGATACGTCTGAAACTCTTCTGATGTGAATACAGTGGCATTATCACTTACAATTGTGTTAGAAAACCAAATCTTGAGAACATAACTTCCAAAAATTCAATTTTTCTTTGAGGATATTTGAGACATCGGACAGACTTCAAGCCACTTGGAGTATGAATCCACAACCAACATTATATTTTGATTTGCTATGGGGCCTAGAAAATCAATGTGTAATCTCCTCCATGGAGCATTTTCTGTTTCCCATGGATGCCAGACTTTGGCAGGATCCTTTTGGTTAATTTGACAAGGATTACAATTCTTCACAAATCGTTCAATTTCAATATCAATTCCTGGCCACCAGACAAAGCTTCTAGCCAATGCTTTCATTCTAACAACTCCAATGTGTGCTGAATGTAAGTCTTCTAAAATCCTTTTCCTCAGCGATGTTGGTACAACAACTCTGTCACCTCTGAGTATACAACCATTTACTAAACTGAGTTCACTAGTATGCCTTTTATACTCATTGCAAACCTGAGGTTTACCCTTCAGTAAACAATCATAAACTTTCTGTAAAACTAAGTCTTTTTGAATTTCGCTCTGAATTTCACTCACATTTACCGGTAGCATGTCATCTAACCTTTTAACTTGGTTTATACACGCCTTGTGTATGTCATCCATGAAGTTTTCATAGTTTCTTCTTAATATTGGCATTCTTGAAAGGGCATCGGCTGCTACATTATTCTGAGATGACACATGCTGAATTTCATAATCAAACCCCTGTAAAAATATCGCATACCTGAGAAGCCTTTGGGTAGTCATTCGGGGCAATTCCTTTGAGGGATTGAAAATTGAAGCAAGTGGTTTATTGTCGGTCCTCAAAATGACCATTGTACATGTATGGTTCTTTTGTGAATCCCTCTGGTCTGAGGAAGGTGAGCTTGGTTCACTGAAATCGATCACTATAATATTTGTGCATTTTGTACTTGTATTGTAATACATTTGTCCATTTTGTGCTTATATTGTAATAAATTTGTGTTGTGTGACGTTTATTTGTACTGTATAAAGGATACTTACACAAGATGTTAAACGTCTTAAAAGGAAAATTACCCTTGACAGCCTACCGGAGATATGCTCTATATCTTCTTTCTATTTTCCTCCAAAGTCAGTACTTCTAAAGTTATATAAGAGAATAGACGAAAAAATGTATTTTTTCAATTTCTTTAACATTTTTGTTAATACAAAATTTTCCACAACGTTTTGATACGGAGCATATTTAAATTATTGTTATTTGTATTGTTCTAGAGGGTTTAAAGCAAAAATTAGCGTGCCACCTCTCGTGTCCACAAAATCGTAGGTCTTGACAGATAAGCCCTGGTCTAAAATGAAACAGCATGTTTTAGCTCGTTGACGGTAAGATTGTATGTCTACTTTAGGGCTATTAACTTTCGAACAGTGGCCTGGCAGTTTGGGTAACGGCCCTTGAATAATGTTCTTATATTAATTTGTAAAATTATGTCTTATTGGGTGCGTTAAGGTTTTTGTAAAAATAACAAACTAGTAAAGTATCTTACCAACAAGTTCAAAACAAAATAAGTACAAGATAATGTGTGTATTAAGGTTGTCAATTACAGTAAACCATATATATACTATAAGCAGACCAAAGGGAAAGAAG
The DNA here is from genome assembly GCA_035578905.1 of Stictocephala bisonia. Taxonomy (NCBI): domain Eukaryota; kingdom Metazoa; phylum Arthropoda; class Insecta; order Hemiptera; family Membracidae; genus Stictocephala; species Stictocephala bisonia. Next base: position 455,140 of record JAQJVL010000345.1, on the reverse strand, counting down.
TTTCTTTGTAAGTCCCTTTGTTGGATCTGAGGGTGATATTCATTATTCATCATTAAGACGCCGATCGTCAAGATATGGGCAATTATGAGGAGTAAATGAGTGTGATGAGTGTAGACATTGTTACTAACTAAAGTTTACTTTTCCTCAGAAAGAGCTATTTATTAATAGCCCAATAGCCAGGGCAAGATGGTATACCAAAGTTGACCACCAATTACCAAATTTACCTTCTAGCAATATATTGCATTAAACTTGTCTGGTGAGCTATTTCAATTGTTTTTTTCTTCAAATGTTAAATTAAAATTACACTTTCTTTAAGCTTATCAAAAAGGATAATGTAAAGGTTTATGTAAGTATTTTTTAATAAAAGAAGTAACCTTGTATCACCATCAATTCAAAAAGTTTCATTTGATCTACACGATTTTTAGAATTCTTGGTGTTATTTTCAAGATCTTGAAATCCATATTGATGATCAAATTTAAAGTTTTAAAAACATAACATATTTAAACATAAAAATACTAAACCATAAGAAAATGAATTAAAAATGACTTTAAAATGGTGCATTGTTGCTACTTGAGGACTGAAGATTGTAAGCGATGGGTTATATACTCAGTCCTCTTTCATTGGTTTCCATCGACATGGACACTAATAGTTAAGTCTGGGGTGTTCGAGTTGGGTGGTAGTCATGGCTTGGATATTGGGAAGGGAAGAGAACTGAGTATCAGGCTTGTCAATTAGCTGAAAATCAAACCAATACAACGTAGTTCGGATTCCACGTAATTCTGAAGGTTCCTTACTTGTCCTGGCTATTGGGCTATTGATAAATGGTTGTTTTTGAGCTTTGTCAAACTCAGTTAGTAACAAGACTACACATGTCATACATAGTCATCCTACACTCGAGTATTAATTAAAATTTGCCTTAAAATATGCACAAGCTGTGTCGGCATCTTAAATCTGAATATGATTGAATACTAATACACCTAATTGAAAAAGTATATTTTATTGATAATTTTAGAAAATTTATAAAAAAGTGAAGAATATAATTAATTATTTACCAATATCAACCCCATCTCAGCTTCACACAATTAACTCTATTTAAATGTTTCTAAAAAACTGTAATATTTAAATAAGAATAAAATTTCAATAAGATTTTCAAGATCTTGAAAATGACACTTAGTGTGCTGAAACTCGAGAAGATAAACTGAAATTACATGAATAGATGATGATATGAGGAATGTACCTCTTCTATTAAAACTGCTCAATTAAGGTATTCATTGTTAAAAATGAATAAATAATGTAAGTATACATTAACGTCTTGATTCAATGACCACATACCTGCAACTAGTTGCTTGCACGTGTCTTACTTGACCTTTGGAGACTTTATAAAAAGTGAGAGGACCTTGGTATTTGTCAGGTAGAGTTGTTCTTCATTGTTTTCATATTTATTATACGAGTTGTTAAAATCTATTAGCTCTTGAGGCAATTCACTTATCACTAAACTCAGTAAGTGAGTGAACTTATCTTGCCTGAGATTACTAGTCTTCAAGTTCAATCACTGTCTATGGCTTCACTTGGTAATGATTACATAACTTTGGTTGTGTACTTTCAACTTGATTTCAATTTACCAACCTGTAATATGCTAATTTAGAAACTATTGGTTTTCTCTGAAAATATAGAGGTAAATCTTTTCTAAATAGTAAAATCATAATTTATAATTGCCCTTTCTGAGGAACAGTTGAACTCAGTTTGTAACCAGACTACACTCATCTACACTCATCCTATACTAGCTGTACCCGCCCGCTTCGCCGGTCATAATATTGAGTTTTGATTGTATCATTGAAATGTGCAGCAACCTTTCAGTTTACACAGTATCCAATTTACAACAGCTGATGTTTTGTGTAATTTACTACTGTACTCAATTATTTTTAATTTTAAAAGTTTTGCCTACCACAATTTTATTCTATTTGTTTTTATTTAACAGCTGTTAATCAAATAAATCAATCAATTAATATAGCTTCACAAGAAATCAAAAGATAAAAATATAAACAGTTTAAAAAATTAACACATGGTTTAATTTAATTTTGACATATTTAAAACCCACAGCTGATATTCTTTTTATATTTGACTTATTATACCTTCATGCATCCTGCTATTTGATTAACATTGAAACTTTAGAAGTCCAAGGGACGGAGCCCTGAGGGATTAAAGAAACGGGAATAGGACAGAAACCTTCCCTGGGGTATATAGTACAACTTCCCCAAGTTTCATGGCGATCGGCTGGACGGTTTGGTAGCGCATAAAGGACAGACAAACATACATTGGATTTTATAGATATAGATCATAATCTTATAATTTCAGTATAAGATTAAAATCATCTTATACTGAAATTAATATAAAAATGTTACTATAATTGTGAGGAGAAAATAATTTTGTTACTTACATTTATAAAGTACAAAAATTAAAAACTATCAATAAATTATTCTGTTTTGAACATTTCTTTCAATAGTGCAAAAAATTGTTGTTGAAACATAAAGTGAACAAAAATTTCATTTTAATATTTTTAAATATATTTAAATATATTGGTCATTTAAAGATTCAATTATGCACTTTGCTGATTTTTAAACTTAATAAAATAAATATTTTGTATGGTTTGTTCTTAATTATATAATACTGGTTGCAAAATACCTTCTTTTTTGAGTCCCATCTTACATAGATACAACACTTGATGACCCCACCAACCCATTCTATGAACACAAGACAGTCCTATCTGCCTAACCACATATAAATTCACTTGGTTCCCTTCCCATTCAAGTCAAAAATACACAACTTGAAATTATATAGGACTATAAAATAACAACTTTGAGCATGGCATTTAGATTATTAGATTCCACAAACTTGAACCACTAACTGAAAATTAGAAGAAAGTAAAAAATTGTACTACGAAAATACAGATATAAAAATCTGCATTTCTCTGTAAAACTTACAACACTCGGAAAAACCATGATTAAACCCCTTATTATTAATGTATACAAAACATTTTACAAATACAACAAACAGATACAAATAGCACAATTTAGAAAGTGACAAACATACCTTGACTTGCACAATAGAAAACCTAATTTGTAGGCCAAATGGATGTCACAGCCATTGACAATGCACAAACACAACTGAGCTGCGGTACAACTATTAACTCTATGTGGGGCGTTCTAGAGGAAACACATTAGCATGACAAGTGGCAACTTCCTGTGTTCTACAGCCATAGTGGCTTGTCCACAATAGAAACAATAGCCACAATCGTACGTAGAGGGGAGGGGAGGAAGAAGTTCAGAGAGGGAAACCAGTAGGACTACTGACATTCAATTATTCTCAAATATTTGTAAGACAAGCTCTATATGAATTGTGTATGCAAGAAGTTTAGCAACTTTCCTAACAAATGTCTTTATTTAATAAGTGTAACAGCAGCTGGGTAATGAATGAGTTCAGACTTTTTCAAAATTGTTTGACGATTGGAATTAAAACAAATATCATAGTTTACAAGATAAACATGAAAAACCACGATCATGTACGGCGCAGCTCCACGGTTCATATCTTTATCTTCTTATGAAAATAAAGATGATGAAAATCCCAATCATCTTTGTTATAGAATTGGGACTTAACTATGGTAAATGCATATATATTCATATATATATATTCCAATAACACACCACTAACATCATGACATTGTTGAGGCAAGAACAGACAAATCTGCACTGAGAATTCATACAAGTAATGTATAAGCTAAGACAGATTTAGACTCAAGCAGGGAAGATTTCAATAAATAGGTTTTGAAATTTATTTTTTGTTTTGATTTAATTTATTCGTAACATACTGATCGTCAAGAAGAGGGTGAATATGGCTTTCAATAGGTGTGATGAGTGTTGAGGAGTGAATGTAGTCATTGTTATAAACTAAAGCTGATTATTCCTTAGAAAGTGTCATTAATTAATAGCTCAATGCTGAATCATCACTTTAATCACTCAAACACTTGCATCTAACAATCATTTGTATAAGACATGGTGTATTTCACTTTGAATCACAATGGAGGTCATTAAATAGACTCTTTTTATTCTGTTCAGATTTGACTTTGACTGAAGATTTATTCAATAGTGAGTGATAATATTTTATTTAACTGGCATATTTTATGTTGGCACATATTGCAAATAAGTTAAACATATTTTACATAAATTTAACATAATATAATAAGAGGGTACATAATATGTAATGGTGACCAATTCCAGTGAACCATGTTTATAACAATCGATTATCAAACCCCAGAGATTCACAAAGAAATGAAATTGAATTAAACATGTGTTTATGTACCACTACTTTTTATTAATTCTATGTTATCATATGCAATGTCATGTTCAACTGTTACATTTTTATTTTTTTTTTTAATTTTATTGTGTGCTAACTGTCCACCTTCTTGATTTTTTTTCATCAGACAATAACAGACATTTTTAAAATACATGAAGGAGATGTTTACCAAATACATGATTTTACATTGATGAGATACATTTTTATTAAATTATTATTTGTTGAGTTACTTTACTATTGTTATTTGTTGGTCAAAGTTTGTATTCATGTTGATCCATGTATGTCCTGTTTGTATATTTTAAACCTAATGTCATTAATTTATTACGTTACAGAATTACCATTTATTAAATTAATTGATTGAAACAATTTATTTAATGACTTTAATTATAGCCCAATACCTGATTTGTTAGTGGTTTGAATATAGTATATTTCTCTAGCACTTTTTTATTACATAGAATACCTGAACTCATCCTGTTTAATATATATTATATGAGTATGTTTTAACATGTCACTTTTTGTAATATAGGCCTATGATTTAAGTTAAAACCAAAGAACTAAAAATATAAAAACTAAAAATGTGCACTTTCTGAACAATTTGGTTTCAAACACAATTAACATCAAAGAAAAAATGATTATAAATATAAACTAAAATAATAAAACAGCTGAGAAATTGTTAAAGTCATTTACTTAATCAAGACATTACAATGCATAGATTAAGTCAACAGATCAATTGGAATAATTGAAATTATTGTTATTTTAGAATGTAAATATAAATATTTTGCTTTGCTCTGGGATGAAAAAATAAGCTTAGTACTGTTAAGATTGTGTCTTTGTAATTAAACATTACCAATCAATATATAGTATTTCAGCTGATCAAAATTAGAATGCAAAACTGCTTTCAAACAGCAAATATTAGAAGGAAGTACAAAATAAATTAATGATATAAAAAAAGCATCGCCCATAAAAATAGTGTGGTAGCTTCGGACACTGTAAGTGTAGGTCAAATTACAAAAATCTAAATATAATCGCCTTCTCATAATTGTATAAAACACAGAAAACAAGTTTTATTAACATCGTGTTCTATAGCTTTGTTGTGAAAAATGAACAAAGCAAATGTTCTGACAGCCAAACAGAATTACAGAAATTGAAAGCTTGTTTCGGAATACACTTGTATTTAATTTATAATTTATTCAACAGATAATTATGCCTGGAATAAAAATAAATCAAAATTTAACAAAATGGTGGAAGTAACTCTATGGAGTCTTTGTATGTAGGTATGTGTTTTTCACAATACCAAGATTCTATTCATTTGTATCAAAGAGTGAAATAAAGAAGTTTGTAAAACAAATTGGAAATGGCCTAGATATACTGTTTTAAATAGTTTTTTAATTAGCATAATACGTGTTGGTACATATACAGTACAAGTAAACGTCACACAACACAAATTTATTACAATATAAGCACAAAATGCACAAATATACTACAATACAAGCACAAAATGCACAAATATTATGGTGATCGATTTCGGTGAACCACGCTCACCTTCCTCAGACCAGAGGAATTCTTTTGTGAATCCCTCTGGTCTGAGGAAGGTGAGCGTGGTTCACCGAAATCGATCACCATAATATTTGTGCATTTTGTGCTTGTATTGTAGTATATTTGTGCATTTTGTGCTTATATTGTAATAAATTTGTGTTGTGTGACGTTTACTTGTACTGTATACTGTTTTAATATATTTATTACTGCATTCAATGTAAGCTAAAAAGAGAACATTTAATACATTAACCAAACTAAAATAACTAACTTCAGAAAATATAACGATTATATAATATAACACTATATGCATTTTAAATATTTAACTCTATTAACTAATACGACTATTTAACTCTTGTACAGACAAAAACTAATGCAACTAAGGACATTGCCTCAACAATAATAATACCAAATATACAGGTCATTCAAAAAACAAATAAAAAACAATAAACTGCATTGTATGGAATTCACATGTTTTGACAGCAAGAGAATCAAACTTCAACATACAAATTTGTTCAACTAAATTAAAAGGACAAGGAAGATGTTGTTAAAACTTACAGAGAGAACCTAGAGCTACCAGACAAAGTGAAGGCTGGCTGTAGAAGCCTTGGCATGCCATAAAGCAACTGCTGTGGCAGAGATTCCTTTATCTCTCATATCTTATCATTAGCAATGGCTTTACTCTGACCTAGTTGTTGAGCTGTCTGTCTTTGTTATTCCATTATATTTAAACTGACTCATTTTACTTGTCTGTGCAAAGAATAAATACAAATTAAATCAATATCAATATAAGAAAAAGAAAATGAACTCTACTCTTTTTTGTTCGTGATTCTTGTTTGGGTGTTAAAAAAAATTGAAACAGTTCAATTGGAGTTTATGGTATCACACAAAAAAAGAATATTATAACCCAGTGCAGTAAAAATCTAAAAATAACATGGACAAAAAATGACAATAGTAAAGTTACTCAACAAATAATAATTTAATAAAAATATAACTTAACAATTTTGTATCACAAATCTACCTTATAAAATGTATGTTGTTGGCAAACACTAATTGTTGATATAACTTTTTTTTAATACATCTTATTAATAATACTTATTTGCTAAATGAATGACAATTACAATTGCTCTTGAATTAATAATTAAATATGCCTATTATATGAATCGGAAACATTTGGTACTGCAATGAGATTCAAAATAAAACGCAATTAGTCATAATCAAAAACCATTCCTGAATCCAAGAATAGTGATCCTAATATAATTTATATGACCGGTCAATCAACCAAGATACGTTCTGTCGTAACTACAGACTACTAAAGCCGTTAAATAAACTAAAAATAAATAACCTTGAACTGACAAAAACTTTAAATAAGCCTTAATTAGTGCCTTAACTTTATCTATTTTTCAATGTAAAATAACAAAATAGCTATTTGGTAACACACAGCACTTGCAATGACATGTTAATGGCACTAATTTAGGTTTATTTTCAAAATCTTTTATAATTACAAAAACTTGAACTTTTTTTGGAACATCTAGACACTTTCAAACAAAAAATCTGTTTAGAAAAGTTCTGTTTGTACGTTGTTTATACCAGTATATATTTTGCATGTCTAAGTTTCTTGAGATACGTCAGCTTGTATCAATTTCGTCTTATCTATCAATAAGACTTATGAATATGATTTTGTTTGCTTTTCACGTAATAGCAAGAATATCTTTCAGAACAAACTTTTTTTGTTCTATTATAATGCCTAAATCATACTTTGGTGCAATGTTAAACAGTTTTTACTCACGTTTTACAGAGAAATTGGATTACTGAGTTTGATAGGTTTTCTTCTTTATTCTATACATGTGTGTAAAACTACAGACTATTTGGAACTTTGGTATTCACCTTAGGAGTGAGCCCTTGGGCGCTAAAAAGTAAGATGAAATTGTTGTGGATAATGTTTTGTTTTGTTGATTAGTAGAATAACAGTGTATTAATTAACCTAGAGAAGGTGGCCTTAGATATCATTTGTACTATATTTTGAATCGTAGTACTGTAGTCTGTTTCAACATTTTGTTGCTCTTAGTATGAGCTAATTCAACAATTTTGATTCTTAGTATCAGCTAATTCAACAATGTAGACTCTTAGAAACAGTTATTTAAACAATATTGACTCTTATTATCAGCTGTTTCAACAATTTTAACTCTTAGTATCAGCTGTTTGAACAATTTTGACTCTTAGTATCAGCTATTTGAACAATTTTACAACTGAATGAATTTGACAATTTAGATGGAAGCAAACTTAAATGTTCAATGACGAACAACAGGTATTTAGGTAAATTAAAAAAGTTATGTCACCAATTTCTGATAATCACATTCAAACTAAATGGGGATAAAAGTATCTCAAATAATATAGTTTTTAATAAGCGTACATATTTACAAAGGGTTTAGTATAACTCATTGCAAATACTATCGTAAATTACTTTTTATATAAAAAAAGGAATATGTTCATATAAATACTTCTGAAAAAGTGACCTTTCTTCATTGACTTTTTTTACAAAAAATTATATTTAAAAATTGTTTCTTTAAATTAAAACTGGAGTCATGATTAATAAAAACAATTGCAATAAAACTAATAAAAACTATAAAACACACAAAATAACGTTCAAAAAAATCAAGCTACTAACTATGACTTATTAAAGTAGGTTAAACATTTTTTTTATTTTTAATTTGTTATGTAACTTCGGTACGGTATTGTAAGCTCAGTTTTATCAAAAAATTAAATAACACTGCTCAGTCATATGCTTTATTATCATTAAAAAAATTTACCTAACTTTCAACAATTTACTTGCATAATGTAATCTGAGTGAGTATTATTGATAGTTTGGTAAATTTAGGTATAATTAGACTATATTGTATAAAATATTAGTTATTGTCTGTCTATAAACAATTGATTGTCTCCAGTATTGAAATTTCTTGTACTAAATAAAATAAACATAACTCTTTTTTTATATAATCTGATAATTTTATCAAGTGCCTGTTTAACATTAATATCCGAGTTTCTTTTAAAAGTATTAACTGCAAACCTATTGAGAATATATATATATATATATAATTACAATGTAAGGTTAGCAAATAAATTTTAACTAACGTATTTAAATAAACTCACAAAAATAAAATCAGGTTCCAGTAAAATGTAACTACTACACTGTTGGTCATAATAAAAATGGCAGATGAAAACTTCAAGGATAAAACTGAAAGTGAGCTAAAAAGAGAACACAGTGGGTGGGGAAGTGAGAGAGTCAATCTCTGGAGAAGAATGGGACATTGTGACTAGTAGTAAACAAAGCTCAGCTGTGCTGAGCCACTGCTGCCAACCTCTCCCCCACTGAGCTCTATGGTCAAAGGTCAATTCTGCACTTAGACTCCATAATATGAGCATTTCACTGGTTCTTTTGTTCTCACTTATCTAAGAGTCTCTAACACAATGAAAAAGTATACAGTAGCTTTTAGTAATTATTGGGTTATTTATTTTCCTATAGAAAGAGAGAAAGAAAGAAAGAAAGAAAGAAAGAAAGAAAGAAAGAAAGAAAGAGAGAAAGAAAGAAAGAAAGAAAGAGAGAGAGAGAGAGAGAGAGAGAGAGAGAGAGAGAGAGAGAGAGAGAGAGAGAGAGAGAGAGAGAGAGAGAGAGAGAGAGAGAGAGAGAGAGAGAGAGAGAGAGAGAGAGAGAGAGAGAGAGAGAGAGAGAGAGAGAGAGAGAGAGAGAGAGAGAGAGAGAGAGAGAGAGAGAGAGAGAGAGAGAGAGAGAGAGAGAGAGAGAGAGAGAGAGAGAGAGAGAGAGAGAGAGAGAGAGAGAGAGAGAGAGAGAGAGAGAGAGAGAGAGAGAGAGAGAGAGAGAGAGAGAGAGAGAGAGAGAGAGAGAGAGAGAGAGAGAGAGAGAGAGAGAGAGAGAGAGAGAGAGAGAGAGAGAGAGAGAGAGAGAGAGAGAGAGAGAGAGAGAGAGAGAGAGAGAGAGAGAGAGAGAGAGAGAGAGAGAGAGAGAGAGAGAGAGAGAGAGAGAGAGAGAGAGAGAGAGAGAGAGAGAGAGAGAGAGAGAGAGAGAGAGAGAGAGAGAGAGAGAGAGAGAGAGAGAGAGAGAGAGAGAGAGAGAGAGAGAGAGAGAGAGAGAGAGAGAGAGAGAGAGAGAGAGAGAGAGAGAGAGAGCACGAGCTGTAGTATCTGAGCTAGATTAACGCTCGAGCTGTAGTATCTGAGCTAGATTAACTTTCTTTACAAATAGTTATTGTTTTTAGAACCAAAATTGTTCAATTTAATTTAAAAAAAACATATAGAGTCTAAAAATCTTAATTTATTTGCAAAACATTAAAATTCTGTTTTTTTTTCAATCTTAAACATATTGTTTTTATGATAAACATACAAAAGTAATACCAATAAAAATGTCTAAATAATTATATATTATATAACAATTGTTTACTTATATTGGTGGGATTTCCTAAAAAAATATATACTTCCTTGTGCTCTTTAGACCATTAAAGAAAATAAATGTGTAAGGAACCTTAATACTGGGTCTGCCTTTCGAAGCTCTAAATTTGTTTGAGAGATTTATTTGTTAATTTAGGTAGTAAATACTAATCTCTGTACACATTGTTGATGTGATGCTGATATCATATTTTTTGTCTAAGTATATATTCACATAAAAATGTTGTGCATAAGAATATATTTGTACACTTTATGTACCTTTTAAAAAAATATAGCATATTCTATTTGTTAGCTGAACAATCTAGGCGAGCTGGTGGCCGAGCAGTCTAAGACATTAGGACTTTGAGCTTGGGTTAGAGATAGCGCTAGTTTGAACCCGGCCTAGACTGGAAATATTTATCAGTAATAATCACCTTCTACTGTACTGGTTCACCCCCGTACTATGTTTGAATAGGTTCCTCGCACAGATCAATAGTGTATGAGGAATGGGCAGAGTAAGGAGGAATGAATAATGAATAATGAAGGAGGACGGCCTCTCCTTATTATTTAAAAATATATATATTCAAAAGCATAACTAGAAAAGTTAATAGTTCTACAAAATGATATTTGAATGTTATTGTTTTGTTTACTGTCATGCCTAAATTACCTTTTTAACACACTCCTAACATTATTTTGAGTGTTTGTGTTATTAAAACACTAAGATGTGTTTAGCTGCCTTATTTTTGTTGTATTGTTTTTAGTTGGCAAATTAGTTAAAATATAGCGAAATTCCTCAAATATAAAAACGTTTCAAAACAAAAAACCTTTAATTATGTGCCAAGTAATACTACTGTTTACAAAATAATAAAGTCCTTTGTCAGTTTTTATTAGTATTAGCTAAATGCTTGTACTATCTTTGAAAGTGATATTTGTATTTAAAACACATAACTCTTCTAACAAAAATATGTAATTATTAGCTATAAAGCCTATTAAAAATTTTAAAATTAAATAAAATTTAGAATTTATTTGAATAACACTATATATTTTCTGGTTTCTTGGTTATTTCCTATTGAAAGGTTCAAATGTTGATATCATATTATTTACTGAAATAATCAATTTTTTAACTAGAATCAACAGTTTCCGGTGACAGTCAAGGTACTATCTACAATATTTACAAGAAATAATTTTAATAAGGATGATAGTATACGGCTGCCAAAGACATGGGAACCCATTTTAAGTAAATTGAAATAAAATGGAAGAGTCAGCCATATTGATTTTTTGGCCAATGACCGCCGATTTCAGTCTCAGAGAAACCACTGAGGATGCCACATCACAGTATAGGCGAAACGTCTGGTCATCTTGTAAATATTGTAGATAGTACCTTGACGCGGTTGTCACCGGAAACTGTAGATTCTAGTTATGACACCGGCTGCTTAAGCCTAAGTTCTAAAAATCAATTTTTCTGAAAGCTTGCAAAACCATTTTATTGTTGCAGTATATTTTAGGTGTCCAGAGTCTCACATTACTTACTAGCTAATTGCTTGTGCTAAAAACATCAAAGGAAATGTTTTAAAGAATAAACCTGACAACAGTAACTAGTTTTTAAAATTTGTTCTTTCTCCCGTGTGTATTATAGAGAAAGTATTGTGGTGGTCTAAAATATATATTTTGTGTTTATTTAATAAGCTAAAAAATTTAAGTTTTAAATACAAACAATCTTTTTTCCAAAATAATAACTAGAAATTAAATTTTAAACCCAATAGGATTTAGGTCTGGAGAAATCAAAATCCTTCAATTTTTCTATTTGAAAACATAGAAATGTGTACATACCAAATTTCACCTCTCCAGCATCATATGAAGTTAGAGAACTTTTGATATTTGAGTGAGCTTTGCCTTTTATATATTAAGATAAAAAAATACACTCCAACACTTTCATTATGTTGTGCGGTCTCAAGAGTCAAATAAAACAACATTATAAAACAAAGCCCAAAATAACCCCAACACTTTAAAGAACCTAATACTCACTAGTACAACATTCACATTTAGTAGCAAAAATAGTAAAGGAACAATAAAACTAATATGTATGTCTGAAGCAAACTAAATGTCCATGGACAATCATGAAGTTCCAAATGTGACCTACAGGTGACAAAAATTGAAGGTGAAAAGTAAAAATAGAATAATTTATTAAGTAACTAATAGCTTAAGCTAATATATGCCAGTCAAGTGATAGCGTCTTATCACTGCTTCACTTACAGGTACTTCTTGTTTGTATACAAACTGATAACTTCATTTGCACTGCACCTTCAGTCATAGCTAGTGACTAGACAGGTAAAAATGATTGTTTTATACTTTGAGTATAACAAGTGTTTTACTATAGTTGAGATTTTATCCTTAAAATTCTTGGATGATAAAAATGAATCATGATTTTATTGCCTCTTACCAAAATTAAAAAAAACCTTAAATAAGTTTATCAACATAAATCAATTAATTTCAAGATGTCTCAAGATTGAATAAAAACTAACCACTGTCTCATACTTAACAAAACAAATATTTATTTTCTATATATAACAACCAAGAAATAGTAATAAAACCAAGACCATAGTAACAAATTAGATATTTAACTGCTGGCTATATAGTTTTTAAGTATTATTACAATTTGCATTTTAAATTTAAATAAAATAATTTGCATTGTAAATAATAATAATAAAAAAAAAATGCTAAGCCACAAAGTCCATTACAAATTAGTCCATACCAGAAATAAAACCCTCTACCAAGCAACTAAAGTGTCAGACACAATGAGAAAAAGAAGAATTAATTTTTATGGACACCTAGAATGAACCAATATAGAGTAACAAAAAAACTTTTTTGATTACTTCCGCAAAAAAAGACCAAACCACACTGGTTTAAGGAAACAGAGAATGACTTAAAAGAACTCCAAACACAGAAAGGATGCTTACAGATAGGGCTGCTGAAAAGATAACCCAAGACAAGAAAACTGATTCAAGTTTAAAATTATATCCAAAAGAACAATCAACATCTCTGAGAAAGAAAGGAAAGCAAGATTCGAAACAAGAATGAAACAATACTGGGTTAAAATAAAAGCAGGACACTCAGAAGTGATTGATCCAACGTACTCCAAAGTTGAGTGTAACGAAAGAAGAAGAATAAAGATTTGGAATAGAAGAATTAAATATTGTGAATGTTTCAACAACTTAAATATATATATATAAAATAAATGTTACACATATAGTGATTTAAAATAAATATAAACAATGAATAAGTATTTAAGGAAGAAATACTATTTACTCTATTAATCAATAACAAATATATAATGTATTAAATTACTTACCCAACAGAAGTGGTAATAAAGAAAGAAGATGTTTACTATTGAGACAATGCCCTCACACGCATGGACATCTTAATATGTAAATGTGGGTAGAAGAAACACCTTCCTCTTGTTAGGATTCTGAACTTGTGTGAGAAGAAGAAAAGGAGGAGAGAGAGAGAGAGAGAAGGTGAGTGGGATGGATGAAGAGGGGGGGGGGCTCTAAAGTCCAGAGACACCTCTTTCATACCTCAAGGTCTTCTACCTCACTGCCGTCACACAGATAGTATTACCTCTTTCACTCTCAATAATAGGCGAAACAACAGAAAAAAACAAGTAATAAAAACAGAAAATATGTGGTAAATTAAAAAAAAACTAATGGTGACATTACTCTGTTACAACATTATTACAGTTTGCTTTATTTTTCCTTTCCACTTGACTTTGCAAACATTTCTATTAAGCGTGTAAAACTGACCTTGCCTTTCTAATGGATTAACAGAACTTAAATTGATTGTACTAATCTCAGTAAAATATTGTTATTAATTAACTTAACATTTTATTGCCTCATATTCACACTTGGCTAACTTAACAATGCTTTGTGATTGAATTGGTCGTTCAAATTTAAAGATATTAAAGAATCTAGATATCATATTACTTACAAAATATATATTTTCCACAGCTCATACATATCTTTTAAAAGCAAATTTACACTACTTCAATAAAGTATTAACAGTTTTTTGTAAAAGAAACTTCAAATGTTTTTATAAAAAGGAATCATTGATTTTTAAATATATGCGAATACTTCACGTATATCTAAACTTTTTTTTTAACAAAATTAAAAGAAATATTGTTTTTTACACAATTGCATTTCACATGTGCTCATTAACATGTCTTGTTAAAATATAAATTTTAATATAATGTTAAATATCAATATAATATTGGCAATCTATTTTTTATAAAGTATAGTTCAATAAGAAATGTGTTTATTGGTATATGGCAGTTAAAAAAGGTCTGTTAGTGAAAATTAAATTTACATATTTTTTATCTACTGCTCTAATAATTCAAAATTTTATTAGTATAAAAAAATTAACGGATAAGTTACATGGTTTTTCTACGCTATATTTATCTATCCATCAATAACCACTAAAAATTAAAGTAACTTAAGAGCACAGTATGTAATCATTTTATTTGGATATATTAAATGTACCACATTAACAGGTATCTGATTATTTTAATGTTTAAAAAGCATAAATCTTAAATTATTTGTTAATAGAACACTACACACTGACTTCAATCGTGTAATCTTTTCATGAATCACTTTTGGCTAACTATATACTATATAAGTGATCGTTAAGAAAGCTGTTTTAAATCTAGCCTAAAACCACAGAATATAGACAGATACAGAAGCCCCACACAATACTAAATTTTGAAACACGAAATTGCTTCACTCACCGCCCAATCTTAGTAATTAATAGAAAATAAAAATTAAAAAATTCAGTTATTCTTTCCAATATTACGTTTTTGCTTCTCTTGTTTACTATACGACTTCACCGACAAGTTTTGTATAACTTGGTGAGACCTAGATTTTGTACACACTTGAGCAAAATAAGTAAATAAAACTTATGGAAAAATATTTTGCCCGTGTAAAGGAAATGAATAAAGTAAATGTAAAAGCTTACTATCGCGAATGTATTTATGATAATAATAAATACTTACAAATTTGTAAAGAATAGCTTAAATAAATGATAATATAATTAATAAGTATACTTTATTATTTTATTGGCACTGTCAGGCTAAAATTCCATTTAGTGACGATCACTATCTTACAAATAGTTAAGGAATAAAAAAAAAAAAAAAAAAAAATAGAATACCTCCTACTTAGCCACCCACAAGTTGACCTTGAGGAATGTGCAACATTCACTTTACATAATTCAGTTGTTGCAAACAAAGGAAATCAACAAAAATGAGTGAAATACCTGTTTCGCTATGACTAACCATTATAATTATCACAAATTGTACAGATTTTTAAATATCGATAAACTGATGAAACAAGCTTCTTATTATAAAAATTACTCTCAAGTATTAGTGGAAAAAGCATTATAAGTCAAATAAATTTCGGAATAAAATAATTTTAAAATATAAATTTTTGTTGTAAAAAAATATTTGAAAAAAAAAGTTTATTTATGCAAGTAAAACTGTTCTAATCTACTTTGAACTAGGAAACCCTACATAAAATTCTAAAGTTCTATAATATGGATTTAGGTTTTTTTGTTACAACATAATTAATAAGAAGGTGAACTATCTGTGCAACTTAGATAAAATATTTTTATTCTAACACCAAACATTATGTTAAACAAGTAATTGCATAGGCTATTATTCAATAGAGGATTCAAAATTTCATCAACAAAAGAAGGAATGGACTAAGAAATAAACATATATTTTATGAATTAAAAACCCATGATTATCTACTCTAAGTCATAAACAAATCCTATCATAAAACCAAACAAAAAATTTTAATGAATAATGTTAACAATTACGTGAAATCAAAAACTATCACAATAACTATTGTTATACCATATATTAAAGACAAATGAGAAAACATCGGAAGAATAAACAAACAATTTTTGTAGTAAAGAAAAATCAGAAAAATCAAACGATTATACAAAAAATGTAATATTAGAACTTCATTTGGTAATAAATCTAACATTTTAAATGTATTGAGAAAAGTTAAACCATATCAAAATTAAGAAAAAAGTCTACAAAATTCCTTGTCAGTGTATTCTAAATTATTTTGGACATAAAACTCAACCAATAAAAAGAAGAATTGAGGAAAATAAAATTGGATTAAAATCAATTGGAAAATTATTCAAAACTAAAAGATCGTGTTTTGGCAGAAGAGCATAAAGTATAATGGACAGCAGCAATTATAGTGTACGAAGAAAGCAAGTAGAAAGAACGTTAAGAGAATCAGCACATATGAGGAAGCTGCATTTCGCAACCAAGTACTACTTTATACCCAAAATACCTGCATATCAATAAATTATATAAGTTTAAAATAAAATTCAAAATAAATAAGTGATTACACAGTTTTAATAAAAATATATAAAGTATATAATAAAAAATGTTGATTATTACTTCATCTGTTTCATATTTTTAATAAAATATGATCTACTATATAATTTATATTTGAATATATATGTATGTTGTTGATAGCTATTTATGTTTGAAAATGGCTAAAGATTAGAAGTTGGTATATATTTCAAGAAAGAGTGATGTGCATCCTATTAGTTTAGATAAAAAATACAAACTTTTAAAAAATATATACTGTCAAAAACGTACAATAAAAATCATCGTCAATCATAAAGCATCAAAATAATAGTGTTATAAAAAATCCAAAAACATCAAATACATCATTATTAAATACTGACCATATGTAGAAGTAAAATTGTTGCAGGAGAAACTGAATGTGCAGTAGAGACTATGATACTGACTAAGCAACCAGCTGGCACAGATATTCAGATGGTTTAGTCACAACCAACAGATGTTGTTTCAAGGTAAAAAATAACCACATGCATGGACTCAGGAGCCGAACATGGACACTTCCTCTTCCTTGTACTCTGAACTGTTGATGGCATTTAATGTATAGGAAACTTGTAAATTAAAAAAAAAATTATTTAAACCTTTTAAACAACTATTTTATCAAAACAAACTTAAATTAAAAAAAATTAAGCATTCTTATACTATACTATCACATTAAAGTTGTTCTGCAACAATGATTATAAAATCAGTAATGCGAATGAATTAAAACATTCATTTCAAAAATTACTTTTTCAAGTGTTCTAAAGGATGTTTTAATGTATCCATGTTAGGCCACCACTTGATAAAAACATATATTATTTCAAATACTTTACTTTCCATTTTTCTTTTTTATTTTTTTTAGAACTACCAAATATAAAAATTATATTTTGTCACTTCCCAACTTAAGTTAAATGGCTAAACATTTTTAATTTTCTTTTTTTTTTTATTAATTGTTAAGTAGTGATGTAATGAACAAAAATTATTAATAGCCAAATATAAAGCACCAATTTAAAAAATGTGCCATACTCGTACACAGATTTTCAGAGATAGCTGATTCTGTCAGCTGAAAAAAACCACAGCCTTCTTAGCACAAGAAACAAAAAGTATAACACTATATACATTTATGACATTTTCTTATTTAGTTTACTAACCAATTGTAAGTGTTGTAATTGTAAATGTTTATGTCATATAGAAGGTGTTCCCAAACTTAAAGTTATGATTCACTGGGTAAAAATGTCTCTATAAATATAGGTTCTAATATGCTTTGTTTTCAATACAGTGGCTATTTTTGTATTTTCATTAAATTATGTATAGGCCTAGTTTCAAAACTCCTTATAATGCGGTGCTCAAATTTCGAATGAAGGTACCTGTTATACTTTTTTTAAGGGTGTAATAATATTATTTTATTATGTTCAACATTTCCAAAATGGCGGCACTTAATATAATTTTATTGTAAATTGTCCAAAAACGAAACGCATAATCTTGGAAAAAATGTGCAAGTAATAAAAAAGCTGTAAAGTGTAATAACAAATCTAACAAGTCCTGGTTGAATAAAATCCGTTCATAAATAAAGAAGCAACTAATTTAGGTAATACAATGTATGCTTTGTTTCATTTTATTAGACATTGATTGTTGGTGTTAATACATATCATATCAGCTGATGAAGTTAATATTGTAAATATCAGTAATGGCAACAATCTACTGAACATTGTTGCCGTTGGGGAACTAACAGAAACAATACACACCATGCACAACGTATTGCCTAAATTAGTGTTACTCCTTTATTTGAACGGATTTTATTCAACCAGGACTTGTTAGATTTCTCATTACATTTTGCAACTGTTGTTATATCTTGCACACTTTTTCTAAGATTAGGTGTTTTTATGCAATATACAATCAAAAGTCTTTAAATGCCGCCTTTTTGAAAATATTGAACATAATAGAAAATATTATTATATCCTTTAAAAAAGCATAACAGGTACCTTCATTCCAAATTTTATCACTGTATTGTAATGAGTTATAAAATTTCATATAATTTAATGAAAATACGAAAATGGCCACCATAGAGGACCATACGAAAACAAAGCATACTAGGACCCATCCATATAGGAATATTTTTACTTGTTTTTACCCAATAATTTTTTTTTTTTTTTTTTTTTTGTGGTAGCTGCCATAGCTGGGAGATCACAAATTTGTGATGGTTACCAGGTTTGTTTCTCGTTTAGAACTACCCAGGGGATATTTACAGCTTTAAAGATTTAAAGTGGACGCGAACATCATCCCACCTCTACGTACTGCTTTCCAGTTGAGCAGATCAAATTTCTCGCCAAATACTAGCTGGGCCATGGTGTGGAACAGTTTTGATGGACGAAATAAGTTCCTTATTAACAATCCATCAATACGTTTAGGTGGGATGAACCTACAGGTATTGATGGATTATTGAATCAGTTCCGAACTGAAGTGGGCAGATGTAACTACTGGAGATATAAATGGGGATTGACAGTAGATCAGTCATGTGGTTGCGGGGAGTCTATCCAAACAATGGATCAAATAGTTACAGAGTGCCTCTTCTGCTGTTTTACGGAGGGATTAGCTAGCATAAATAGAATCAGTGAGGCAGCTTTGTGGATTTAGCTTTGCGACAGATCATTTGTTATTTATTTATTTTTTATTTTTATTAAAGTGTGATGATTTATGGACTTTTTGTCCAACTATAAAATTCTCAGCTTTTACATAATTTTAAATTTAAAAAAATAATAATGGTAGCTGACAAAAAAGCATACGATATATATACCCAATGAATCATAATCTTAAGCTGTGGAACGTAGTTTGGGAACACCCTGTATAAATATGATTGGAGCTTAGGCACTGGCCGGGTTGAGCCATTACATATTCTTGGTTTTAAGGGCAGTGGTTCCCACATATTTTTAACCATCCTAAACTTGAGGATAAATCCATACTCGCAAGATAAAATACATATAAACTTTATGCTCCACAATAGTAACTTTGAAACATTAATTATTTTCTTTAAATATTTGGCTATTTTAGAGCAGTGTAAGGTTTTTATTTTTCAAACCCTTTACAGATAAAACCTCTTACGAGATTTTTATGTCATACTACTCTTGTGTGTTGAGTCAGTTTTAGAAATGTTTTTGCTTTTGAAAAATGAGGCTTGAATATATACATGAATTTTCTTACACTTTAAAGTATATTCAGATTATATAGGTATACTTTTAATTTGAAGCCCCATTCAGAAACCTTTGAACCATCAAGTATTTTTATTGGTATTTGGCAATTTTGGATTTTAATCTGGGGATCCCTTATAATTTGACTGCTCCTAAACCCAGACGAAGGAATAATGGGATACAGGAGAAGGCCTTTAATTTTATAGCACACTGAATGTTTTAGCACTTTTATTTATTTAAAACATTTTGTCTTTTCCAAAATCTGAAAGTATATTCAGTTTCAAGAAATAATACCTTCAATTTGATATCCTAATTGAATGCACAAATTCAGTATTAAAATATTTACATTTACAAGTTTTTTTTACCCTCATAATCAAACTATTTTAGTTTCAATGCTGAATTTTAAAAAGAATTGTACTAGGGCATCACTGCAACAGTTAAGTTTTGAGAATTTATTCTTGTTCTTTTTTAAATGTGTTTGTCATGGTGTTCCATATTCATGCCAGGGAATGCAATAGGTGGATTACATTATAAAATCAGTTTTTCTTTTTGAAATTTCAAATTTATGGTTGACTTGAACTTCCTTACACAGTTGCAAAGCTCAATTACATTGAGATTAGTTCCCATCTGACACTTAAAATCATATTTTAAAAAATAGTCTATTTATTGTTTTATAAAAAAGTTTTCCCTTGACTTCTAGATAAATTACTCTTTTCTTTGAATTTAGTCTCCGTCTGATGATTTCTCATTTTTATCAACAGCAATTTTTCTTTGTTTGCTTAACTCCACACTATTTGGTCATTTATTGCTTATAACCAATATATTTACTGCTTTCTGTTTGTTTTAAAATAAACCTTTTGTTATTTTTATTGTGTTATAAGCTCATTTATACATTGCATTGTCTTGTTAAGTAATCTTTAACAATGCCTTGATACTATATTTAGTAATATTTTACCAAAAAAGGAAGATCAATTCAAAGGCAATTAGCACAATCAATTAACTCATTCACACGTGAAACATTTACAGACCAATTAAATATATAAATTACACCAATATGTAACACGTGAGAGATATGAGTAAGATCATTAGTTAAATTCCATAAGCGGGTGTTCTATAATGTCTGAAAATTCAAGGTGGCCTCAGCATGTTTGGGCACTAGTTATTGAAACATGAAGTTTAATATATCTTTAATACATGAGGCAGTTATGTTATTGCAAGCATTTGATAAAAATTGTTACTTTCCAAACTACTTACAAGCCAAGCTTATTAGACCTCCAAAAACTTCTATAACCGTCTAGTATGATATATAAACCCCATAATATATCATGGTCTACTAAGGCAAAATTACCGAGTAACCATTGGTGTTGAAAAGGACGAGCAGTCTGAGGTGTTGTACTGTGGCCAGGTATTGCACTGAGGATTTGACAATCAGTTTGATCCAACTCGGGCTGGTAATTTTTACTGTGCAACTGTGTAAAGGCACTGGTCTGTGGCATAAAGGTGTAGGAACCAATTTGAATAAACGGTGACCGGCAATGGGAAGGGGGGGGGGTGGAAATTGACACGATCAGTATTTCTACTATAGTTGCACAGTACAACACCTGTTTCACTACTTTTTACTTGTGGTAAGAAGAGGAGGACACGTTTTTCTTTATTATTTTACATTGGCTATATTTTTCTATTTTTTAGAGTATAGAGGTCTAAAGGACATTAAAATAAATGTAAATAGCTCATCATAATTTTACTGGCCATAACAAATATACATTGAAATAACTTAACATTTAACAAAGACAAGTGAGAACATTTAAATTAATATTTAGACAGTAATAATCAGGGCATATAATAAATCTCATGGCGAAGGGTTAAATTGGTTATCATCTTATTTATTAAACCCGCTTCAACATACCTAGACAGGATAATTAACTCATTGAACTCTTATTAAAAGTATGAAATTTTATTTTGTTCCCACTCATCTATTTTCAACCTTAATTTAGTATTTTAAACTACAAATAAAACAAGTTTCAGCATTCTCACAGACAGAAGAATCGCTGTCCCTACCATGACTCAAACCTCTTGCTAGTCTAACGTTTAGCACTCCTGACTTCAATGCAGGGGGCCACAGGTTCAAATCTTGAGAGGTCCACTTAAATGAGCATTGTCCCATAACAAGGTTAGAATAATCAGAAAAAAATGCCTCTGCGTTGAAGGAGAAAAAACTATAGTAAAGCTGAACTAACTATAGTAATGAAACAGAAAAGAATGATGTCAAAGGATAAAATCTATGAAAACTATAGTAATGAAACAGAAAAGAATGATGTCAAAGGATAAAATCTAGAATTTTGTTCAACTTCTATAACTTTTTATTTAATTAAGATACAATTAGTTATTTATATATACACTCGATAAATTGACAGTATGTTTAACTCGACAGTCAACTGCTGATGGGGCTTTAGATTTTGTATATTTCCACTTCCAAGAATACACAAGGTTTTAAGAATATGTCAAATACATTGAAGGAATATTACAGTATTTGCAACAACAAGGATCACCTGCAATAGATGTTTTTATGGAAATTAAGAAACAAATCTTCAACTAAAAATATTTTTTGCACATTTAGCTGTACTGTAACTGTTGAATATTTGAGATTTATTTGCAGGTACAATAACTATATAATTTAAGTAGTAAATTTATAATGTAACTCAAGTCTATCATGTGTTCATCTACAAAAACCTATAAAAAGTGTCAATGTTCTACAAATCTACAACCTCTGAGTCTACAAAGTGTAGACTTAGTGAAATTTCATTGTATTGTTTAAAACAAAACATTAAATTATTCAAAACATACTCGTATATTAAGACCAGAACTATAACTATACTATTTTCAATAGAAAAATTGAAAGTTAGACATACGACTTTTATTATTTAGTTATTAATGGCAATTTGAATTTTAAAAGCCATGTAGTATTGTATTTAAAATTAATTCTGGGATTTAAGAATGATAAATAATAAACAATAATAATAATAATATGAACCATCATAAATAACACTCTTATGTTCTATCTCAAATAATGTTGCTACACTATCCATGACATTTTAAACTCTCTTGTACAGTGAGTTTAACTTTGATTTGGCTCTTGTACAGTGAATCGACTAAATTAATTTTAAGACCTTACAGGAATGTAAGATAACTATTGTTGTGAATTATAATTTTATTTATACTAAAGACTAAGAAACTAAGTGCTCATCCACAACTCAGAAACATAAACGTCACTTTGCTCAGTGGTGCCTCAATGGACAAAGCTTCAGAATGTGGAGTGAAGGTTTAAGGCTCAAATCACCAACGGAGCTAATGTTTGGTAATTTAATCGTTGAATAAAAAAAATCTGGACTGATCAGAAAGAATCTTGCAGATTGATTGTAAAACAACAATAAAACTAATAATGTATACAAAAGTGCAATTTATTTTGGTAGAATAAATTTGACATGGCGTCCGATCAATGGTTACATGGACACTACAAGAGGAGTCTGAGGTTCTATATTAGGTGTTAGTCAGGGACCAGTGTTGTGTAGGGAAAAGAACTGAGTATCAGGCTTGTCAATAAGCTGAAAATCAAACCAATACTATGTGGTTCAGATTTCGCGCTGTAGGTCCCTTAGTAGCCCTGGATGTTGGGTAATTAATAAATGGCTCTTTCAAATGAAAAGTCGATCTTAGTTGGTAGCAATGACTACACTCGTATATTTACACTCATTTTCCCCTAATATTCGTGCATATCTCTACAATCGGCCTCTTAGTAATGGATAATGCTTTAGATTAAAGGGCACTAGGCCAGGAAATAATATAAAAGGGGAGAAAGGACATCAGCAAACTTATCTAACAGTATATCAACACTTCGCAGTAGTAAACAAATTAGAGACACAACACAAAAGAGTGCCAGTGGCACTGAAAGGGCATCAGCAAACTTATCTAACAGTCTATCAACACTTCGCAGTAGTAAACAAATTAGGGACACAACACAAAAGAGTGCCAGTGGCAATGAAAGGGCATCAGCAAACTTATCTAACAGTCTATCAACACTTCGCAATAGTAAACAAATTAGGGACACAACACAAAAGAGTGCCAGAGGCACTGAAAGGGCATCAGCAAACTTATCTAACAGTATATCAACACTTCGCAATAGTAAACAAATTAGGGACACAACACAAAAGTGCCAGTGGCATTGAAAGGGCATCAGCAAACTTATCTAACAGTCTATCAACACTTCGCAGTAGTAAACAAATTAGGGACACAACACAAAAGAGTGCCAGTGGCACTGAAAGGGCATCAGCAAACTTATCTAATAGTATATCAACACTTCGCAGTAGTAAACAAATTAGGGACACAACACAAAAGACTGCCAGTGGCACTGAAAGGGCATCAGCAAACTTATCTAACAGTATATCAACACTTCGCAGTAGTAAACAAATTAGGGACACAACACAAAAGACTGCCAGTGGCACTGAAAGGGCATCAGCAAACTTATCTAACAGTCTATCAACACTTCGCAATAGTAAACAAATTAGGGACACAACACAAAAGGCTGCCAGTGGCTTTGAAAGGCATCAGCAAACTTATCTAACAGTCTATCAACACTTCGCAATAGTAAACAAATTAGGGACACAACACAAAAGAGTGCCAGTGGCACTGAAAGGGCTTCAGCAAACTTATCTAACAGTCTATCAACACTTCGCAATAGTAAACAAATGAGGGACACAACACAAAAAAGTGCCAGTGGCACTGAAAGGGCTTCAGCAAACTTAACTAACAGTCTATCAACACTTCGCAGTAGTAAACAAATTAGGGACACAACACAAAACAGTGCCATTGGCACTGAAAGGGCATCAGCAAACTTATCTAACAGTCTATCAACACTTCGTAATAGTAAACAAATTAGGGACACAACACAAAAGAGTGCCAGTGGCACTGAAAGGGCATCAGCAAACTTATCTAACAGTCTATCAACACTTCGCAATAGTAAACAAATTAGGGACACAACACAAAAGAGTGCCAGTGGCACTGGAAGGGCTTCAGCAAACTTATCTAACAGTCTATCAACACTTCGCAGTAGTAAACAAATTAGGGATACAACACAAAAGAGTGCCAGTGGCACTGAAAGGGCATCAGCAAACTTATCTAACAGTATATCAACACTTTGCAGTAGTAAACAAATTAGAGACACAACACAAAAGAGTGCCAGTGGCACTGAAAGGGCATCAGCAAACTAATCTAACAGTCTATCAACACTTCGCAGTAGTAAACAAATTAAAGACACAACACAAAAGAGTGCCAGTGGCACTGAAAGGGCTTCAGCAAACTTATCTAACAGTCTATCAACACTTCGCAGTAGTAAACAAATTAGGGACACAACACAAAAGAGTGCCAGTGGCACTGAAAGGGCATCAGCAAACTTATCTAACAGTCTATCAACACTTCGCAGTAGTAAACAAATTAGGGACACAACACAAAAGAGTGCCAGTGGCACTGAAAGGGCATCAGCAAACTTATCTAACAGTATATCAACACTTTGCAGTAGTAAACAAATTAGGGACACAACACAAAAGAGTGCCAGTGGCACTGAAAGGGCATCAGCAAACTTATCTAACAGTCTATCAACACTTTGCAATAGTAAACAAATTAGGGATACAACACAAAAACGTGCCAGTGGCACTGAAAGGGCATCAGCAAACTTATCTAACAGTATATCAACACTTCGCAGTAGTAAACAAATTAGGGACACAACACAAAAGAGTGCCAGTGGCACTGAAAGGGCATCAGCAAACTTATCTAACAGTCTATCAACACTTCGCAGTAGTAAACAAATTAGAGACACAACACAAAAGACTGCCAGTGGCACTGAAAGGGCATCAGCAAACTTATCTAACAGTCTATCAACACTTCGCAATAGTAAACAAATTAGGGACACAACACAAAAGAGTGCCAGTGGCACTGAAAGGGCATCAGCAAACTTATCTAACAGTCTATCAACACTTCGCAGTAGTAAACAAATTAGGGACACAACACAAAAGAGTGCCAGTGGCACTGAAAGGGCATCAGCAAACTTATCTAACAGTATATCAACACTTCGCAGTAGTAAACAAATTAGGAACACAACACAAAAGAGTGCCAGTGGCACTGAAAGGGCATCAGCAAACTTATCTAACAGTATATCAACACTTCGCAATAGTAAACAAATTAGGGACACAACACAAAAGAGTGCCAGTGGCACTGAAAGAGCATCAGCAAACTTATCTAACAGTATATCAACACTTCGCAGTAGTACACAAATTAGGGACACAACACAAAAGACTGCCAGTGGCACTGAAAGGGCATCAGCAAACTTATCTAACAGTATATCAACACTTCGCAGTAGTAAACAAATTAGGGACACAACACAAAAGAGTGCCAGTGGCACTGAAAGGGCATCAGCAAACTTATCTAACAGTATATCAACACTTCGCAGTAGTACACAAATTAGGGACACAACACAAAAGACTGCCAGTGGCACTGAAAGGGCATCAGCAAACTTATCTAACAGTATATCAACACTTCGCAGTAGTAAACAAATTAGGGACACAACACAAAAGACTGCCAGTGGCACTGAAAGGGCATCAGCAAACTTATCTAACAGTCTATCAACACTTCGCAATAGTAAACAAATTAGGGACACAACACAAAAGACTGCCAGTGGCACTGAAAGGGCATCAGCAAACTTATCTAACAGTATATCAACACTTCGCAGTAGTAAACAAATTAGGGACACAACACAAAAGACTGCTAGTGGCACTGAAAGGGCATCAGCAAACTTATCTAACAGTCTATCAACACTTCGCAATAGTAAACAAATTAGGGACACAACACAAAAGACTGCCAGTGGCACTGAAAGGGCATCAGCAAACTTATCTAACAGTCTATCAACACTTCGCAATAGTAAACAAATTAGGGACACAACACAAAAGAGTGCCAGTGGCACTGAAAGGGCTTCAGCAAACTTATCTAACAGTATTAACACTTCGCAATAGTAAACAAATTAGGGACACAGCACAAAAAAGTGCCAGTGGCACTGAAATTTTGTGTTTTGTGTTGTGTCTCTTATTTGTTTACTACTGCAAGATGTTAGTGTACTTGTCTTCTTAGGTAAGTCTGCTGATGCTTATATATAAGGCAAAGTCTTAGCTAACTCACTCTTCCATAGTTCTCGAACTTTCCATGAATTAGAGAGCTGAAATCTTGTACATTACTTCTTTAGGTCTTAAATAGGACAACTAAAGTATTTTCATCTTGATAAATTACTCCTAAGAGGTAGAAACCACCCCTAAAAGATTGTTCAATAAGGATAACATTAGGTTGATTTTAGTGAATTAATAACAGCTGTTTATTATTACAGCTGTTTATTAATGTTGTAAATAAAAAATTATGTTTATTTTGTATGTTTAACATTATACTATTGATCACACATAGTAAAGCTGCTCTGTTATTGGTGCATTTTTAATATTACACTGTGAGTTTAATCTTCAGCAGTTAAACAAAAACAAATGAAATGAACATGTTTGGAACAGGCTAAGTAATACCATTGGGTATTTCTTCTAATAATTAGGCAGCAACGCAAATATTGTGATTAAGATACTGTAAATAAATTAAAAATTGTGATTTTACATTAAACAATTAATCTATTTATTAGGAGTCAAAAGTCATATGCCAAGGCCAAAGGCCGAGGTGTATCGAGCGCAGCGAGCGTCGGGGTTGGCATTCGAAGAGTACAGGGGTGTCCCCTAGTATATATATAAATCAAACTTCCATATGATTATGTACACTAAACTCAAAGTAGAAAATGGATTCACTTGAAAGGTTTACACAACATCATATTTATAAACAGGATTGTTTTTATATATTTAGTTCAAATGAAAATTAATGTCAGTGCTGAAAAAGGTCTACTGTGACCAAATGGTTGGTTATTTATGAAAACAACTGTAAGTTACTTTATTTCAGATATAATCCATATTAAGCCACAGCAAAGCGTTGCAGGGTTTTGCTAGTATTTTAATAGAATAAAAAGTGACAAAACCATTGCAGTAGTTAAATACTCAAGAGTTTACAACACCTCAATAGCCTGTAATAAATGTGACCAACAGCTCACTGACTTGCGAATGTTTTACAATTTGTTTTTCTTTGTTTTTGTCTCTAGTTAATTCCAGTGTTAACTTTTTACTTTTGATAAACCACCAATAAATTAACCATTATTTTCTATTTTTACTGTGATAGATTTTAGTCAATCTTATGTTACTTTGTCAACTTTACAGACCAAAGAACAAACAATTATTTTTGAATTATAAATAATTTTTCATTGCAATAATAAATTGCTACATTTTCCATTTAGTCTTCATTAAATTTTCTTTCATTTTTTGAATACATGACTCTTCTAGGTATTTAACTTATGAATTTTGTTTGTGTATTCATCTAGACCGAACAAGCCATGTGCAATAGTTTTGAAAAACAAGCCATTAAATATAAAATGTTTATTCAATATGATTTTGAAAGTCATATTTACATAACTATCATAGAAGTAGAGTAACAACAAACATGTTTTTAAATGTTTATCTGATGGTTTGTACATTATTTCTTGTTTAGTCTCTCAATAAATATAAATGTTACTACTTATTTCAATGATGTATTTAATAAAAAAAGTTCTATATAGCATGTCTGTCATAAAATCATTTACAAAAAGAAGTGTACCATTGATGCCTCACTACGCATCAGTTACACGCAATACAACTTCAGATTATTAAATATTTAACAGCTGATATATTTACTTCATGACCTTAAATCACTCGTTCTAAATACATCTACTCTTGATGAACTCGCAATTTACACTATCCCACGATGTGTCATTTAAATTGTTCTTAAAAATAATCTTAGTTTTCTTTATATATTTCCATTATTATTATATCACGTCAACTTATTATTTTACTTATTTATCTTATTATTATAGTTGCTGACTATAAATATTTGACTCTGAGACGTGGCTGTATGAAGAGAATTATTAATTATATGTGATGTCAGCAGTCATAGCCCAATAAATATTATTTATTGGGAAGAATCAAATAACATAATACTATACACAGTATGATATGTATGTATACTGGGTGTTTAGGAACTCTTTAGGCAAACTTTGGGATTTAGGCCATTAAAACAAACAAAAAATGTCATCTTGCAAAAAGTATGGTATATCTTGCTTCGTTAATCGTCTAACCGTATGTTTGTGATTTTTATTACAAAAATTATAAAACAGGAACCATAAGTGCCAATGATTTAAAAATTTGAGTATTTAGTAAGACTGATAGCACCTAAACATACAACTATTTTCAACATTTTTTTGTTCAACCGATTGGAAATAGCTTACGTTTTAAAAACTAAAAATTGACAAAGAAAAAAAACCATTAATTTTCCTATCCTAAAACATTTTCAAACTGTAGAAGGAAAAATATCAAAAATAGTTATACCTTTAGGTACTATCAGCCCTACTAAATATGCAAAATTTTAAATCTATGGTATTTATGGTCCCTGAATTATTACTTTTTTTATAACAATCACAAACATAAGGACAGACGGTTAATGAAGCGGGATAGACCATACACATCCAGAGATATGACATGTTTTGTTTGTTTTCATATCCAGAACTAAATCCCAAAGTTTGGCTAAAACGTTCCCAAACACCCTGTATAATAATAAACAGAGTACAATAATAATATGAAATAACCGTACGTATGAATGTAAATAATTTCAAAATATCTAAGAAATTTTATTGTCAAATGATAGAATATTCAAAAGCTGATTCATGTGAGGTATGGAAGGGAACAGTGGAGTAACTGTGGGATTAGCAGTGAAGGGGAAGATGCATGAGCTGTTCTGGCAGCAATGTTTTTTTTTTCATTTGAATTTAGTTAATATAATTAATAAACTTTAATAAACTACATTAACTTTTAACTATATTAATTAAATTCATAATAAATTATCATTTTAGATGAAATCTTCTTTGAAAAAATAGCAAAGGCAGCACTGGGTAATTTCATTGTACTTGAATGTTCATAACAACGGTGTTAAGAGTAAATGGGATAGTAGCTAGTTATGATTTTTTTTCCCACTACATAAGTGGCGAACTACTCCTGCCGGCAGGGCAGATATCATTTTGAGGGTAACTGTAACAAATATATTATCAGCAATTCCATACTTGATTGACACCCTGGTTAAAGGAATTTGAGGGGGTTTCTTCAGTACCACTCTACATGAAAGGGAGGGCAGGTGGGTCAATATCACTGAACATGTATATTGACAGGCAATCGGATGGATCAAGAATACTATTTTATGTCTATGGGTAAATGTTAGTTCCAGGGTCAATACCATCACACGTGTCTAACAGGCATTAAATATCAGAAATCAGCTATCTGCAAAAACTAGATTCTAACTTCCATATTCTCTATATTCACTAACAAATAGTGTGCACTGTCTGCACAATCATTTAGGTTGTTATTTTTTATTAGATTGAAAATATTTCTGGACCCCACAAGTTTTTTGTGACTACTTAATATCATACGTAAAATATTTTTACTATGCAATACCAAGTCACGTTGTTAATGAATTGGTAGGCCTATTACTTACTTATCAGTTGACTTTAGTCCATATATTGTGGAATATTATACTGGATGGCTGAAAAGTAACTTGCACCCCCTGAAATGTTTTGTAGTACTGAAAATATTGATTTCTCTTTGCAGCAACTTTCTTGGGTATGAAGGGCTACTTTAATAAAAGCATTAAAAAAATTCCCTTAAGGAGTCTGGAGGGTGGGGGGCAATTCAAATTTTGAAATAGCAACCCCTACTGTGTGACCCCTATGATTACAGAACTTGGTTAGGTGAGTTTTAACCTAAATAAAAGTGAAATGGGACCATCAAAAGCAAAATACCAGCCAAGTAAATGAAATAGTTGAAAACAACAAAAAAACCAAAAGAAAAAAAACAAAAAACCCACCAGTTGCTAAGTGATGTATGTAGGTGTCACTTACACTGAAGTACCCGCAGCTCCTCCAAAAGTTTTGACCAACATAAAATGTTTATGATAGCAGTTACCACAGGAACGAGAATGTTTGTCAATTCACTAGCCCATGAATGTTATCCCATACATTACATTTACGGGTTTGCATCTGAATGCTTTAGTTATTTTCTTATTACTCAGTTAAAATACATCTCTCTCTGGCCATTTATTTCATATTTAGTACAGGTGTGTTTTGATGACAGCAACTAGTTTTCTTGAACAGAGATTCCAATAGATTGCTTTAGTGAAGGAGTTAAGCTTATAATTTAATGCAAGCAGGTTTTTTTTATTAATGCTTATATTAACCTTTTAGAGATGGTTTTCAAGCAGCGCACACCTTATTGTATTTAGATGTGTTTAAATAGTGAATAAATTCACCAAACAACCACTTAAATGGTTGAGAGACAACATTTTTAGTAAAAACTATCTTTTATAAGCATTACTGGTGGCAAAAACAAGAACTACAAAATTGCAGTACATACAAAATTTATTCACAGAGAGCTCTAACTGGTTTTGGACCATGTCCTGTCAAGCCTCGGTGGTCTAATGATTAAAGTCTCCTTTGGCCAGAGAGAGACAACGAGGTTTGCATTCCGATCCTTCCAAGGTATAGGACTATAAGGACTGTTACGAGTCTAGGATCTCAGTTAGCTAGAACGGTTTGGTGATGTGTCAGAATAGCAGTTAGAGGGTATTAATGTAATATTGACTGAGTAGTCAACAGCACCAGTCATCACATCAGTGTTGTGCATAATTACCTTGAAATTGACTTACTTGTCTTTACAATTTTTCTTTAACTAACTCAGTCACCAATGAGTTAATAAATTAATTGTATTACAATTACGACACTTAATTTATAAAGATTGTAAATTGTTTATAACAAACATTGTGTCTTTCTACATAACATAGATTGTAGGTAATTTGCGACAGGACTTGAATGAGATTTCATAGAGTTAATGTGATAACAGTGATGGGCCTGAGACAGAGATGTGAAGTTTTTGAAGGAGGACTGGTGTTATTGGAAGGATACTGACACGAGGTTTGTGGAATAAGCAAAAATAAAATCCTCAAAAACATTTTCTTTACTTGTAACCAATTTTGCTAAAAATATTATGACTAAAAAGATCAGCATGTTATTAGTCATTTCATATACTTTGCTTTTCATACTATACTGTTAATTCTTTATTCTATATATTTTTTTAATGTTACTTTTCTATGTAGTTTTCTAACATAAGAAAAACTCAATAGCAAAAATCTAAATAGGATTAAAAATAAAAAATGTGCTAGTAAGTTTAGTTACAATTTTACAGTATAAACAAAAATTGTAATTGAAATATTATGACTAAAAAGTACAAAAGTAAGAGAGTAATAAAATTACTTAAAATACATGTTTTATTAAAAAATTTAAATAAATAAGTAATATTTTGTTAGTTAGATTAATTTTCATATATTTCTACAGTAAAATTAAAGTGTCAATTTTTCTGTATAAATGTTCTTAAAATTAATTTTCTGGAAAAAAATATTTTTTTGTTATTTTCAAATGAATCTTAAAAAGTTTTTTTCAATTGTTTTTTATATTATTTATCACATATGAAGGGTTCGATTTCAAACAGACCAACGTAGTCCAGCCAAAGTTTGTTATTGTCTTGCATTGTCTTCTTATAATGTTTACCACTGTACCTCTGCTAGTCTAGACAAAATATAGATAGATTAAGGTATGTACTACTGATTCCATCAGTTTATTTAATATTTATACTCCATGCTACAGAGCAAGGACATGGTAGTCAGAGGTCCTTGTTTACGAAAAGTGAGCCTCAATTGGTAATCAATATGGCCGTCAACAGGTGTTGTTACCAATTATGAGTTTTAACCGGCGTTACAGCAATAACTGATCCGTTTCTCTCTAGAGAAAGAATAAGGTCATTTACAATATGAATGAAATCAAAAGTGAATTGTTCCTTCCTGAAATTGAGACTATTACATTAGATGGCCAGAAAGCCTTCAATATCGATATGTAAGAAGGGTGGTTGTAAGGGCTACTGTAATGTAGAATATTGATGAAAGTGCTTCTTTAGAAACGTTTACATACCCAGCTAACCTATGAGCATTCACAAACTATAAACACTCTGCCTTCCACTCTGTAAACACATGATAATAACAAAGTTCATTAACACTGTCAATGTTGTACATGTGTATAGTAGGATAGGTGAAATCTTATCAATATTGTTTATGTCTGAAATATTGTGCACTGATTGAATATATCAGAAGTTATGTTGTTGCTTAATAATATGAATGGGATATCAATCTATGAGTAATTTGTATCTAAATGTTGTATGCATTTATCACATGTATTCTGGGATACAAATGCACTAGGTGTGTGATGTTCTTCCAGAGCTAAAGAGTGCACCAGTACTAGGCATAAGAGTAATCTTAGTATTAAACGATGTGTGTGTACACCACTACAATTAATAGTTTCGAACATCAGGGTATCAAGATATATAATCCACCAGATTATGTTAAGGAATTGCTTTAAAATAAATTTAAGTCATTTTATAAGAAACTATTAATAAATGAATGTATTTACAATATTAGTGAATATTGTGATGTAATTAAGTCAGCCCTGTAATATGGGTTAGTAATTTACGTCATCTTTATGGTTTTTTTTTTTTTTTTTTTTTTTTTTTTTTTTTTTTTAATAACTTCACTCGCCAGTTGACATGGCCCACAAGCCTGTGCGTTAACTTTATTCAACGAGTGAAGTACCGACCGTCGGCTCAGTGGGGATTCGAACCTTGGACCTTGCGCTCCGCATTCCGAAGCCTTAGCCACTGAGCCACCACGCCGGCAAATAATCGACAAATAAATGCTTGATACTTGAATCTTGAATCTAAAACAAAACTGACCTGATCTTTACTATCACCTGACTAGTAAAAACGCTCGATTATAAAAAAATAAGAAAGCAATAAAATTGTTTATTTAATATTATAATTTAAACTATAATTTCTAACAGAGGGCACAATCAAGTAATCCTACAAAATACAAATACACAACACCACCTATTAATAGGTAGATGAATGGCAAAGCAACTACTGTTGCCAACCACAGTGAATGTGATAATTTACTTTTTCAATCCAAACCATAAAGCATGAATGATAGACATGACTACTTTCACTCACCTCTGCCCAAAAACAGACGATAAGGGAAGAGCCAGAAAGCAACAGTGGGTAATAGGCACTCATTAAGCTACTGGACCAGCTGTCATCAAACTCCGTCTGCAACAAACAGAAAGTTGAATATTGATTTTAACTTTATTTAATACTTAGTTGAGAAACACTTTTCAATTTTTATTTTGTTTTTTTAACTTTTATTACTATTGAAAAAATGAGCATAAATAATTATTGTGTAAGTTGTTGGACAAAATGTATGGTTAAATTACTTGAATTTTAACTATTATTATGTAAAGCTGGACTGTTTGGTTTATTAATTTGATTAACATCTATAAACATAAAATTCAAATACCACTGACTCACTTATCACTGTATTTAAAAACCTACTAAACAAACCTCCAAGGCTGAAATTTTGTAGGATGATTGGTCTTACATTCTAGATATGCAATAAGAAGGGATTTTGAAGTTTTTTGCAGTTCTGAACTGGCAATCATTTAGTATGGAAATTTTTAAATAGCAAAACAGTGTTTTTCTATTTTTCCTGTAGCGACTAAACAAATGTTCCTATTGAAAAACTTATATCACTGTTTCTGTGACCTTTTGCTCTATCTTGCCTCCTTCACCCTTGGGTAGAGCTAGATTTTCAATTTGTGTGTGTCAAAATAGTTACTTTTCATACTTTGATGTGGCAGATCGACCACCACACTTTGAAGCGATAAGAAAGTAGACAGCTGACTGGTGAGGCTTGAAGGGAGGGAGACGATTCTAGTTTGTGCAGAAGACCGCCAGGTACAGCAAGAAGAGCTGCTAAGTTCACCTTTTATTAACATTAATTAATATTACAAATATCAGCATTTAATACATTTTTGAGCAACTGTTAAATTCTGTCATGCAAAATTAAAATTGCAGGGGATTTAATTACAATTAACTTGTAATTAAATCCAATATGAGGACTTAGCTAACATAAATTATAATTAAGTACTAATTACAGCATTTCTATTAAATTTAGTGTGTCATTGGCACACCTAGGAACAGTCTTGCAGCCAGCTAATTAGTATAGTAAATTCAATGAATATATTTACTGAGAGAATATTATATTTCTATTTAAACTGACTAACAAAGCTAGTAGTGATTGTCTCGTACAATGGCACTCTCATGGTTCAATAACCACATGTATTTTTAATAAAATAGTCCAGCTGACTTCTTAACACTAGATGGTAACAATATTTTTAGATCCATAGCCATTGACTAAAACTTGTAGACACCTGGCAAGTTACAATTTATCAAATTATTTCTTGAATGGTCATCACAGCACACTGAAAGTAGACTTTCTCGACAAACAGACTCTTATATCTAATAAAATGAACATAATTTTGCTAGTTAAAATTAATTCCAAAGAATTACTACAATCTTCATATCGTAACAAACATGAAAACATGGTGAGAAACCACTGATTCAGGCACAACTGTGCTACTATGAACCTTCTACAAGTAGGCTTACAAATGTTTCTAGACTATACATTTTTGTTATCTAGAAAAACAAACTGATTGGATTATTTAAAACTCATTTAAATACAATCAAGTTCTGCCCATTAGACATGGCTAAGCATGGCATTTTTATTAATTGCGCTGCTTTTATTATTTTAGAATTATAAACTTAAAACTGATCGTCACTAATTTTTTAATTTTCCTGACTCACCACCCTATTTATGATGGCTCAATTGTGGTCATAATAGATAGCGTCATTTTAATTAATTTAAAGAAGTATCATGTTATGGGGTATGTAACACAGAATGCCTTTATATAACACCTTTACCTTTATTTTGTGCTAAAATGAAATATTTTTATTAGTAATACATTGATTATCTTGTTATAGAGAAATGTAAGTTGTGAATGATGAACTGATGACAAGCCTGTTTCACAGTTAGTTATCTGCCTTATACATCATGTAAACACTGCCCACCAATCAATATACTATTTATTAATCCCTTAGTAACTATTAACATATTAACTATCTGCTGGTTCCTGCCAAATGTAAGCTGCTGACGAGTTTGTTAGGGATTAAGTTTTTTGTATGTTTTTTCTGTAAATAATACGAGTATTTATATGATAACTAAGCTGCTATCTAATAGCTGATTTTAATCAGAGCAATATTGAGACACAACAAAATATCTCACTATAAAAGTTAAATTTATGGTTTGAGGACAACAAACTAATCGCAACGAAAGGTAAGAGCGTAAAAATGAGTTTTGGAATGAACAATTCTAATTATAATATATCAAATTATTAGGTGTATTTTTAGTAAGTACAATAAAAACACAGACATATGGTGTTGATAGCAACATACGTTAGTACAATGTCAATAGGCCAGCCACTCAACTAAACATGAATGATGTTATTGGCCTTCCCATCCACCAATACATATAACATATGGTGTTGATAGCGACATACGTTAGTACAATGTCAATAGGCCAGCCACTCAACTAAACATGAATGATGTTATTGGCCTTCCCATCCACCAATACATATAACATATGGTGTTGATAGCGACATACGTTAGTACAATGTCAATAGGCCAGCCACTCAACTAAACATGAATGATGTTATTGGCCTTCCCATCCACCAATACATATAACATATGGTGTTGACAGCAACATACGTTAGTACAATGTCAATAGGCCAGCCACTCAACTAAACATGAATGATGTTATTGGCCTTCCCATCCACCAATACATATAACACAGACATGTGGTGTTGATAGCAACATACGTTAGTACAATGTCAATAGGCCAGCCACTCAACTAAACATGAATGATGTTATTGGCCTTCCCATCCACCAATACATATAACACAGACATATGGTGTTGACAGCAACATACGTTAGTACAATGTCAATAGGCCAGCCACTCAACTAAACATGAATGATGTTATTGGCCTTCCCATCCACCAATACATATAACACAGACATATGGTGTTGACACCAACATACGTTAGTACAATGTCAATAGGCCAGCCACTCAACTAAACATGAATGATGTTATTGGCCTTCCCATCCACCAATACATATAACATATGGTGTTGATAGCGACATAAGTTAGTACAATGTCAATAGGCCAGCCACTCAACTAAACATGAATGATGTTATTGGCCTTCCCATCCACCAATACATCAGACATATGGTGTTGACAGCAACATACGTTAGTACAATGTCAATAGGCCAGCCACTCAACTAAACATGAATGATGTTATTGGCCTTCCCATCCACCAATACATATAACACAGACATATGGTGTTGATAGCAACATACGTTAGTACAATGTCAATAGGCCAGCCACTCAACTAAACATGAATGATGTTATTGGCCTTCCCATCCACCAATACATATAACACAGACATATGGTGTTGACACCAACATACGTTGGTACAATGTCAATAGGCCAGCCACTCAACTAAACATGAATGATGTTATTGGCCTTCCCATCCACCAATACATATAACACAGACATGTGGTGTTGATAGCAACATACGTTAGTACAATGTCAATAGGCCAGCCACTCAACTAAACATGAATGATGTTATTGGCCTTCCCATCCACCAATACATATAACATATGGTGTTGATAGCAACATACGTTAGTACAATGTCAATAGGCCAGCCACTCAACTAAACATGAATGATGTTATTGGCCTTCCCATCCACCAATACATATAACACAGACATATGGTGTTGACAGCAACATACGTTAGTACAATGTCAATAGGCCAGCCACTCAACTAAACATGAATGATGTTATTGGCCTTCCCATCCACCAATACATATAACACAGACATATGGTGTTGATAGCAACATACGTTAGTACAATGTCAATAGGCCAGCCACTCAACTAAACATGAATGATGTTATTGGCCTTCCCATCCACCAATACATATAACATATGGTGTTGATAGCGACATACGTTAGTACAATGTCAATAGGCCAGCCACTCAACTAAACATGAATGATGTTATTGGCCTTCCCATCCACCAATACATATAACATATGGTGTTGACAGCAACATACGTTAGTACAATGTCAATAGGCCAGCCACTCAACTAAACATGAATGATGTTATTGGCCTTCCCATCCACCAATACATATAACATATGGTGTTGACAGCAACATACGTTAGTACAATGTCAATAGGCCAGCCACTCAACTAAACATGAATGATGTTATTGGCCTTCCCATCCACCAATACATATAACACAGACATATGGTGTTGACAGCAACATACGTTAGTACAATGTCAATAGGCCAGTCACTCAACTAAACATGAATGATGTTATTGGCCTTCCCATCCACCAATACATATAACACAGACATATGGTGTTGACAGCAACATACGTTAGTACAATGTCAATAGGCCAGCCACTCAACTAAACATGAATGATGTTATTGGCCTTCCCATCCACCAATACATATAACACAGACATATGGTGTTGATAGCAACATACGTTAGTACAATGTCAATAGGCCAGCCACTCAACTAAACATGAATGATGTTACTGGCCTTCCCATCCACCA
This sequence comes from Stictocephala bisonia, assembly GCA_035578905.1. NCBI lineage: Eukaryota > Metazoa > Arthropoda > Insecta > Hemiptera > Membracidae > Stictocephala > Stictocephala bisonia. Next base: position 416,376 of record JAQJVL010000345.1, on the reverse strand, counting down.
ACACATATAACATATGGTGTTGACAGCAACATACGTTAGTACAATGTCAATAGGCCAGCCACTCAACTAAACATGAATGATGTTATTGGCCTTCCAATCCACCAATACATATAACACAGACATATGGTGTTGACAGCAACATACGTTAGTACAATGTCAATAGGCCAGCCACTCAACTAAACATGAATGATGTTATTGGCCTTCCCATCCACCAATACATATAACACAGACATATGGTGTTGACACCAACATACGTTAGTACAATGTCAATAGGCCAGCCACTCAACTAAACATGAATGATGTTATTGGCCTTCCCATCCACCAATACATATAACACAGACATATGGTGTTGACAGCAACATACGTTAGTACAATGTCAATAGGCCAGCCACTCAACTAAACATGAATGATGTTATTGGCCTTCCCATCCTCCAATACATATAACATATGGTGTTGACAGCAACATACGTTAGTACAATGTCAATAGGCCAGCCACTCAACTAAACATGAATGATGTTATTGGCCTTCCCATCCACCAATACATATAACATATGGTGTTGATAGCGACATACGTTAGTACAATGTCAATAGGCCAGCCACTCAACTAAACATGAATGATGTTATTGGCCTTCCCATCCACCAATACATATAACATATTCACTGCCCTGCTACTCACCTAAAGAATTATGAACATTTTTGAATGTAACATGTTCGACGGATTACTTGTCACAATCATGTATCATGTTTACAGCAGAAGGGCGAATGCTAGTTCCTACTCTGACCATTTCCCCTAGACAATTAATCAGAGCAAGGAACCAATGCAAGGGGAAGAACCAGTTGTAACGGTGAACATTACAGATAAAAACTTCCAGCACGGACCACGATTTGAATTGAACCTACACTAACTCAGTGGTGGCTCAGTAGCTAAGGCTTCGGACTGCGGAAGGATGTTCCAGGGTTCTAATCCCCACTGAGCCAACGGTCGGTACTTCACTCGTTGAACAGTGTTCACGCTCAGGCATGTAGGCCCATGGGAACTGACGACTGAAGTTTTTTTTAAAAAAAGAAAAAGAACTCTGGCTCAGTTCTGATTCTTTACACCACTTCTTCACACCACTCTGGCTCAGTCCTGATTCTTTACACCGCTCTGGCTCAGTCCTGATTCTTTACACCACTCTGGCTCAGTCCTGATTCTTTACACCACTCTGGCTCAGTCCTGATTCTTTACACCACTCTGGCTCAGTCCTGATTCTTTACACCACTCTGGCTCAGTCCTGATTCTTTACACCACTCTGGCTCAGTCCTGATTCTTTACACCACTCTGGCTCAGTCCTGATTCTTTACACCACTCTGGCTCAGTCCTGATTCTTTACACCACTCTGGCTCGTCCTGATTCTTTACACCACTCTGGCTCAGTCCTGATTCTTTACACCACTCTGGCTCGTCCTGATTCTTTACACCACTCTGGCTCAGTCCTGATTCTTTACACCACTTTGGCTCAGTCCTGATTCTTTACACCAATCTGGCTCAGTCCTGATTCTTTACACCACTCTGGCTCAGTCCTGATTCTTTACACCACTATTTAACTACACCATCATTAACATAACTAATTTTCCTGTACAAATTATGGACATAAAAAATAATACAAAACCTGTTAAAAAACCTTTAGAGGGTGAATTTTTTTATGTATAAAAGTATTAGAAATAAAGTTCAAAATCTATCTATCTGAATCAGCATTATTTTGAATTTGATAACGAAAAACTAAAAAAGCAGTTCTCACCAATGATGTGAAGTAGGCACCACGGAGTACAGATGCGAGGAAGACTACAAAATAGAGGAGTTTCTGTGTAGTTACTCGGCAGGCTAGGAGAAGTGAGGGGGCCTTCATACGCTGCCACTCGGCGAGAACACACATGACCAGCTGGATTAAACACACCAAGGCCAGCGTAAAGAACACGCTGGCAAACCCTACGAAGTAACTAGAGTTAGCACTGTGACACTCTGCTCCCTCGTACTGGATCTACAAACAACAGACACATCGAGTTAATTAATTTATAAGAAATTTTAATTATAATCTGTAATAAATTGCATGTACCTGATTCACAATTTTCAAGAATAATTTAATGTAAGTTTGCATTGAGTATGCTATGTACCTTGTTTTGTAAATTTAGAGTACTTTGTTTAAAGAAGCAATCAAAATAATTAGTATTTATATATTTAAATAAATCTAGAAAAATATGGTTATTTACATTTAAAACTGTCAAAATCCTCTTTTTTTTAATCTATTGCCTTGTTTCCATGAGTAAAAATCTTTAAGTTGTTATATAAGTTTATATGTGCTAACACAAGTTGCTGTATGGAAACAGTTTACAACATGTTGCGGGACAAGTGCCAGAGACAAAAATGTGCCAAGCTAGTGAGGCACAAAACATACATCTAGCATTTAAGTTGTCAATGCCTACTCTACTAACCAACAAATACCTAAAAACCCTTGAAAACGCTATCTAATTCACTGTACAAACTACTGTCTTGCAGCTGTACTACCCAAATGTTGCATAAGTTTCATGAAATAGAAATAGAAGGTCATTTTCACAACATTTGTGCTCGGCACACGTTTCGTGATTTGTGCCTTGGACTTGCATTAATGGAAACAAGGCTTTAAGCATCAATGTTTCCAATAAAATATGAATGTAGTTACTTTTTTCAGAGAGTCGATCAGGTAAGTCCTTTGAGAATGCACACATAAATAACACCTGTGGAAATACTTTAAGGCAACTACCCTCATCATCAGTCTACCGCGGCAGAAGACCGGAAGAATAGTGGCTGCTATTAAGGGGCTTATCTAGTTAATTTTTTTTAAACTGCTTTCCTTTACATAGAAAACTTTTAAAAAATACAAAACGTGATGAAACTTTTTGCAGTGCCACTAACCACTACCACCATTCTTCTGAAACCTAAGGCAGTGAAACTTTGTGTCTTGTGTTGTGCCTTTAATATGTTTCTTGTCGACTTATCTCTTCTGGTATGTTTTCTGATTACATCCTATTTCTCTTATTATATTGATATGCATATTTATAAGTAATCCAGGTTACAGATGCAGACTTAAAAGTACTATGCATTATTCTAGAATTTTTATTTTTTTTCATATCTCAATTAGACCTTCTGAAGATAGTATAACCATATTTGTACCAAAGCTCCAATTTACATTTTGTAATAAAATATAAATACTACAATACAAATCCAAAATGTTTAATGAAATAATATAACTTAAAATGACATTTAGATAATACTACATTAAGAAGCACAATAATATACAAACCAGTATTTCTTATGGTCTATATGATTTATTTTATTTTATTTTACATATCAACGAATATCTCCATTGTTTCATTGAAGTAATAGAAATAATAAGCATTTACATTTTTAACAAAAATTAAATCTGTTAACCTCTGATTTTGCCTTTGAATGTTATCACACTATCCTGAAAGAAGTCAACAATGTGGGCAACATGGTTTCCAGTTGTTTGAAGATGGGCCATTGTACTGCTTGCTGCATAGTTGGTATGATGATGCTACCTGACAAAGAGATCTCTGGATCGAGTGGATGACGGAGTCTTGAGAAGGATCAACTTAAATATATCAGCACAATCAACTTGTCCATTGAGAATCTTAAGCAGTAGACAGCATCCACGAGTTTAAAGATCTACACAACTTGACTAAAACCTGACTCATTTTCAAATAACCAAGTGTTAAGAAAAAGGAATATAAAGGAAGAATGCAAAGTTCTGATAGCATGCAAAACAGATGTCCCTGTTCTCAATGTAACATGATATTTTCAGCAATAGTACAACTGACCTCACAGATACAAACACCATTGAAACATTCCCCATGGCCAGAGCAGTTGTTGAGACATGAAGAGTTCCACAAGGCTGTATCTGGTAAAATTTCTGATAGGATATCTGTAGTCTCAGCAAGCCGCTCCATGACCTAGAATGAAAATAAAAATATATGTTAAAAGGGTATTTGGTATTTCAGCACAGATTCAATTTGAAAAAGATAAGAATTGTGGATGGGGAGGTGCCAATTTAAACTGTTCTAAATAAATTTTTGAAATTATTATATTATTCTAAATTACATATCCAGTAGTATATTTCAGAATGATAACTGATTCTATTCCTCTAACAGTATGTGGACAATGATTCAAGATTTGAGGACTGCATAAAGTCAGTTTAGAATATTCATCAATTTGTCAATGATTTAGAGAGCGTTCTTATCATTGTGTTTGAGATTTGAATAACAATGATTACTTTTAAAATTAAAAAAAGTAGTGTATTTTATAATTGGTTTTGCCAATTGTAAAAAATATTTTTTTTAAAAAGTATTGTAAAAAATACCTAACAAGATACAGATGGAATATAATCCAACTGACTGTGAAACCCTTCATAATATTTACTAACGTTTAAGAAGTAGTTTTAATAAACCTTCCCATACACAGCAACTAAAAAAAACTGCGGACATCATAGCAAAAATATATTGGCCTAGTACAAAGCGGACTGTGGTTACAGTCAAGTCACAAAGTGAATAATCAGCTGGTTTGATTATTATTTATTGGTAACTAAACCTACCTACTATCACTTAGACATTGTTTGCTAAACTATCAATAAACAAGGCCATTAACTAAAACAAGTTCTTTTGTATATAATTGTATAAATAAAACCTATAAACAAGGTGTCTGTTTTTCTCCTCAAATCTGCTAAAAATTCTGTAATTTGTCCTTCATTGTTTGCTTGTTCATTATATTTATTATGGCTGCGGAACACCAAGACAATAAGTTAATTTTGTAATATACTAGGTGACACTCCTGCACGCTTAGTATGCCAACCCCAACTCTAGCTGCGCTCGATAGATACACCTCAGCCTTCGGCCTCTGCATGTAACTTTTGGCTTAAAATAATAGTAGATTAACTGTATAACGTAAAATCACAATATTAAATTTATTTAAACAGTACTTCACTTACATTACTTGCGTTGCTATCTATTTATTAGTATAAATACCCAATGGTATTACTAAGCCTATTTCAAACGTGTTCATTTCATTTATTTTTGTTTAACAGCTATTGATACATTAACCCTGCAAGTGTGAGCCATCGGAATTTCCGATGGTTGGTACCCATTAGGGGTGTGACTCTCGGAATTTCCGACTGTCTCGTTTCGTCACCACTACGTTATTATTATATGTCAAATTCCATTATAATCACCACCAATTGGTTCATGAGATTCCATTTGTTATATTAAGATGTCTTTGGTTGCAAATTTGACTGCTAAAAGCTGATGTATTTTATACTACAGTCGTCAATTTGTCAGATGTAGTCTGTTTGTTCCAGTTTTACTGTCGCATTATTTTGTTGAAATCTAACCTAATTTTTACCGTTTTATTTCATACAAACAGTCAAATATTGTTTATATTGTGTCTCTATTGTATTTACTGATATTAATTTTAGTGTAAATATAGTTATTGTTTTTAGAAAGTGTAAATATATATATGAACACTGCAGGTTACTGGTAGGCCTGTTTGTAGCTGGCATAAATCTTAGTTATGCTTATTTTATTTTGTAATTTATTGTTTGATAAGAACATAATTCATAATGACAGATCCTTGTAGATCAAGTGATATTCGTAATATTCTATTTCAAAGTGAGATTACTGAATCTAAAGATGATACATTATTAGTATATTGAAGGTATTGCAGCAAATGCAAAACACACAATTTATGATTTGTGTGAATTTAATTTTTGGAATTTATAACTTCCTATCAAGTACTGGTTTCTATAGATTCCTATACATTTTTGTAATATGTATAAAATTTTACATAATATAAAGAAACTACCAATCTAAAATAATTATCACTGGTGATATATAAATAAGCAAAAGAAAAATTAATTTATTTATTTACATATTTATTTTGTCTCTTATCTCATACCAAATTTACAAAGATAAAGTTAGCCTTCTAATATATGTACTGTCAAATGCTACATTTCAGGCTGAAAACAATTATATACAACAAGTTATATTTATACAATAATAAGGCAGCTCGAATATTAATTTAATAAACCTTTGCGAAACAACTAATTTTGCTGCCACACTGGGGGAATACCACACTTGCAGGGTTAAAAGACTAAAATTTTAATGTATCAATAGTATAATGTCAAACATACAAAATAAACATGTTTATTTATTTATAAAACAGCTGTTATTAATTTACTAAAATGAACCTAATGTTATTCTTATAGAAAAAAGAAAATTTTAAGGGGCTGTTTATACCCCTTAGGAACGGACTTTCGAAAAATCCTTTCCTGGTGCGCCTCTTAGGCATAAGATTAACATATGTACTTAAATTTCATGTCTCTATCTTATATGGTTTTTGCTGGTCGATGTTGAATCAGTCAGTAAGTCAGAATTTGTCTTTTTATATATTTAGTTTGAAGGAAATAAATTATTATTATTATTATAAATTGTTATAATACAACCTTATGTCTATTTTTAAAGGTATCTTTAACTGACCGATATGTTTTTACATGAATTAATTTAATATAAATTTACATTAGATTCATATTGAATAAACTAATCAGGCATTGGACTTGCAGATCTAAGGTTAGGAGTATAGAATGTGCCAATCTTTGATAACCAACACCTAAAATATTGCTAAAGATACCTTATAATTTAAAATATTTCTCTCTACAGTGAAAAACTATTTTATCAGTTGTAAAAAACCGTGAAATGTTATTTATCTGTGATCATTGTAGATTTTGTTGCCTCAGTGGACTGCTAAGGTAAGGAACAGCCAAGATTCAAATCCCCTATTGAGCATACTATCAGTACTTCACTTGTTAAATAGAATTCACACACCAGCCTGCAGGCATATGAACTGGAAACTTAAGATTGTTATTTTAAAAAGTAAAGGATAGGTAGCACACTCTTTTTATATACAGGGTGTACCAAAAGTCTGAGGACAGCATTATGTTTTGAAACATTGCAGATAATGCAATAACACTTTACACATATAAATACTATACTTAAAAAACGACTTTTTGAAGCAAATAATATCAAATTTTTCCATCATACTCGGGATGTCCACAAGGAGTTAGAAGAAAATCTTTAATTAGAGAACGAGCTGAGATGTACATCATATTAAAGATCCCTATCAGTAGAATAAAATGCTGCAAACCTGACCTCCAAAGGATCACCCTAGCAAAAATGGTGATGGTTTAAAGTTACAAAATTGAGCTTGATAAACAATAATTTATTAGTTTGTTGAACCATTGTAGATTAAAGCAATAACTAGTAAAACATCAATACTCTGCCTAAAAATGTATTTATAGAGCAAATATCAATAGTTCCTCAAATCGCCAAGGCGTCAGAAAAATATTTTAATGAGAAAAAATGTTAAGATTCTATATGCTCTAATTTAAGATTTTCTTCCGACTTCTTGTGGATCATTCCTAGTATGATAGAAAATGTTATATTTGCTTCAAAAAGTAGAGTTTTAGGTATAATATATATATATATCTGTGTATTTAGTGTTATTGCTTTATCTGAAATCGTTAAAATAAATAAAATACCGTCCCAAAACATTCACCCTATACTACAGAGTGAGTTTACTTTTATCTTGTTTTCTTGTCAGATAAATGATTGTGTAAGTAAATTATGTTTTTATAGAGTAGGCTAGCTAGGTGAACTTCTTTAGTGTGTTTTAATGACAACTTTAATTACACAAGCTACGTATATAACTTTATACTACTTTATATTTTAATAAATACTGACTACAAATAAATCTACAAGAAGATTATAAATAATCTAATTATGTTTGACTGAACTGTTTCAAATGAAAACCTCCTACAACTAGTTTTTACAAATAGGCTTAAGCTTAATTTTTAGAGCTTGGTTAGGATATGAGATGCAGTTGGATTGAGAGAGATTACCTTGAGAAAGTCCTGAGGATAACAAGCAAGAAACCCTGTATTTAGAGCAGGGTAACCCCTAACAATAGATTAACCACATTGTTACTTAAATTGAACAACTAAATAATCAACACCAATTCATACAACTGTATCTGAAGAATCGATGATAGTACAAACAATTTGCTAACTGGACAAAGAAAGGAAAGAAAATTAAGCATTCATTGGTCAATTAAGTTAAAAGGAAATCCTTTGATAATAATAATAAAAAACGTCCATCCTATCAATGTTCACATTCCTTCTATACCAGTATTGATTTTTAAGTTTACAACTTAAAAGCCAATAATAAAACAAAATGTTTGTTATTTTACTGTAAACTATGAATATTTATTAGAAACTATTAAAAGGGTCCTTATACTAAAGTTTTTACTGATACATTGCTAGGCTTGTTTATTTCTGTATATGATTCTTATAGGATTGTATAATTAAATTGAATATCCTGTTAAATAATTCATATTGCCGAAGATGTAAATACACATAGGGCAAGATTTGGATTTTGAAGAAACAGTGTTATTTGTACCTTTTCAATTTTAACTTTTCCCAAACTGAAAATAACCTTTGTTTTACAAATATTTATTACTTAATTTAATTTAATTTAATTAAAATTAAAACAATAATACGAGCAAGTTCAGACAGATATTTTATATTATGTACTTGATCATTGAAATTAATTTGTGTTTAGAATTGGTTAAAGGACTTGTATGTTCATTTGCTTAAAATATAATAAATTGATGTATTATATAAAATATATTTACTTTGTCTCATATAAAACCAGATTAAATACAAAACCATTCTAAATGTGTGACAAACCCATTTTATAGAATACTCTATTAATTATGGACCAAAGAAATAGATACCGAGTAACTTAGAACACAAACATCAAAACAATTCTAAGAACATGTTTTGGAATTTGTATGTTTATTGTTTGGTTATTTGTTAGTTAACCCATAACTTCTAGTAAAAAATAAGGATAAAGTACTCATAATATTCCTCAAAGAAAAGTAAAAAGAAACTACAATCACAAGACTGGTTCAACACCATGCCTCTCTTGACTTCCATGAATATATATGATAATGCACAGTGTGAAACTACAATCACAAGACTGGTTCAACACCATGCCTCTCTTGACTACCATGAATATATATGATAATGCACAGTGTGAAACTACAATCACAAGACTGGTTCAACACCATGCCTCTCTTGACTTCCATGAATATATATGCTAATGCACAGTGTGAAACTACAATCACAAGACTTGTTTAACACCATGCCTCTCTTGACTTCCATGAATATATATGCTAATGCACAGTGTGAAACTACAATCACAAGACTGGTTCAACACCATGCCTCTCTTGACTTCCATGAATATATATGATAATGCACAGTGTGAAACTACAATCACAAGACTGGTTCAACACCATGCCTCTCTTGACTACCATGAATATATATGATAATGCACAGTGTGAAACTACAATCACAAGACTGGTTCAACACCATGCCTCTCTTGACTACCATGAATATATATGATAATGCACAGTGTGAAACTACAATCACAAGACTGGTTCAACAACATGCCTCTCTTGACTACCATGAATATATACACAAGACTGGTTCAACAACATGCCTCTCTTGACTTCCATGAATATATACACAAGACTGGTTCAACACCATGCCTCTCTTGACTACCATGAATATATATGATAATGCACAGTGTGAAACTACAATCACAAGACTGGTTCAACACCATGCCTCTCTTGACTACCATGAATATATATGATAATGCACAGTGTGAAACTACAATCACAAGACTGGTTCAACACCATGCCTCTCTTGACTTCCATGAATATATATGATAATGCACAGTATGAAACTACAATCACAAGACTGGTTCAACACCATGCCTCTCTTGACTTCCATGAATATATACACAAGACTGGTTCAACACCATGCCTCTCTTGACTTCCATGAATATATATGATAATGCACAGTGTGAAACTACAATCACAAGACTGGTTCAACACCATGCCTCTCTTGACTACCATGAATATATATGATAATGCACAGTGTGAAACTACAATCACAAAACTGGTTTAACACCATGCCTCTCTTGACTACCATGAATATATATGATAATGCACAGTGTGAAACTACAATCACAAGACTGGTTCAACACCATGCCTCTCTTGACTACCATGAATATATATGATAATGCACAGTGTGAAACTAAAATCACAAGACTGGTTTAACGCCATGCCTCTCTTGACTACCATGAATATATATGATAATGCACAGTGTGAAACTACAATCACAAGACTGGTTCAACACCATGCCTCTCTTGACTTCCATGAATATATATGATAATGCACAGTGTGAAACTACAATCACAAGACTGGTTCAACACCATGCCTCTCTTGACTTCCATGAATATATACACAAGACTGGTTCAACACCATGCCTCTCTTGACTTCCATGAATATATACACAAGACTGGTTCAACACCATGCCTCTCTTGACTTCCATGAATATAAACACAAGACTGGTTCAACACCATGCCTCTCTTGACTTCCATGAATATATACACAAGACTGGTTCAACACCATGCCTCTCTTGACTTCCATGAATATATGCACAAGACTGGTTCAACACCATGCCTCTCTTGACTTCCATGAATAATATACACAAGACTGGTTCAACACCATGCCTCTCTTGACTTCCATGAATAATATACACAAGACCGGTTCAACACCATGCCTCTCTTGCCTTCCATGAATATATACACAAGACTGGTTCAACACCATGCCTCTCTTGACTTCCATGAATAATATACACAAGACTGGTTCAACACCATGCCTCTCTTGACTTCCATGAATATATACACAAGACCGGTTCAACACCATGCCTCTCTTGACTTCCATGAATATATACACAAGACCGGTTCAACACCATGCCTCTCTTGACTTCCATGAATATATACACAAGACTGGTTCAACACCATGCCTCTCTTGACTTCCATGAATATATACACAAGACTGGTTCAACACCATGCCTCTCTTGACTTCCATGAATATATACACAAGACTGGTTCAACACCATGCCTCTCTTGACTTCCATGAATATATACACAAGACTGGTTCAACACCATGCCTCTCTTGACTTCCATGAATATATACACAAGACTGGTTCAACAACATGCCTCTCTTGACTTCCATGAATATATACACAAGACTGGTTCAACACCATGCCTCTCTTGACTTCCATGAATATATATGCTAATGCACAGTGTGAACCAATTCAGAAAAACGATTACTTCTAAGGAAAGTTCAAACCACAGCTGTTTTATACATCCAATAGTTTTTACTAAAATATTCAGCTGCTATTTAATGTTTTCTATTTTTGACTGAATATTGAACACGATCATAATTTTTATTAATTTAGCAGACATTTTAGCATTTTCTCTCGGATCAAGCCGCAGTGTCACTATGTAATTCAATTCGCTTCATTTTAACAGGAATCTAAAGAGGAAAAATATAACTTTATGTTGATCCATTCTTTTAAATTCTTTGTGTATGAAAAATGATTTGTTTATTGTTACAGTATCCCTGACTGTTTGGTCAAGTTTTTCCTACTCCCACTGCAGCATTTTGTTTGTTTGGTCAACAATTTTGTACGACAAAAATGTAGTTACTGTGGATTATTTGTTTCGTTCTTTATAGTTGTGAATTTAAAAAAAATGAATTAACTGAGACATTGAAGCTAAATAAGAGGTTGTTTATTTGATTCATCAAGTGAGAAAGTATCATCTGAACTAAGTAGTGACGGTGACATTGATTCTGAATATGCGAACCTGTAACTAACATGGTAAAGTATGCAGTATTTATGAATACACAATCTAAACACAGGCATAAATCAGTACATAAAATAGGTTCTAAATTGATACATTTTGTTTTATTAAAACAAAAGTGCACAATGCATGTCTTTTTTATAGATTCATTACAGAAATTATTAAAATAATCAAATCTTGTGTCCAGGATAAAAGAAGCCATTAAACATAAGCTTTGAAATGTAAAGAAAACAAATATAGCACAAGTAACAAGATGAATGAACTGAAGCCATAGTAATCTAAGCAAATATTCTAAGCTTTCTTTTCTACATAACTATGACGTAATCCTCAATGATACTTGTAAGAGTATTGATTCCTAGTGTGGAATCATATAATGTAATTAAGTGTCAACAAATGTTTTAATTATACATAAACATAATATTCAATTATATATTCATATAATTATGCTAATATCTATATGAAACATGAACCTTAATTTCTAGAATGATGAGATACTCCTTCAAGTTGTCTAAAATAAACTTTTGAAAAAGGAATTTTTTGTCTGGAAGTATCATTTTAGGTTGTTAAATTAGGTCTATCTATACTTGTATAAGAAAATCCATATACAAATAAACAACAATTAATTATTTTTTATATGATCCTATTTCCAAGTATGTTTAAAAAAAGCATGTTATATCCATATACACATGTTAACAGGTCAACTTAAGTAGAACTAATAAAATTATAAAACAATATATATGAATAATTAATATTAAAAAACTATATAAAATTATAAGTTGTAATTTCAGAAGTTTTAATTACTTTGAGGAGACAGCTCAACGAGCTACTAAAGTCTTTGCTATTTTGAAAAATTAATATTTCTTGTTATGAACCAATTATATTTTACTATAAGGTAAGTGAACATCGAAATTTCACTCATTTTTATCAAACCTATCACTGTGCCATCAGAACAAATTTGTTACATATAAAATTAGTATGAGGAAGACAACATTTGAAGTTCACCATGTAGGAAACAATTCATTATTTGATACTGCGCCCACTGATTAGTTTTATAAGATTTTGTAGCTTTAACACCATTTCTTGTTGACAGACCTTTGCACTACATCTCGCATAGATTTAATCACTTTTTTTGGATCTGGGGCTGCAATAGTAGCAGTTCCTGAAACTATAATATTTGCTCCAGCCTGAGCACAAGCTTCAATAGTGTTAAGTCCTACACCTCCATCCACTTCGATATTCATGGTTGGATAATTCTCCCGTAGCCATCGAACTTTAGTCATCATTTGTTGCATGAATTTCTGCCCACCAAATCCTGGTTCCACAGTCATTACAAGGATCATGTCCGCCATGTCCACAAACTCCTTGACAGCCTCTACTTGAGTTCCTGGATTCAGGGCTATTCCCACTCCCATCCCAGCCTCCCGAACTTTCCGGCAGGTCTGAGAAACATTCTTAGATGCTTCCAAGTGGAATGTGTACTGATTGACTTTGCTATTTGCCATTTCTTCCACCCACTGATCAGGATTGGAAACCATCATGTGTGTTTCGAAGAAAGCATCTTTCATTTTGTTTCTCAAGCATTTTACAACTGGATGGCCAAATGTTATATTTGGAACAAAATGTCCATCCATTACATCCAAATGCAGAAAATCTGCCCCACAATCTAATAATTTTTTAGATTCACTTAACAAATTTGCTAAATCAGCATTCAACACTGAAGGACCGATTTTGCACACAACTTTATCACTGAAACGATCCATGTCTCACTGAAAAAGAAAACTAAATGTAAATATAAGATATTAGCAAATATTTTAAACTTGATAAAATAAAAGAGTTATCTTGCCCAAATAATATTATTTGTATTTAAACAGAACGTGTATTTACTCTAAACATATTAAGTATTAAAAAGTCATCAACATAACCAATCTATAACTACTGTTCAGTATATTCGGTGCACTGTTTACAAATATTTACTATTTAATGTTTATGGGTGACTATTCACAATTACATTAATTAAGAAGTAGTTTAACTTCTACTGATAAACAAATTAAGCTTATAAATTCACTAAACAAACACATAATATGGACCAATAATAGTGTCATTGACCTTTAGTGACTGATTAAATCATTAATGCTGACAGTGTTTTCGTCGATTATGTTCTTTTAAATAATCAGCTACACTTTGAACTTCTCACTACAAGTAAGTACTAATATGCTCAAGTTAATCTCCTATATTCTACACAATCAAACTTATTAAAACCTCACTAAATAATGGATAAATATATTTTCTTTCATCTACCCAATGACTGTAACTGCTGCATAAATTATCCATTGATTGTTTTTGTCCCATTAGTTCTAAAAAAGTGTATTAAAATGAGTGGACAATTTATGTCATCAGACAAAATAAATAGTATTGCTTGATGAACAATAACTAACATATTTGTACAAAAGTATTAGTCAATGGTAGAACATACAATAGTTGATCAACATGAAAAACTTTAGCAACAAAAATTGTTTTTAATATTTTTTTGTATGTTATTTAGTTTAGGTTAGAGATCTTCTGTCAGACACTTGGATAAACAGTGACATTTCTTGAAATTGAGAGAAAACTACTAATATAACATTTGATTGGTAGTATTTTTTGTAATGGAAGACGTCTTCTAGCACATCATTTGAGTATGGCAAACTTATCGTTTGGTCATAGAAGCGCACTCTAGTCCTCTAGTCACTTCATAATTTGGAACAGTTTCATGAAAAAATGTTAATAAGTAGGTAAGGGCACAGCAACAAGAAGTGAAAACTTTGCTAATTGATAAAAGATTTTTAAAAGCCAGTTGTAATTAGACAAGCACAATACTCTCAAAGACCAGCACCAAGGCAAGACAAATTTGACATATGCTCTTATTTTTCATGCTTCGAAATTGGAACAATGAAACCAGACTTCATCACCTTGGGAAGTAATTTATCTCGCAAGGCTGTACTTAATATAAAATTATTACATTGTTAAAGAAATTTTACTATATTTGAGAATGTTGGGAGGGATTCCATCAGCCCTACATATATATATATATATATATATATATATATATATATATATATAATATAATTCAGTCATTTAGTTGATACTACTCTGGCCATTTGTTGCAGTCAATACACCATTGATTTTTGTCTTGCCATTTGTTTTCCTATGTTTCTTCTCTACATGGGGGCTCTGTCTGCTCCTTCCTTCCACTTACAACAAGATCTTCCTCTTTTCTTATTTCTTGTTGGTCCACAATTTTATAATTTCAGTAATATTTTCACATCATCCTTCGTTCTCATTTACCCATTCATCTAGTATAGTTGTTTCTTCTCTGTATGATCAATATTAATGGTTTTAAACATCTATCATATCCAGTAAATGTAATCTTTGATTAAATATATTTACAATAGATATCCCACCTAATAAGAATATTTGTGCCAGTAATTTGGTACTTTAGTGAGGTCTGCAACCACAGCTGGTTTAAACTGCATTACATTTATATGGAACTACACTATACATAAAAATGGCTGATAATTTGAGACACAAAATGTAACATTGGATGAGAAATCCAGGGGTGCAGAATATGTCCGAACGCCCGAACAATGTTCGGGGGAAATCATTGAGGGTCTGGGGAAATCCAGGCACTTGTAATTCTTTTTTTTAATCTGCTTAAAATAATTTAATTTTTATTTCAAATGGTTTTTGGTGCAATGTAACATTTCCAACATATTATTATTTGATAGAGAGAGTGCATAGAAATTTCATTATCATCATAACCTCAAACTAATGTGTGAGTCGTGTTTCCATTGGCGTTATGAGTCCGGGCACTGGGCAGCGGCAGCGGCGAGAGCACTCACACGGCGTCACGGGCGATAGGGTAACCATGACGTAATTTCAAAGCTTCGATGTTGGTTGAAAAGGGTCGTATTTTTTAACCGTAAATAGTGCGGTTTCACTTAGAGTGGCAACACTAACTTTAGGACGAAAGTTGTTCATCAATATAACTAGCCTAGTCACGATCGAAATTTAATCTCTGTCTAGGCTAAAAGGCAAAAAGTATTATTATATATATTTACATAATTGCATTTACATTTTACAGCCAGCAGGCAATAAATAAATACTTTACCGATGTCAAACAACTTTTATATTACCTCTTACTATATATTGTATCGAATATACAAATTTTTAAATATATGTATAAGTATAATTTGAAGTCTTGAGGTGTATTAGGCATATTACGTAGAAATATTTGCTGTATTTTTGTACCCCTTATCCTGGGGAAATTTTGATATCTTAAGTTTGTGTTCTGGGGAAATTTTTGGGTCTTGGAATTTTATGCACCCCTGGAGAAATCTATGTGTGTGTATAAAATTAATGCTATAATTTACAGCCTCTATTCTCTTCTTCGTCCCACAATATAACGTCTATAGTTATTAAATGCTATATGAAAATACATCAATACTATGTACATGCAAGTAACATCAGCTTCAGTCCGATGGCATTTTTTAAAGCATTACATATACTCTTTCTACATTTTCTACTTATACCTATACTTAAGGTGGCCATTTCCCGAACCACCAAGCCACCGCTAGAAAGTTGATAGCCCGACACCCCTATATTAGCAATGCAATTTTACTTTCAGCAGGCCAAAACAAGGTTTTCTATTAAAGAGTCTGCAGAGTCTGTAAGTCATGCTGGTTTTAATTCCATAAAAACAATGTTATTTGTGAATCCATATTTTTTCGTTATTTATTGATCAAAAGTTGTGTATGAGTAGTCATTTTAAACGTTATCATATTGCGCATTGGGTTTGCTTTTGATATTTTGAATACATACACCTAGTTTTGAAAAATAAGTGAAAATAAATACTTATAACCAAGTGGTTTTTGTATTTGTTTTCTATAAGACTAATTAGGAATTCATAAAGCAGTTCCAATGTGCAATTTCAATCTCAATCAAATGAAATTTGTTTGGAAAAATCCATTAAAAAATAACTGATTAATTTGGATATGTGTGATTGCATGTCCGGTTCGAAAATAACATTGTTCTTATGGGAATAAAACCAACATGGCCGACAACCTCTGCAAACTTTAACTCTTATCAATCAATCAATCAATCACTTTTTATTTGTCTTTAGGATTTAACAATCATTGACAAAGTCATATTACAGCTTAAAGCCAAGTCTACAATTAATCATAATGTATAAATTAAATAAATCTAATAAATCCATCTCTGTTACAAACTAAAATAAATTTTAAATTCATAGTTATGTTATTCATTATTGAACATTACATCTAACCTGTGATTATGATTTGTGTTTACTATTATACAAAGTTTTATTGAATACTGTATGAATTAAAAGTCCATTTGAGGGACCATAAGTTGATAATATGATTATTATGAGTTATATAATGTAAAATCATCAAGAATGAGGTTTAAAGTATCACATATTTAACTGTGTAAAAAGTATAAAAAAAACTCAATTGTTTACAACAACTTACCTATGGTCCATTAGAATAGGTATTCACATTTCAAATGACACTTCAAGTGTTACAATATGATTATTATTATGAAACGTTGTGATAGAAACCCATATTTTAGGTGTTTTTAACTGAGGGAAACGTCCTTGTCTTGTCCTTGTCAACATGAAAAGTTGCATGTCATGCTAGCCAGTTACTGTTTATCAATTATTCCGGTTTATGTATAATCTATTGTTTTTTAACATAGCTTTTTTGAAGAAATGGCTGTGATATAAACTTTAAAGAAAATATCTCACATTGTATTACATCAATTTCCCCATTTATTGTATATGATCATTAACAAGGAATCTTCATTTAAACATGTCATTGATGCATTTATTTGTACATGATTTTATTTTCTGATCCAAATCGTAGGAATTAATGACACTGATTTATTTTAAACCCATACATAATCAATTACAAGATAGTTAAGAAGTTTGGCTACAATTTTATCTGTCTGTAAAGATATTAGGGTAACATTAAATTTCTTGGAATAGGCAAATCAAATTTAAATCATATAAACTGATATGTACCATATAGTGATCCATGTCTGCTCGTGTTTGTTTTATTGGATTGTACCAATAAATGATTCTTACTCAGAAAATGCTGACAAGTTCGTTAAAAGATTTTATTGTTATATTTCAACCTTGAGCATGATAATTCATAAATGTTTTTAGATTTTAAAATGTCCTTGATTCACTCACTTTAAGCTGAAAACAGGTAAATTAAATCGAGGGTCCTGATGGTCGAGGCGCCTAAAAATATCACATGAACAAGACCGCTAGAAAAGCTATTCTTTTAGAATTTCAAACTACACATTTGGAATTCAACAGGAATAAAGAGATTGTATCTAGCAGTTCTGTCCCGTTTATCCAGCATTATTCATGGTAATATTTTTCAAAGATAGCCAGTTGTTTGTTTCAGTTAGTGATAGAGCACTGACCTGGAGAATAAACAAAAAGAAGAGCTTTTCAGCTGTTTATCTTCAGAACATACCTCAAATACAAATAGTTTTAGGAATGTTTTAAAAACATATTACGGTAACTAGCACAGCTCCACACCCCTTATAGCAGCCGCATACAGTTTATTCAGAAAAATTTTAAAATCAATGAAATCAAATGCTTTTTTTAAATCTATAAAGAGGCCAGTAGTTTTAGTACTGCTGTTTAAGCTAGAAAAAATTAAATTAGTAAAATTGTCAAATTACAACAAGGTTTACCTTAACATCCTTGACAAGTAGAGATTAGGCTACCAGTTTCAGAGACACAGCTCCATCATCAGGCATCCTCCGATAAAGCCTTGTCTCCGAAACCGGTAGCCTAATCTCTACTTGTTGGTAATGTTAAGGTAAAGACTAGTTGTAATTTGATCAATATTGACATCCTGTGTAGGATCATGAATGATTAGTAAAATTGACTAGAGCGTCTTCAGTAAATTTGTCTTTTTGAAAACCAAATCGATTTCTAAAAAAAAAATTAATATTGTTTGGATACTTTGTTAATCTTTTAATCAAAATTTTATAACCATCTTAGAAAAATAGAGAGGATACTGATTGGCCTTATATTTTCTAATTTTGAAAGAATTATTTTTTTATTTGGCATAATTATCTATTTTTGTTTTAGCATTTCTGCCAAAATTCCCTGGTTGAAACTTAAATTAACGATATGACATAAGGCTGGTGCAATATAATTAGCTATATCTTTTATAAATGTTAATATATTTATATATTAAAATTATCATAATCAGATTTTTTTGTTTTTTAAACTGTTGTTTGTGTGCAGTACAATTGTAAAGAGTTCTCTTGCTACGAGTTTTATGTCTACATAGAAAAAAAGAAAATACTTACGTTTCTCAAAGAAAAACTCTTGTTATGATAACTCAGAAACGTTGGGTGTAGCAGTATCAGTGAGGCTAGTACAACTAATACTTTAAGAAATAAGAAAATATTTGGGTGAAAATCTGAGAAGATGGTGAAAGTGATTACTGTCAGTGCATAAATTGGACTGTTTAATAATTTAATAATTTGTATGCTAGTTGGAACAAAATAGTACTAGAATTTTAATTACAGTAGAACTCCAAATATCCAAATTAATTGGGACCAGACCCTATTCGGATAGTCAGATTTTTGTCTAAAAACAGTCCATTTTATTTAATTACTGTACATAATTAAATGCATTTACATTGAAATGGGATGAAAAACAATATTTTAATAGAGAAAAGGCATTTATTATATAATTAATTACAGTTTAATTACATACTACAGTGTACTATTGTGTATTTACGTACTATCCAGTAAACAAATGTTATTGATTGCCTTACTTAAAATATGCTTTGTATGTTTGACTGTATTCATCCGTTTTTGGGCAACCAGGTTGGGCATCCGCTTCACAGAGAAAAGGACAATAGCAAGAATAGACAATACAGTACAGTTTCTTGGCAGAACTTGAATTTTTTCTTTTAAGACAGTGCTACGCAGTTAAATTTTAACTAATGCAAATTTAAATGTGTATTAATTAATGCATATTATATGTTATTTATTGTGATACATATATATGATTTATCTTTTTAAGGATTGAAAATACTACTCTTTGTTGTTTGTTTTTTTTTTTTTCAGAACAAAATTATGAAACTGAAGATTGTAAAATTTCTTTTATGACATTCTGAAAGCAATTCGGATAGTTGGAGTTCGGATAATTGGAGTTCCACTGTAGCTCTTAATGTATATAAAATTTACACCATTATTACTAAACAACCCGTTACTGTATCAGATTTATATTTTAATATGTGGTTGAAAGAAATGTTTCCTATAAGTTTTATAAATTTTAGAATTTAAACTTTTCAAGAGAAAAAAGTTCATATCAATTCTCTGAAACATTGTTTTCTTGGCTTCTTGGGGTCGCGAGATTGATTACTTGGTCTTTTTGTTATCCTTATGACATGTACAGTTACGATGCATTAATTTATGTGTAAGTAAATGCAGTGATTTTAAATTGATTTAAATCAATTTAAAATCACTGCATTTACTTATGCATATAAAAATAATGGATGTAACAAACATTTCATAAGGATTACAAAGTGACCATGTAATTAATTGCACAGCCTCTAGAAGCTAAGGAAACATTGTTTTAGGGAATTGATAAAAACTTTTTTCTTGAAAATTTAAAATTCTACATTTATAAAACTTATAGGAAACATTCCCATCAACCACGTATGAAAATATAAATGCGAAACATTAATGAGTTGTTTAGTAATAATGACGTAAATTTGATATACAGTGAAAACTATTTTAAATTCCAGTAATTTAATGTTCCAACTACGAAAAACATTATTAGAATTTATAGCAACATTTCAAAATTCAAATGTCATAATGCACAGCTAAATGAGGATAGCAATAGTATTATTGGATTTTTCATAGACCTCTGAGTTTCTTATAAAACAACCTTCAAATTTGGGTGCACATAATCTCTGAACACCCGACAATAGGCCTTGCTGTTTTTTTGTTGTAATATGGCTTAGCTGTTTAAGTTTAGTTTCTTTGTTGTTTCTTACATTAATTTTTATTTCCAATGGAAGGCCTTTTGATTTTATTTTGATATTTGGAATTTTTTTATGTTTGCTTAGTACCCATCTTCCATAATTAACCAATATTGTGGAGGAAGAGGTGTATTTGTGATCTAGTGATCAGCCTACAGTAGTGTGAGTGTCCTTTTTTAAACTCAGAAAATATGGTAACCCTATTATTGAGTATTTCTGAATAGTTTGAGAAAAAAGTAAAAGGGATGGGGTGTACCTAGAAAACTTTAAAATATGTGGATATTTAGATTTCCAGGAAAGCCATTTTGTTTCAAATTTATGCTAGTTTCAGAAAATGCAAAATTATAATACAATATATGAATAAATAAATGCTCTAGTACTATATAAACCCATACAATACGAAATTCTAAAAATCATAATGGTAACCCACAAGTTTAAAAATTTACAACAAATCTAATATACAAGTTTGACATCTAACACATACTAAAATTTATACAAAAACATGCTTTAGAACATTTAAATAAAACTTTGAGAATGGTTACCATAGTGATCAATGGTTCTGAGCCTGTAAGTTCATAGATAGGCAGAATTTTTCTATTTTGAGGTAAAATATTCATTTATTTTTGCTCACACTATATTGTTTCATTATTGTATATTAAAAGTTATGTTATATTTTAAATGTACATATTATTAGGAGGTTGGACAGTGAAGTGATTTTCGATTAATTTGGAAATAAAATGAACTGAATAGTAAAAAATGTTGAATTTGGTTTAAAATCGGAAAAAGTAGTTTTTAGCTAATCTATTCTTCTGACGTCCCGAATGTCTGAAGACTTATTCATTTAATTGCTCGTCATTTGAAAGTTCCTAAAATACAAATAAATAAAGTAATTACTTATTCTATTCTTCTGACGTCCCGAATGTCTGAAGACTTATTCAGTTAATTGCTCGTCATTTGAAAGTTCCTAAAATACAAATAAATAAAGTAATTACTTATTTATAATTATTTTTATATGATTATAAATCATAGCGCCTAACCAAGATTGCACTTTGCAAACTTTTTTTAGTATATAATACAACACTTATTTCACAGTTTATAATTTCATGAAACACTGCACTAAACCTAAATCACTGAATATAATAATAAAACAGTAATGTAATATAACCCTAAAATAAACTGATAATTAATTTGTAAAATCGAAGCAGGGAACGTTATTGTGCACTCTAGATGCCTCGCCAATCTTGACTTTTATATTACCAGTGGGTAGAATCAGATCTATATTTTATAAGAATACACTTTTTTATGCTGCTTTCAACAACATAATAATTTTGAAGGTGGCCTCAATGTTATGGTAAATTTAAATATTATTTTAAGTAGTAATGTCATACCAAACATTAAAATGCCTTTTCATGAATGGTATTTAAATAATTTTAAATTTTGTACAACAGATAGCACTTTGCCAGCACTTGCTAGAACTCGAGAATCATGTTCACTTCCAACTGACCACTCGCTCCCTGTGACTATGCAAGTGTCTGCCGGCCTGAGCGTTCACCGTGAGGTGATTCCTCCAATCACTTTAGTAAAAAGCAGTGCTGACGAGTGGAGGGTGGTTAGGAGAGGGAATAGTTTCAGACAAGGAACAACACATTCAGACACTATAATTATTTCAAATAAATTTTCTGCTTTGCACGTTGAGGAGCCAGTTAGTAACAAAACAAGTGAATTTTGATGGGCCTGTCCTTTGTCCCAAGAAGAATACTGCTCCAAGTAAAGTAAAAACAACTAGAATTTTCTCACGTTCAGATGGGATGCTTTCCCCTAATTTAACTAAGTTAAAAAAACACATTCCATGTAAGGAAAATAAGTTATTAAACATTATGATGGTCAGTGACTCTCATGGACGTAATCTATACCCTCCTATAAGGAAGAAAGTGCAAGGCCCCTCAAATGTAACCTGTATTGTTAAGCCTGGAAAGACACTTGAAACTGTACTAGAGGACAGCACTCATATTCGAAAATCGCTGACCAAAAATGACTGTCTTGTTCTCCTGGCTGGAACAAATAATATTCCACAGCGCTGTGGTGGTATGAGGGCCTCTTTGACTGATTTCCTCGAATTTTCAAAAATGACGAGTTGTGGTCCTGGGTATACCCAAGAGGTATGATATCCCCGACCTAAACAGTACTGTTTCAGTAGTTAACAGCAAATTTATTAAAATCCTTTAGAAATATGATCACGCAAATTTTGTATCTCTTGACCAAATCCTCTAACAGTTTTACGAGACATGGCCTGCACCTCAACTGGAAGGGTAAAAATCTATAATGTAAGTTGATTGTAGATGGAGTCATGTCTCATAACTCAAAATCTAAACAACATGTAGCTCAAAATACTTGTATTAAAAAAAAACTATAATGGAGTTATTAAAAATTTCTGTGCTAGAATTATATATAACTCTAATTATAAAAATAATGACAGATTCACTTCAAATTTTTATCATTGTGGCTCCAACAGTTCAATTGATAGTCCGGCCTCTGCAGCTACTGTGGTTGGTGATCCGGTGGGAGGTGAGGCCTGGTCGAAGTTCCTGTCTAACACTCATTTTTAGGACTCAGCAGGCCCGGAGCACCGAATATCTAATTTATAGTAACCCAAAACCTCAATGTCCTCCTCTCAGAATCTTCCATCAAAACATATGTGGTATCAGAACCAACAAAGACCTACTGGAAGTGCACCTTCAATGTGAAAATCCTGATATATTGTGTCTTTCAGAACATAATCTTAAACAAGAACAATATGATTGTTTTTCTCTACCTGGATATTCACGTGTTTCGCCATATTGCCGGGATCTGAGGAGAAGGGGGGATTTGCATTCTATCTAAAGTAGACATCGAGTTTGAGCAATTAGATCTGTTTAGAAAGCTACTGTCATATAGCTGCTGCAAGGTTCAATCTTTCAAATTCCAAAAAAAAGTCTAGTTTTTGCAATCTACAGAATTCCTGGTAATGGATATAAACAATTTATTGAGGGCTTTAACGCAAAGTCTTGATTGTATTCTGGTTGGATCCATGCCTACAGTTGTCATTGGCGACTTCTATATTGATGTTTAGAGCGATTGGCTCACAAGTCGGTATTTTATACATACATTGTCAACATATGGTTTGAGATATATAATCTCAGACTATACTAGAGAATTTAAAAACTCCAAGACCTCAATAGATAACATATTCACGAACATACGAACATCCATGAATCTCAAATACATAGTCAAGTTGTTGTAGCTGCATTATCTGACAATCATGCTCAGGAAGCTATTCTCACTTTCTCTTTACCAGATCCATTAAATTTTCCAAAATTTAAGGTTTGTAAAGCATTCACTGATGAAAATATTCAAATTTTTAAAATACTTTAGAAAAGCGAATTTTGGAACTCTGTTTTTTGGCCCAGGATATTGATTCTGGATTCAATGAATTTCTTGACAGTTTAAAACACTTGTTTGACATTTCCTTTCCATTAAAAACAAAAAACATTGTTAACAAAAAAACACAGCAGTAAAGTTCAGCTTGATGCAGGGACGTGGGCACTGAGAGAGGAAGTTTTGAAACTTTATTTAGACACAAAATATCTTGACTGTAACCATCTTCAAAGAGCTCAGTATTGGATATTGAGACACCTTTATAAAAAGAGTGTGCGCAAATGTAAATCAAAGGCTGCACTCAGTAAGATTCACCTGTCATCTAAAAAAACTAAATGTATTTTGAGTATAGTCAATAGTTGTAAATTTTCTAACTCAAAAAATCTCTTAGTCCACCTCAAATCAGCTTAATTAGAGAAGATGGCACGAGTGAAATAATAAGTGACCCTTATAAAGTAGCTGACAATTTTAACTCGTTTTTCTCTTCAATAGGCCATCTCGACTCTAATCAAAATCAGGATCAAATAAGTGTTAATCCATCATTAGATTTGCGATTTGACCCTACGCCAATTACATCTTCCATGTTCCTTTCCGAAGTGACAAATGAAAAGGTGGAAAGAGAGATCCTGGCTCTGAAATCGAAACATTCCTCTAGGTCGAATGAAATCTCTTCATATGTGTTGAGACAGGTCAATGATCTTATATTAAAGCCACTTACATTTCTCATTAACTTGTCATTTGAAACAGGAAAATTTCCAGATTCTCTTAAACATTCAATAATTATACCACTACATAAAAAAGGAAACAGGAAGATTGCAGTAATTACAGGCCCATCGCCCTTGTCTCAACATTGTCAAAAGTCTTGGAAAGAGTGTTCTTGTCTAGATTGTTGTCTTTTATTGGAAAAAATAACATCTTATCAAGTAGTCAGATTGGCTTTACTACAGGCAAATCGACAGCAGACCCTGTAAACATCTTAGTTTCGTCTATTTCCAAAGCGCTAGATACAGGAACACCAGTCATTGGACTCTTTTTCGACTTAAAGCAAGCCTTTGACATGGTGAATTGACCTATTGTTGGCCAAAATCGACAGGCTTGAAATAAGAGGAATTTCCCAAACTTGGATTAACACATATCTTCAGGGAAGAGTTCAGTCAGTAAAAATTCCGCTTGTGAACAATTATAACTATATCAAATGGGCTGAATCTTCTTCTGTTCCTGTTCTTAAAGGGGTTCCTCAAGGGTCGGTGCTTGGGCCTGTATTGTTTCTTTTATATATTAATGACTTGCCATTGAAAACATCCGACGAAGGAGGAAGGGTGTGTTTATTTGCGGACGTCTCTGTCATTAACTGGTAAAAATCGATCACAACTTGAAGAAACAATATTCAAGAAGTCTAGTATTCTACTTTCCCATAACCGTCTGACAATAAATAAAAACAAAACCAAGTTTCTATAATTCCATATCAACAACTATGATCATTATCGCCCCCTTTCTTACTTTATTGGTGATACATTAACCAGTCCTTCTCTGGTAATGAAGTTTCTTGGAATTTACATAAATAATAACTTGAGATTTAAAGACCACATAGATTCTGTCTGTAAAAAACTAAGTTCTGGTGTATTTGTGTTAAAGGGTCTCTCTTCAACTCTGGACGCATCTGCCCTATTAGCCGTATACTATGGTTTAATTTATCCTCATCTTAGTTATGGCATTGAGATTTGGGGCTACCAGAATCAAAGAACAAATCTCGTGTTTAAACTTCAAAAAAGAGCTATTAGAGCCATTTTCCATCTTAGAACATCTTGCAAACCGTACTTCAAAGAAAATAGAATTTTGACTTTTCCTTCTATTTACATAAAAAGATCAGTACTTTTTGTCAGAAATAATATGCATACCTTTCAGACACTCCAGAACGACCACAAATACAATCTTCGCCCTAACCATAACATCAGTGTTCCTTCATATAAAACATCTTTCTATGAAAGACAGTTGGTGTGTAATGGTTCCAGGCTTTACAATTCACTACCGGATTCCCTAAAGGCCAAGAGTAGCGTGCGGAGGTTTGAAAAACAGATTAATGAGTTGTTGGTGCAAGGCTGTCACTACATCGTTGGGAAATCATCAAAATAACTTTCCCCTATTTCCTACCACCACATGCTATTAAAAAAAACTATCTGTCAGTATTATTTGAGGTTATTTTTATTCTAAGTATTTTTAAATAGCCAATAATATGTTTTTGACCAAATGTACGATTATAATGACGCTATTATAAAGCTTGTTTGGCTGTTTGAATAAAGATTATTTTCTTTCTTTCTTTCTATTCTATGGAAATGTTTTATACAAAAAAAATGAAAATTCTAAATGTTTGAAAATGTGATTTATTTATCATTTTATTATTTTGTATAGTTTATTGTGCTGAACACGAATTTGAAAACTATTTTGGTCTACAACAATTATTTCTTTAGATATCGCGAAAAAACTAAGCTCGCGGGAAACCATCAACGGTGGCCATATGCACAATGTTAATAAGAAAAAGTGTACATATTTCAATTTCAAAATTCCTTTATTAATATAATATACAGTTGTACATTGAATAGTGTCACTAAACCTATAACAATACATATAAAAGAGTCACAGTATTATAATTATTTATTAACTTGGCTATACCAAAATTCTTCAAAGGAATAAGGTGCAAGTTTCATCAAGTAGGTTTTCAATTGTTTTTTTTTTTTTTTGATTTGATATTTTTTCTGTTAAAAAATGTTGTGGGAGACGATGAAGAATATTTTCCCAATAAACTAAGTTTTCTTTTTATAAAACTCTAAACTGGGCTTGTCAATACTTTGAGAATGATTGTGAGTGATACATGTATGCTTGTTTTCATTAAATACGGGGTCTGCAAACTGTTTGACATAATTACCGGACGCAGTGATAACACCAGTGCTTTGACAAGATGGCAAAACTAGAAAGTTCAACGTTTACTTCTCCTCTTCCCCAACTACCGTACTATATCCAACAAACGAATACTCCAATTGATTGGGCAATTACTGATGTTTCTATTGTTACCAGAATTATGTCAGTAATTTTAAAATTTGGTACTAAAATATTATTTTCGATAATTCTCTAGTATTAGTTAGTCAACCTCAAATCTTTTCATACTTTGATAATACATTTTTGGGATGCTAAATCATTAGTAAAAATTAGGTGTCAGAAACATAGAGTTAATGTCATTAATGATACATTAGTATACACAGAGGCCGCCCATGTATATTGCGCAGCGACAGTTATGATTAGGTTAGCATAGCTTATTGTAGAATATATTTTTACAATTTATACTGACTGAAAAGTGTTTGTGACAGTGAAAATACTTTAAAACAGGTTCAATCTACAATATAATAACCTAACCTAACCATAACTGCCGCTGCAGTTATGGTTAGGTTATGTTAGCATAGCCTATAGTAGAATATGTTTTTACAAATTTTACTAACTGAAAAGTGGTTTGCAACAGTGAAAATACGTTCATACAGGTTCATTCTACTATACAATTTAACCTAACCTAACCATAACAGCCGCAGCGCTACGTCTCCAAAATTTCAGTGATAACACGCGGACATTAAACCTTCTTATCGCTTTGCAACGTGAACGATGACTTCCAGACACTTCATTTTCACTTTTCATACTAAGTGAGGACTATCTTATTATCATATAAAAATATGAAAATAATTGAAGTTGACTAAGTTATTGTAGAGTTTTACATTATTTTCTGAAGCAATACAAAGTCGAAGTAATTACACTCATTGCACTCACTGGTAACATCTAAAGTGTGCGCAATTAAGCTATGCACATTGTCAAATCGAGGGTTAAAATAATGAGAAAAAGCTTGTATTATAGAAATAATGACCAGCTCCAGGGTTAAAAATCATTTAGGCTAAATAACAGAAATGTGACAACACTAGACTTTATGAAATTAGTTTTCCTCAAAAGTTTTGATAAAAACATAATTTCTGCAAAATAAGAAGCAACTCTCCTTAAAGTGTTAACTTGGGCAATTCTAACTTAATTCAAAGTTTTCAAATGTTATGTGAATGTAAACTTGTATAGTTATCAAAACAACTAAAATTACCAACTAGGCTGCTCCGAGTTTGAGAAAAGCCTAACATACACAGTTGCAAAGCTTAGGCTACTCTTGAGAAAATGCCAACCAGCTTGACACTAACGCTCCTATTGGTCGAGAAGCATAGCTACTGCATATTTCTACTAGTTAATATGGCTATTCACTTACATTGAAATACAGTTAAATATAAAACATTGAAAAGTTAAAAAAATTATTCGTTTTATAATATTACTATTTACATAAACAACAATCATGTGTCCACCCAACAGCTGCTTACAGCACCAACTAGCTGCTTTATCAATGCTTGGAGCTCCAGCATCACATAGTAGGAAAGTAAAACGAGCTGAGCTTCGTTACAATAAGTTATTATACACTATATATTATACTGTGGTTTAGGTTTAAATTTTATAAACAATGAGTTCAAAACAAAAACATATTATTGGTTACTTTAACCACAGATGTAATATTTCGCTAAAACTTAGAATTTACTTTCCAATCATATTTTTTTTTTTTTTTTCTTTCTACTTCTTATTTCAATGTTATGCCTACCATGGTCTAAACCCACCTAGCTAAATTTAGTAGGACCTGCTCGGATTTGAACCTTGGGCTGTAAAGTCAAGAGTGCTAACCACCAGGCTAGCAAGAGACCACCATTTGTTATGGAATTTATGTTGGAATCATAAAAATAAATGTAATTATGCCAAGTACACTGCAACTGTAAAATGTTAATAATGTATAAGTGAAATATGATTTCAATTATCTAACTAGAAGTTATTCTTAGGATAGAGTTACAGACGCCGATAAAGGAAGGGAATAAACTCACTTTAATTCTAATACATCTGACAAACATAATCAATTGTGTAAATGTACTACTTACAATATTAATCACAAACACGATGAATATAAATCAGTTGTCCCATGTCCTCATGAACTAGAAGTGATGTAGACTGGCACTTGAACTGTACAAAACGCTAACAGTCACTTGTCAGTGTCAATCGAAGTCAAACGTCAAACCAAGTAGGCTAAACTATATAAAAAAAACCTGCCTCGTTATTTTGTTTTCATTCCACCATCTGTACAGTTCCAATGGTTCCATTATATGATAGAGTACAGTCTGACCATATCTATATATTTAATATCATAAGGCGAATCGGTTGCGTAAAAATTTCAGGAGCTACACTCCCCTTACGGCCTTTGGAAATTGCTCATTTTAAAGCTCTGATATTGTAGATGGCGAGAAAAATAAAAGTTTTGCAGTTCGCCTTTAGGGCTCCGCCCATTGGCCTTCAAAAGTTCCCATGTTAATCTTATGTGATGAGGGTTTCTAAGTTTTGTTTTGATTTATTGAATCCAACTGTCAATAAGACAAATTAAATATTCCAGCTCTATAAAAAAATTAAATATTGTTTTATGCTCTATAAACAAAGCACAAGGTTTAAATATTTAACAGCAACATTTTTATTTTATTTATGTAGGGTTTTTTGCCCCTACAAGCCACTAGTTAGAATACAAATGCTAAGACAAATACTTGAGGTTGCCTGTAAGTTGACCTGTTTAGTTTTAGACTAATGTTTATTTATTTTTAATATTGGTAGTATTTTCCAAAGTATTTGAGTCGCTCATCTTGAAACTATTGAATGCCTTTTTTGAATCCAGTAAATGAATAACTGATTCCCATTTTGGCTTTAGACCGGGGAAGTCCCATCTAATTAATAGGTCCCATCACACTAATAGAACATAACATTAATATGTTATGTTCTATTAATGTTAAATGTCTCAGGAACAAACTGCATGAGTTGGAAGTTTTATGTTCCATAAACAGTGTAGATATTTTGTGCATTTCCGAACATTGGCTTGTTGCTGATGAAATTCAGTATAGCCGATTTGAATCTCGTCTCTTCTTCTTGTACCCTGAACACATCTGGTGGGGGTGTAGCGGTTTTTGTGAAGCAATCCTTTAGTTCTAAGGAACTTAATCTTATGCCTTTCTGTGAGGCCTTGCATGGTGAGTTCTCCTGTGTATTGATAGCAGAACTGTCCATTCTGGTCATAGCCATGTATTGCTCATCAAATGGTAATCTTGAAAGATTTTTCTTTTTGCTTGAACTGTGCCTGAATTAATGGAAATGGTAAGCTTGAAATGCTTTTCTTGGGTCTACTCAAAGCAGTCTTGGATTTCACACCAATGACTGAGCCAGCTAAAGTGTCTCTCAAGTTAGCTAGTGTCTCTTACAATATATATGCTAACTGAGAGTCAGAGTAATCTTTTATGTCAGACCCCTTTCTCAGAATGGAGACATTATACCCTGTAACCCAGGGGACTCTCTCTACTTGCCCTATTTTGAGCCCCACTGACAAAAAGACTCTTTATCAAGGCTAACCTTTATTCACCAAAATATTCAGGGTCTTCAGGCCAAGATGTCTCATTGATGTCTTAACTGAGATGACGTCACCAGATATATTGTGCTTGTTGGAGCATTTCCTCAAGTCTCCTCAATTGGATCCCCTCTGATTTTCTGACTACAGGATGGCTTCAGGGTTTTGTAGGACCGTAATGGAAAAGGGAGGAGTTTGTATTCTTGTCAGGAACTCTTTATCCTATCAGGAAATTCCTGTGGATTCGTTTTGCACAGTGAGACTTTCCAAACTCTACTATCAGGTTGATCAAAAATGATGGAGACTTGTTGATTATTGTTTTATGCAGACCAACCAAGATGAAAGTTGAGGATATTTCAGTCTTTTTTGCATCTATCTATGAGTGCCTTGAGACAGTCATAAAATGCAATACTCAAGTATTTGTAGCTGGGGAATTTAATATCGACATATTAAGTGACTCTAGACGTGCTCTAGACCTTTCTAACTTAATGGCCTCTTTTGGTTTGCGAAGATGCATTTTATCTGCCACGAGAGTTTTCTGGCTCAAAATCTCTGATTGATAACATTCTTACCAACGTTTCAAAGACAGAGTTTAACTCCTCAGTGGTGACGGCTGGAGTTTCAGATCATCATGCTCAATTGGCACCCTCATTGTCAAATTAAGTATTCTTAAATATATGGTTAAGCGTAGTTTTTCTCATGTACTTATTTTCAAGTTGCTTTTAACACGTGAGTCTTGGAATGAAATGTATTAAGCAGTTGACATGGATGAGAAATACAACGCTTTCTTCTCTTTCTTGGGTTGCCTCCTTCCTTGGGGGTTCCTTTCTGTAGTATATCAGATGTTTTTAAATAACATATGTTTTGTTTCATTTACTTTTTTAATATGTTGTATTATTGAGTTAGTTCAACATACACAGTGAGTGGGTATTATTATGTCAATTTCGAAAGATTACAAATACGTTTTTATACACATTTAAAACGTGTTATTTATTCATTACTTTAAACAGATAGATAGAACAAATGGCGCAGTTGAAAAATACAGCTATAAAGTGAAATGATTTTGATGGAATAACAGGAGATTGGGTCTATTGGTCAGAAA
Source organism: Stictocephala bisonia (assembly GCA_035578905.1). Taxonomy (NCBI): domain Eukaryota; kingdom Metazoa; phylum Arthropoda; class Insecta; order Hemiptera; family Membracidae; genus Stictocephala; species Stictocephala bisonia. The sequence goes on along the minus strand of JAQJVL010000345.1, from coordinate 384,438 downwards.
GTTTTAAGTCACTTTACGAAATGGAGGCATCAGGAATGAAGACAAGAAACGAGACGTATTGTTGGGGCATTTAGGACCACAATCTTTCAAGATACTTTTTCACTCGGTTCAACCAACTCCTGTAAGTAATGTTGGTTTCTCTGGTGTACTCAATATTTTTAATAAATATTACAGAAAGCCTAACGCCCCACTGTCACAAGGGGTAAGTTTTTCACGGCAGTTCAGGAACGAAGGTGGAGCTATTAACCAATTTGAGGTAGCTTTACGATTTCTTGCTGTCCACTGTGATTTTGGTGGAAACTTAGATGAAGGATTGAGCGATCAATTTATCCTTGGTGTAAAAAATGATAAATGGCATTTAGAACTACTGATACTCCACACTTCCATTTATACAACAATTTCATGTGTTGTTTATTCAGCTACATTACTAGAAAATGTTCTACAACAACACGAAATGAAGAACTCACAGATTAACATGGTCAATGCTTCTGACAAAGCTGGAGTAAAAATGTCTGGCCAAACAAAGGCAGCAAAGGTTAAACCTATGACAAATAAAAACAAAGCTAAACACATTTTATGCCTAAACATATATATATATATATATATATATACACTGTTTCCGTTGTGGTAATCGGAAATATATGATGGGAGAAAAGTGCCATTTGTAGATCTTCTGGAAGTAATAACTATTTTTCTCGTACATGTTTAAAAGCAGGACATGCTGTGGTCACCTCAGAGAAACGTGTATTCTGTGTACAGAATGAATATATATATATCAGATGATGGTGAGGTTTCTTGTTCTGACATAGATCAAATAAGAACTTTAAAAAATGGTTCAAATGTAATGATTACTGCTAGTATTAATAAAAAACCTGTGAAGATGCTTCACGATCCTGGTGCTGCTTTTAGTGTCATTGGGGAGACCTTATGAAAATCACATGGGGCACCCTAACTGGTTCCTACTGAGAATTTAACTGCTTTTATGGAAATAAACATTGAAACGCTAGGAAAAGCATAAGTAAATGTAAGTGCACTTGGAAGCTCAAAAATATTACAGCTAATTTTAGTTAAAAGAAATTACGTGCCCCTATTTGAATTAGACTGGGTATTCAAATTCAATCCCCCCAGGTTCAAAAGTAGGCACTATCACTCAACAACCAACAAATGTCTTAAAGTGAGATGATTCAACACTAGTAAAAAAATCACCTATTTTTCAAACCATTATAATAGGTGATTTAGAGATAACACCGAGTTCAGAGGTTGGTTTCCTATGATTGGTAATTGACAGCAAGCTTGTTTTCTCAAGCCACGTTGCCTAGGTGTCCAACAGAATTAGCAAGGGGCTATTCATTCTACAGAAACTAGCTTGCTTTATAGATAGGCAGGTCCTACTATACAGTACAAGTAAACGTCACACAACACATATTTATTACAATATAAGCACAAAATGCACAAATATATTACAATACAACTAAAAAATGCACAAATATTATGGTGATCAATTTCGGTGTACCATGCTGACCATAATATTTGTGCATTTTGTACTTGTATTGTATTATATTTGTGCATTTTGTGCTTATATTGTATTAAATTTGTGTTGTGTGACGTTTACTTGTACTGTATATGTACCAACAATATTATGTTATTTGAAAACTATTTGTCCTGCTATCAGCGTACTATGGGTGTGTACACCCCCACATGTCTTATGCGGTGGCAATCTGGGGAGCTCAAAGTTTAAGTAATCTACACATTTTTAGACTACAAAAGAAAGCCTTATACATCATTTGTGGTATCTTTGCTACAGGAATCCTGTAGAAACATCTTCCGCATAAACAATCTGTTAACATTCCCTGATCTATATTTTGGAATCAGTCACCTTTTTAAAAAGAAATATTCATCCGTTTACTAACTCTGAATCATATAAAATACACTTTAACTCACTTTGAAATTATGACTATTTAGATATTCCACGTCATCAATCATCTTTTTTTTAGAAACAAGTCCAGTATAATTGAATTAATCTGTACAAAGATCTACCTTCGTATTTAAAATCAATTGCCAATTTAAACAAGTTTAAAAAATCTTAAAAGCATTCTTGATACCGTGTGAATACTATTGCATCCAGAGACTTTTTATCTAAATGGCTTGATTTGTTCCCTGTATGCATTGTATTACTTAGACCAAGACTTGTTGTATAAACTATGTTTTGTTGACTATTAGCTGTGACAATGTTTGTTTTATTGTGAATAAAATCTGAATCTGAGTTAATCAAAGGCATAGAAGTGTGAAGACAGACTCTTCTTCACGTAAGTAAAAAGTTAGTAAAATTATAAATAGATTTTAAAAATTAATAGAAATTACTAATTTTAATTAAACAATTTTTATTGTATAGTACAAAAAAAATTACTACAGTGACATTTTTCTAATTACACAATAAAAGCAGTTATAAGAAGTATGAATTATATATATGGTATATAACAAGGGCAATGATTTATATATATGGTATATAACAAGGTCAATGATTTATAACAGTTAATCAAAAGATTATTTACTTATATTTATAAACAGATGTAACATTGAGTGATTGCTTTTATCTATTCTGTCTGCATTCGCTGTATGGATGAAATTAAAAAGTTAGATTATAAATAATAAACTGTTACATAAATATTTAATATTTTAATTACATACTATGGAAAATTTGTGATTTATAAGTATATATATTAATTACTTATATATAACATGATATATATTTCCAAAAAAAATTAAAAGTTAGTTTGTTCAGCTACCTTACTGATGACAAATGTTGATCCTGCAGGTGTTTTATTCTTCTTATATGTAGCCCTATTTCAAGAAATGTCAACAAAACAATATTTTTTATTTCAATTTTCAACATTTTGAGTTATCAATTCCAAACAAAGTTCACTCTCCATATTGTAGTATGAGACTGTGTTACTGTCAACGTTAGAAAAAGTTAACCAATTTAAATATCTAGGAATTACACTGGACGATAAATTTACTTTTGAACAGCATATTTTCAGTTTACACAAGAAAATTAGAGCTTAAATTAGAAAGTTTCATTTTTTTATGAATATTTGTAGTATTGCCATATTAAGATCCTTAGACTTACCATTAATTAATTCAAGATTGCAGTATGGCATTTTTTGTGTTTGGGGTGGAAGCTATAAATATTTTATAGACAAATTAAGAACAACACAACATTATTTCTTAAGGATAATATTAAATAAAAACAAAAGAGGAAGTTCTTTTCCCTTATACACTCAATTAAAGATTCTTCCTATCCAGCATATTTTTGTTTTTATAGTCTTGAGGTTAGTTTTGATCTAAAGTGGCAACTTAAATACTACACATTTATATTATTCAACAAGATTTGTACACAACAGAAATCATCAAATGAATTCATTTTTAAACATTCATGTGCATACTTAGGACCTAAATATTTTAATTCTCTTTCATTCTATATTAAGAATTTTAATAATTTTAAAACATTCTGTAAAACATCAATTACTTGGCTTTCCCTGCAACAGGACATCAGCTCAATAAAAAATAAATCTAATGAAACATATAAGTTAGAAATTTATTTTCCTATATGAACATTATTTTCTAGAAGTTATACTGTATGCATAAAATTATATGCATGTGTACAATTCCTTAATGTTTTATCACTTACCTCAATTGCTTCTTTTGATTTAATATTAGCAGTAATATTTTTATTTTCAGAAATGATTTACAAAACGTTTTACAGATCCACATCAGTGTGACACATCATTGGTAATAACAAGTAAGGAATATATTATCTTGCCACATCGGTGTTGAGAAATTATACCCCACCACTTCCAAGAAGAGCAGATATCTGTCACTCCTCTGTCATACACGTACAGTGCTATTAACCCACCCATACACGTACAGTGATATTGACCCACTCACCCATACATGTACAGTGGTATTGACCCACCCACCCATACACGTACAATGGTATTCACCCACCCATACACGTACAATGGTATTGACCCACCCATATACGTAAAGTGGTATTGACCCACCCACCCACGTACAGTGGTATTGACCCACCCACGTACAGTGGTATTGACCCACCCATACACGTACAGTGGTATTGACCCACCCACCCACGTACAGTGGTATTGACCCACCCATACACGTACAGTAGTATTGACCCACCCATACACGTACAGTGGTATTTTTTACATACACTGCAGACAGCAATGTTTTAATCTAAAAGTTGATAGCTACAAGTTATTCAATTTAATAAAATAGTTATTTTTCATTTCACACAGTGGTCACACAATTTGGAACAAGTTAATTTCCAAACAAAAAACATGTATACCTGCACTCAGAAAGAAAGCAGTTGGGCTGCAGCCAATACCGAGTGAGCACAGCATTGTCAGATGTACATCTCTCCTCCCACCATGCAAGCGCCCCGGGAAACACTCTTTTTCAATTGGAATTTGCACATGATTGCTAACATAAGGTTAAGTATTTGAGATTTTGGAAAAATATTCGTTAATTAAATAAAGTTGTTTTAAAGTTATTTATTATTAGCATTGGATTGTTCATGATATGTAGACAATATTTGGAGATTTCCAATGCTTTGAGTGTTTATGGAACAAACACAATGTTTCGACAGGTATAACAAACTCCTGCCGTCTTCAGGTGTACATAATGACAGCCTACATCTAAAACAATTTTTTTCCTCAACCCACACTAAATCAGAAAAGACTTAATACTACATGCTAGATACTAGTGATTACTGTTAAAAGTCAAAAGTCCTTAAAAAACTATCATACATAACATAATTATACAAAATATAATACAAAATATGAAATACAAAAGAAATGCAAAATATGAAATCAGTCAACAAACCACAGAGCAAGTTATTAAATAGACCAAATACTCAATGACGTACAAAAATAAATACAAAATATAAAAAAAATCAACAGAGCATGGATCAGGTTATTAAACAGACAAAATATTCAAATAGACAAAAATAAATACAAAAATACGAAAAAATTCAAAAAAACATAGTGCAGGTTATTAAATAGACAAAATATTCAAATTATCCAACCAGCTTCCAATTCCACTGAGTCGGGGGGAAGGAGTCCTCGCACTACTACACTCACGAGATCAACTCACCACGAGCGTTAAAGACGAACTGAATCCTTGCGGTAAGCTGATCCGTGGTGGGAGGTGGCCCACTCCAAGCTATGCCTAGGAGGACTGTGCAAGGTGATTGGGGGAGGGAGTGTTGTAATCGTCCCTGTGTTTTTGAACAATTCTGTTGTGTTTGAAAGTATGTTTTTGTTTGATATTTCCTCATGACAAGCCTCCAAGCTAGTGTTCCGGGGGACAAGGTAAAAAACTCCTTCCAAGCGGATCTAGGGACACGGGCGTCAGGGCGGGGGCCTGATGGATGTTGGTGTGTAAAATGTTCATGTTTTGTGTCCTACACTTATTGTTATGGGTGTTCCGGGACGTGCCTCCAAGCTAGAATCCCGGGGACAAGGCAAATAATGCTCCCTCCAAGGCTAGATTATTTGTTCTTACGCCATCAGCAGTATTAAAAAAAGACGAAAACATTAAAGTTCTTCCCTCAGACAAAGGCAATGCCACTGTATTACTGAATAAAACTGACTACAACACAAAAATTGAAGATGTTTTAAGTTCAGGGACTTACACTTTATTAAAAAAAGATTAAAATAAAAATAAAATATTTAAATTTTTATTATTACCTTCGTCAACCAGCTCACAAATACGTAACAAATGTTATGGCCGTTTCGACATCAAAGTGTCATCTTCAGACATTTAAATTTTTATTTTGTATTAAATGTCTGAAGATGACACTTTGATGTCGAAACGGCCATAACATTTGTTACGTATTTGTGAGCTGGTTGACGAAGGTAATAATAAAAATTTAAATATTTTATTTTTATTTTAATGTTATAAACAGCTCAGGGGCTAAAAAATATGGGTTTTAAAAAAAGATCCAACAAAAAGCTTGGAGGCCAAAATAGGATAAATGTTACGAAAACTAAAAAATATTTCACAGATAAGCAAAGAACAAAACTTACACCACATCACTCAAAAACACCACACATGTATAGTCTACCAAAAATACAAAAAACAGAACATTCCCTTTTTAGCTTACAGAAAGACACATTGTAAGCTCTAAAAATTCCCCAACACGAGAACTTTGTAATTATCTCCTGCCCATACTACAGCCAATCAAATATTTATATTTCAATGACATTACAAAAATGTATAGCAATCGTCATACCTATCTAAAAATCTAAAGCATCCATCCCTCATCTGTCAAAACATACATAATTTACGATTTCACTCATATCAAATCCCCACTTCCGAAACCGGTTGTCAGTTTTCTGATTATGCAGTCTCCCAGTTGTATGCCATAAACTCGTCTACACTATAAAATGCATAAGACGCTAAACAGCGTTTGAGACGAGTTTTTAACGCCTTGAGCTTTGGGGTATTCTTAATTTAATCCGGCAACTTGTTGACAAAACGAACACCTGCATGTGAGGGCAAGCGTTCGTGGACTACCGTCCTGTGCTTCCCAGTTCCGTAGTTGTTTCAGCCTCTCGTGTCGTGTGTATGTATGTCCTGGCCACTTGTCATGACATGAGATGCAAAATAAGGTTGTCTCCAGTATGTAAAGGCTAAGCAATGTCAACAGTTGCAATTTTTTGAATGTTTCTTTGCAGGTTTCTCTGAACTTCAACTGTGCATCAGTTCAAACCGTTTGTTTTTGCAATGTAAATGCTCTGCTAAACTGATTGTTTACAGAAGCTCCCCACAGCACCACACTGTAGGTGAGATGGTGTAAATCAGGCCATAATACACCGTCATTAGAACTTGAATTGGGCAGAATTTTGCTAACGTTCTCAAAACATAAATGCCTGAGGACAATTTGGAGCAAATGTGGTCCACGTGCAAATTCCAGGTCAACCCTAGATCTAGGTGTATTCCCAGGAATTTTGAACTAACAGTCTCATCTAACCGTGTATCTGCCAGCCAAATGAGTCTCCATGTCATCATATGGTCTCAACGAAAATAACAAAACATTACATTTTGAGGGGTTTACTTCAAGATTGAGACTGTTGAAATATTGGATACAATTGTTTAAATAAAAAAAAAACTTGTTGTTCAAGTTTTGGTGTTAATTTTTTTCTGAATAAAAGGGCTGTATCATCTGCGTACTGTATGAGTTACCCATGCATTAGCGATGACCCTATGTCGTTGACATAGATGAGAAAAAGAATCGGGCTGGATATTGAGCCCTGAGGAACTCCGTATTTTAGCTTGATTGGTTCAGAGAATTTGTCTGAAATATGGACAACTTGGACTCGGTTGTTCAGAAAAGAGTGAAGCCACTTGAGTGGCACTCCTCTTATACCATAAGATTCAAGTTTGTCAAGCAGCTTAGAGTGGTCAACACAATCGAAAGCTTTAGACAAGTCGAGAAATACACTAAGTGTAATCTCGATCTTCTAATCCCTCAACAACCTTTTTGACTAGACTCACAACAGTATCTACTGTCGTTTTGTTTTTTCTGAAACCAAATTGGTTGTCAGAGAGAAGGTTGTGTCGTTTAGAAACTGCACCATTCTAATTTAAATGAGTTTTTCGAATACTTTGCTTAAAACTGGCAAAATTGATACAGGCCTGTAATTATTTATGGAATAAGAATCGTTTTTCTTAAAAATTGGACATATTTTTGCAACTTTAAGGAGTGAGGAAAAACTCCATTTTTGAAAGATGAATTTATCAATTGCGTCAATAGTGTAATGATCTATTTCACAAACGTTTTAGTGAGCCACACGGACATTAAATTTATATCGTTTGATTTTTTTGGCTGGGAGCTGCTGAATAATTTTCTCGACCTCTTCCTCAACTACCAGAGCCAGTACCATTGAGGTAACTGGGCTCCGTATACGCATAGGGGTTTGTTGTGGGGGTGAATACAGAGGAGGACCTAAAACATCTGTAAGTTTAATTGTGCTGCTTTACTTATTCCTTATTTATTCTTTAATTATTTATGGAAATTATCCTCTGTGTCTTTTTTTTAATGAAATACGGTTATTTTTTTTCTCTCTTATATTAGCCAACAGTAAAATAACAAAACAGTATTGTATTAATTTTTGAAATTACAATAAGGAATATCTTAATTGAACCAGTATTCATATTATTGTTATTATAATGGCTGTAATTGTATATAATGTTTTGTAGCTTAAACACAATTTTATAATATGTAATAGTACATGTGTTCTGATCACAGTAGTTGTTTTGAAATACTTTGCCTATATGTTTTATGTTGAATCGAAAAGCCTTAGGCTATATACACACTAAATGTATGTGCGAGTATGTAAATAGATTTGTTGCCCTGGTGTATGCAGTTAAGATGGCGAACTAGAGCTTTATGAAGTTTTTTTTTCCTTATTATTATAATTAATTACAAAACTTCAATTTGGGTGATTGATCATCGTTTTATCTTGCATTTCTATTTTCTATGATTTAATAATTGTATTTAACTTACCTTAATATTGTAAAAAAATTATACTTTATGATAAACAGTAGCCTATATTTTAATTTACAATTGCAACATAATGTAGCCACTTGTATTGTTTTCATACATTTAATTGGATCTTATTTTGAACACTGATAGGTTCATAGCAGTTAAAGACGACTTGTTTCTTATATTTAATCAAAACATAAGAAGTCTAAGGCAGAATTTTCACTTATTTTTAGCGGAATTAAGTACATTAAAGCGCAAGCCGGATGTTGTTGTTTTAACAGAAATTTGGATAATGAGTAGCGAAATTCATCACTTTAAAATTGAAGGGTACAGTTCATTTTTTAATTAATTGTAACGACAATTATAGGGCGGGAGGCGTGGCAGTGTTCGTGAGGGACTGCTACCGGTGTAGCGGCGTGGCCGGACATACAGACAATACATATCGACAATCAGCTGACTGTCTCCAACTCACCTGTCACACTGATAACGTTGCCTTTGTCCTCCTAGCAGTGTACAGGCTGCACGGTGTCCCGATAGCGCAATATCTTACTGATATGCAACATCTGATAACAAACTGCAAAGGGGAAAATCTAATTTACACTGGAGACATAAATTGCGATATATTAACTGATAACAGTGTTGTTGTGAATACTTAAGCATTCTGGCTGGCCACGGGATGAACTGTCTAATCAAACAACCGACGAGAGGAACTAGCCAAGGTTAGTGCTTGGGAACTAGCTGCCTTGACCATTGCTTCTTAAGATTTGGAAAAACTAATATGGCAATGAAATATGAAACTGAAGTATTACATATTGGAATTACTGATCATTCAATGGTGGTAGTAAAAATATATAATATAAAAAAATCGGAGATAAGTTTTAATGATGAGCGAGAGAAAATAAACATTGATAAGTTAAACAACATCCTTACAGCCATGGATTGGACTCAGGTATATAGCATTAGCTCTGTGTCTGATGCCTTTGATGTATTCTTGAAGAAACTAAATGCTGCCATGGAGACAACTATAGAAAATAAAGTTCAAATTAACACAAAAACGATTAAACTGACTCCTTGGATCAATGATCGTTTATGCAGGGGTATAAACAAACGGAAAAAGATATATAATCTAATGAGAGCGAGACCGCATAATGACAAATTAAAGGACTATTATAGATGTTTTCGAAATAAACTGAATATTGAATTGAGAAGGACAAAAGAAAACTATTACATGAGTAAGTTTGCAAACTGCTCGGGGGATACACGTGCTCAATGGAGGATTGTAAATGACATAATAGGAGAACGGAAAGTTGTAGAGGAAATTTGTGAAGTCGAGAAAGAAAACAACATCATAACTGACAAAAACATTGTTGCACAAGAGTTTAACAATTTTTTCTTGGGTGTCGCAGGCAAAATGAGGGAAACAATAACCGTAAATAAACACGACCAATCATGGCGTCAAACATTTCCAATTACGCAATCTGTAACATCAATATTTATGACCCCAACAAGTGAGCAGGAAGTAGAAGATCTTATAAAGGGACTTAGAAATGGCAAATCTCCAGGGGCTGATAATATAAATTCAGGCTTAGTGAAAAAGATTGCTATTAACATTACTCCAATACTGGTACATCTATTTAATAAAAGCATCGAGGTAGGTGAATTTCCAAAATGTCTTAAGACAGCTGTTGTTATCCCTATCTTCAAATCAGGAAATAAAAAACATACAAACTGCTATAGACCAATATCCTTATTGTCTGTGTTCTCTAAATTACTAGAGAAAATAGTAAAACATAGAATCTTAAATTAAAAATGGCTCTAAAAATAAACACAACTTTTGCTTTAATTAATCTGCCATATAAGATCAATGATTTAATTTATGGACAATTTACAAAAATTTGCAATAAAGTAAAAATGCTAAGCATCCTCCTATCTTGCAAAAACATACATTTTACTGATTGATCTCGATATATATCCCAGTTAATGCAGGGTGCAGTGTCTAATCAAGGTTCCCGTTTATAAACTGTTTACAATAAATGCATAAGACGCAAAACTTATACGGTTAACGTTAGTTGAGGCATTTTTTGAATCGGAACTTTTGTGACAACGAATGGAGGGCCAAGGTTCGTGATACTCTGTGTCCCATTCCTAGTTTTTAAGTCTACGTCGAATGTATTTTGTCACTGGCAATTGTAACAGGGAAATAAGCATTTGCAGACTGTAAATAAGCAGGTCCTTGAAATTTGAATGTTTTTGCAGTTTTTGAACTATGTATAGTACAACCATTGCTATGCAAGACATTGATCTTGCTACGTGTTGTTTAGAATAACAACATTGTATGGTTGAAGTGAAATAAGCATAAGTAAGATATTAGACCTGAGAATGGGAAAATGCTAAGTTTCAAACCTAATGGAGGAAAATATGGAGAAATTGTTGCACTGCAAATTGGCAACCCCTAGAATAGGTGTACCTAGGTTGAACAAATACAAAGTGTATCTTGGACAGTCAATTGATTCTAATTCATCATATAGGTCACGAAAAAACAAAAATTACATTTTGAGGGGTTTCTATTTCAAGATTGAGACTGTTGAAATAGTTATACAATGTTTATAATTGAAGAAAAATTTGGTTGTTCAAGTTTGGTGTAATTTTTTTCTAGAGTTAATATCTATCATCAATCTCTGATGATTACCCTTCTTAGCATTGACCCTTTTCGTTGCATGGAAAAATCAATCTGGCATATTCGAAGCACTTAAGTACTCCGTCATTTTACTTGAAGTTTTCAAAAATTTTTTTGAAAAAGGACAACTTGGTTTTTTTGGCGTTCAGAAAATGAGTGAAAGCACAACTGATTCATCCATTTGACATGATTCACAGTTTTATACTTAGATTGTCCACTAATTGAACTTAGACAAAGTTCGAAAACATAAGTGGAATCCATCTTAACCTCAATATAAACCTTTTTGACTAGCTACAAAGATATTTTGTTTTCTTTTTAAACAAATGTTGTCAGAGAGAGTTTTATTAAAATTACAATTAATTAACTTAAGTTAAATATTTTTAAATGGAAATTGAAGGTGTATTATTTATGAAAAGGATAGTTTTTCATAAATCTTTCATCATTTCAATTGTAAGTGATTGTGGAAACAATGTTACATTTATCGGATTAAGATGAATTATATCAATTTGGTATATTATATGTCATGGTCACTACAACTGTTTTAGTGAGTTCATCAAGTGAAGAAATAAATTATATCCTTTGATTTTTTTTGGCATGGATGTTCTGAATAAATTTTTAACGTTATCAATGATAGGCTCCAAGCTCAAAAGCAACAGATGCAAAGAATCTATTAAACTCGTTTTAGATAAAATTTTAGATAATATGATTACTTTAAATATATTATACGCTTATGCGGCTTGGATAACCTTTCAGTAGTCTTTTGAATTTTGGTAAACAAATTTGAAATTTTGATTTGAGTTTGTTTTGTATCTTTTGGAGTAAAATTTGAGTTTTTCTCTCAAAACCAAAATTCCTTTAGTTATTTTTCTTTTTGGTTAAAGCATTGATTGTTTTATTAGGGGAACATGTATTTAAGTAAAAATTCAGGCAGTCTGTTTAAAATACTAAGGCAGAAAGTTAATTAAAGTCCCTTCTATAAACTTTCTTTTATAGTAGTGTGGTTTATGGTGTAATATTTTTGCCTCATTCCATAAAAACTCGTGTTCATTCTCCCATGCATGTTTAGCTAATTTAGAATTTAGTGTTTTCACCATTTTTTGTGTTAATTTATGTGCACAGAAAGTGGGCGTTTAGTTTCTCCTCACATTCACACTTTATACTGTACAGGTAGATACAACTTTTGGAGGCTTGGTCTTCATTGTATGGTTTTGTCTAATAAAACTGTTGTGTTAGTGTTTTGTGTTCTAAACGCTATTTTTATATTATATTTACGGGCAATCCGCCTTATTTTCTCGGATACTTTGTGAATGTAAGGTATGTTAATATATGCTGCTGGTTTGTCTTCTTTTTGTTTTTGTGCTGTCAGATGTGCGTGTTTTACATTTGTTTATAATCTTTGACATGTAACCATTATTTTTCAAATCAAGTGTTATGTTTTCAAATTTGTTATTTAGATCTGTTTTATCTTTACACACAGTTTTAGCTCTGTCAAAAGAGAGTAGGCAACTCCTTCTTTAACACATTGACTGTAGTTGGACTTAAAGTTTAAGTATTTGCCTGTGTGGGTCTTTTTTCTATAAACTTTAGTATTTATTATATTCCCTTCCCACAGTTACGTCAAAAAATACAAATTGTTTGTTATTTTCTTCTCTATTGTTGGTTTTGTAGTTGGGGGATATGTTGTTTAAGTGTTCTTTGAAATTGTCTAGTTTCTGTTCCCCATGACTTCAGATGACAAGTGTCTTCCACACATTTGAGCTGAAAACTGCAGAAACAATCAATTGCTTTCTGCTCGAATTCCTCCATGAAAATGTTGGCAAATATCGGTGAAAGTGGAGACCCCATTGCCATACCTTCATCTTGGTGATATATGTGACCATTTAGTGTAAAGTAATTTGTTTAAGATGTAAGAGTTCCATAATTATGTCAACAGGTAGGTTAGTTCTTTGTTTTAATGTGGGATCATGTGTTAACCTGGTTTCAATGATGTTGAGTATTTCTTTAACTGGTATGTTTGTGAACAAGCTCTCTATGTCAAAACTCAATAATATGTCATCATCTGATACCTGCATATCTCTTGTCATTTCTACAAAGTGTTTGTAACGTGCATGTTTGTGTTGCCAGACAGTGGCTGTAGTATGGATACGAGATAATTACAAAGTTCTCGTGTTGGGGAATTTCTAGAGCTTACAATGGGTCTTAAAGGAACGTTCTCTTCGAGTATTTTTGGTAGCCCATACATGTGTGATGTTTTTGAGTGATGTGGTGTAAGTTTTGTTCTGTGCAATATTTTTTTAGTTTTCGTAACAGTTTTTCCTATTTTGGCCTCAAAGCTTTTTGTTGCATCTTTTTTTAATAGTGCAAGTCCCTGAACTTAAAAACATCCTAAATTTTTGTGTTGTAGTCAGTTTTATTCAGTATTACAGTGCCATTGCCTGTCTGAGGAAAGAACGTTAATGTTTTCATCCTTTTTAATACTATTGATGGCGTAAGAACACAATGCCTTGGAGGGAGTATTCAGTTCGTCTTTGACGGTCGTGATGAGTTGATCTTGTAAGTGTAGTAGTGCGAGGACTCCTCCCCCCCGCCTCAGTGGAATTGGAAGCTGGTTAGATAATTTGAATATTTTGTCTATTTAATAACCTGCTCTGTTTTGTTGAATATTTTCGTATTTTTGCATTTATTTTGTGTTTAATTGAATATTTTGTCTGTTTAATAACCTGATCTATGCTCTGTTGATTTTTTTCGTATTTATTTTTGTATGTCATTGAGTATTTGGTCTATTTAATAACTTGCTCTGTGGTTTGTTGGACTGATTTCATATTTTGCATTTCTTTTGTATTTCATATTGTGTATTATATTTTGTATAGTTATGTTATGTGTAAGTTTTTTAAGAACTTTAGACTTTCAACAATAATCTTTGGTATCTAGCATGTAGTATTAAGTCTTTTCTGATTTAGTATGGGTTAAGGAAAAAAAATTGTTTTAGATGTAGGCTAAATTAGTAAGTACACATGAAGACGGCAGGAGTTTGTTATACCTGTCGAAACATTGTGTTTGTTTCTTAAACACTCAAAGCATTGGAAATCTCCAAATATTATCTACATAACATTTAAATACCGTTGCATATAATGGTAAACCGGTGAAATGGGAAATGTTATTTTCGCAATAATTCAGATAAAATATAATACTCTACTTTCTAGTACTATTTGAATGTCGAATAATTTCAAAACAATCTTTTCAATATTAAAACAAATATACTATTGCATGTCATTTTTTAAGAATAGAATTTTGGAAAACAAGCCACATACAAATAATCTCTCTTTTGTTTCCAAATTCTGAGAACGTAGCGAATATGCGGATTTTGGGAAAACCCAGACCACCAGACAACAGGAAACAGCAGACAAAAGTAAGCATTGGATTATTTTATATCTTCACAGTTATGGTTGTTCAAGAAATATTAATACTCTATTATTAGGATTAGTTGCAATCTACGCATTTAAATTTATAATTATATTTTCTTGTTTTAAAAGTGCCAGATTACTTGTACTTTTTTGACACTGCTATGCCAGTCGCATGCTAAAGTGAAATATGTGAATCGCATGTTCTTCTTTATCAAGACTAATTGAATATTTTGTGTTTATTTTAATGAATATTTGAAATCTTAATGTTATGCTTAAATAAATAGTCAAATCTGCCAAATGCAGATGACTCAAACCTTTTAATATCAGCAAAATCCGAAAAGGAACTTGAATTAAACTCACAAATTCAATTACATAATATAAATAATTTTTTTAGAGAGAATCAACTAATGTTAAATGTAGAAAAAACAAATTTTATTTCATTTAAAACAAAACAGAACCGAAATACTGTACGTCCATACATATCTGTTGGTAATGAAAGTATTGCTCAAATTGAAAACACAAAATTTTTAGGTTTATACTTTGATGAAAATTTGAGTTGGGATTTGCATGTTAACAATGTAATTAATAAAATTAATTCAGGGATATATGCATTGAAACAAATGACTTATTTCTGCAGCTTAACAGTACTGAAAATTATATTTTACGCTCATGTCCAATCCCACATCGCCTATGGTATCAGTATATATGGAAGTACCTTACAACTAAATTTTAATAAAATTTTAACTCTTCAAAAAAAAGCCGTTAGAACAATGTTTAATCTAAACTTTGAAGATTCTGTGAGACAGTATTTTAGTGAATTGAATGTTTTAATTGTGCATAGCCTATATATTTTTGAATGTATAATGTTTGTTAAAAAAATAGGAATAGCTTTAGGACACATAGTCAAACTCACTCATATAATACAAGGAATAAGAACGAAATTGTATTACTTCACTATAACCTGGAATACTTCAGTAAAAAGACATCCTGTTCAGGCATAAAGCTACTTAAGTACATTCCCAAACACATTAGAGATGTAAATGATGAAAAAAAATTAAAACACAGCTAAAAAACTATTTATGTGATAATGTCGTTTACTCATTTCAGGAATGTTATGATTTAAAGAAAGGGAACTACATTTCATTAATTAATTAAGTTAAGATTATTAGTTAAGTCAATCAATGTTTTATTTATGATTTTCAATGTACTACTGTACAGCACTTATATGTGTGACACTATTCAATGTACAAATACGAATAAAGATATTTTGATTTGATGTGCATGTAGTCAAACATGTACATGTCCTCCATTATTTTTTCGTAACAGCCTAAATTTAATAATTGTACTTATGAACATGCTTTTTTTAAATTGGGTAATTTTTCATGTTCTCTTCAAATATATTAGCAAGAAAAATGCAGCTCGAAGGTTGGTTGAGCGCGCAAATGAAAACTGCGACAATACTATTTGAGTGGCGTTGTGCCCGAGCACAGTAAGGATCACATGTGGCAACGTCACATTAAGCAAGTTGGTTCCTTGGAAACTCCAGCCCTTGTAAGCTCCTCCCTCAACTGCTTTCTTTGCTGAGCCCGGGTGTAATAATAATGTAATTATTGATTAGAAATAAATTACCTTATTCATTTCCTACTAACCCATTTGTTTTAAATTCTTTTAAAATATCTGTATTAATATAATATTTTATTTTATCTTGTTTTAAAGATACATTTTTCTGTTTACATTTAAAACTGATGATGCCTTAATTGGCAAAATGGTTTCTTAAATACAATTTATAGAATATTTAAAAGATGTATTCTCTTGTCAAACCAAACATATTCCATTAAGAATATAAAACATAAAAATAACAATTAATATAAAAAAACTGACTTATCTTAACATAAACGTATTCATGCAAAAGGATTATGCTTCATATTATAAAATCAACACTCACGTGTTGTGGAACAATTCAATTAGTTCCAATCCAACGATGACTGTCAACTATAATTTGAATACATTGGATTGTTCAATAGTGGTAGGATTAAATAATAACAACAAATTTGATTTCCAAATGCTACAGTATTTATTTTCAATGTTATTGTTTGAAGTACTAAAATACAAATAACCCTAAATAAATTGAATATATTGTGAAATCTTATGTTCAACTTACAATATCTGTACAGATAAATTATACAGCTATATTCATTTCATTTTTGTTCAAAAGAAAGTCCATTGCTAAAGGAAAGGCTGGGAAGTGGCTATATACATAAAATTTATTTACACAGCAACGGTGCTATATTTATATATATATAATTTGCAACTGTTATACATATATTAAATTATGGTTGTTATACACTAACGCTCTAATATTATACATACAAATATTATGTCCAACTTAAAACGATCACTAACAACTATCTGAGTCAACAATAAACACTGATCGCCGTGTTTGTAACACATCAGTAATTCTTTCTTTTTTACACTTAACTAATATTTATTCGCCAAGGTAGAACAAAATAAGAGAAAAACTAAAAACAAAGTGAAATGCACATAACCCTTCACCATTGTGAGAGAAAACAAAATCTTTAATACTTGTATCTCGACACACAAGTGACTAAAACAAAACAACAGGTGGGTGTCTTCTCGTGAAACAATAAGTCTGTATAGGAAATAAGGAAAAGGAACCTTGAGGAACTTGAGAATAAAACACCTGGGATTGGTCACATAACAAAAGTGCCACTATAAGATACTATTCTAAAAGGAAAAGAAAGTAATCTCAGAAATAAAGAATTTTAAATCTACCTTTTTTGGGTTGTTCACATAAAAATCTGCTGGCCTGAGTATTTGGGTGTTCACAAAGTTGGCAATATTCTCAATGCAAAATATATATGTATGAATTTAAACTCTAACATCAAAGTGCTGCTTAGTAAAATGCCAATCTTCAAGATGTAGGCAAATATGAGAGTTGAATGAGTATAGGTGAACGAGTGTGGTCATTCTTACTAAGATCGACTGTTCCTCACTAAGAGCTATTGATTAATAGCCCAATAGCCAGGGCAACTAAGGGACCTACAGATTTACATGGAATCCGAACTACGTAGTGTTGGTCTGATTTTCAGCTAATGACACTCGGTTCTCTTCTCTACATGACATCTGAAACTTGTCTACCACCAACATGCACACCCCTGAATTCTCTAGTAGTGTCCACAGTGAAGGCAACCATTGAGCCGTTACCGTGTCGGTATTAAGAGGACCGAGCATAGAGCATATCGCCTACAATCTTCTCAACACTTTGTCCCCAAGTAGCCGGGTTACAGCACTGCACCACTAGTGCCAACTATACTACACTATAAATTACTTTACTTGAAATTTTAAGCATTTAATGGTCAATTTATAGTCTTATTTATCTACAATAATAAGCTTTAACTTTGAACATCATTTGCTGTTTTACAACCATAAACAAATTTCTTGCTAGTCACAAATTTTCAAGTAACAATTGGTGACATAAATGTAAATAATAACTTTTGCTAATTCTTGGGAAATTTTAACCCTTTTTTTCAGGAGAAAAGGGCAGTTATAAACCACTTCAAGCCAGTTTATAACAAAGGAACAATGCAGCTTCTATTTTATTTAAAACAAACTAACACTTAACTTGCAATAAATTGTGGTTTTCTGAAAATAACACAATAAAAACTGTACTAGCTAAATACTCTGTGACATGATCTATGTCATGTAAAAATGTTCAATTAAAAGTTAATTTAAAGAATTTGTATTGAGTGCTCATATTATACAACTAAGAAGAA
The DNA here is from genome assembly GCA_035578905.1 of Stictocephala bisonia. Taxonomy (NCBI): domain Eukaryota; kingdom Metazoa; phylum Arthropoda; class Insecta; order Hemiptera; family Membracidae; genus Stictocephala; species Stictocephala bisonia. The sequence goes on along the minus strand of JAQJVL010000345.1, from coordinate 365,997 downwards.
TTGTAGTTTTTACTCAACATCTCTTTATCAATTGATACTACTAGATCAATATGTTGAGAAGAATTTATTTGGGTACTACTCAAAGATTGTATTATAATTGCCTTTAGGACATATTATGTGAAACATCTAGATTCATAATAATTGCTACATTAATTTAATGCCTGACAGTAGGAACTTTGCAACTTATATACCTGGATACACATGATCCTATAAAAGCTTTCCTGTGCAATCAGATTAATTTCTTAACATTACTGACCTAGTGGTTTTTATTAGTGAATTGTGCTACAACTGATACTAGACTCTACATCTATAGTTTTTTCTTTGGTCATAAGTTCTACTTAAGTAGTAATTGATTGATGTTTGTTTTTGTGTGCTCATATTTCATTCTAACCTTTATTGCTTGAAGAACTCCCAAATGAAATCTCATTTTTTAACATATTACCTACAGGTAACACACTGGTGCGGCAGCAATAGTCTGGCGAGATGCAGACGTTGTGACACGTACAATGCTTGCCTCACCGGTGTGTCGCCTGCAGGGCAGTTGGTTAAGCGGAGCCGTCACAGTAGGAACAATGTTTAACATCCTGTTCCGAAGTTTCCCCTGTCGCTTTATATTAAATCATGTTGGAAAGGTCATAAAGCAAATTGTAATCAATCCACCATAATTTGTTACATCAAGTGAATGATAAATTTCAAATCACATAGCTCTATATAAAAGTGAATGAAATGATTTTCATATACTTAAGAAAAGACAATCCCAAATAGCCCTGTTATACTCGTCCATGCATAGTTACAGTTTTACTATAACAAATACGAGCAGCACTGCCTTTAATTTAAAAAAAAATAATAATGACTCAGATCTCATTTTTGGATCATGTATTATTCACATGCTGTATATAAAATTGTTTTGAGCCATCTTGCCAACTTTGAGAGAGTGTACAGGGAGGGGAGTGAAACCGTAGCTAGTGAGGGGTACATCTATACACATTGTACATGCTATAATTATACACAGTGGTTATGCTTTGGTTCTTAACAAGGCTAAAACCCCGTATACAAATACTACTATTTACAAATATGGTCCCGTAAGGCATAGTATCTTGCGCTTTATATAAAATATTGTCAGCTGGTGCACATTAAACCCAATATAAATATGAACTACTCTACTTTATGACATAATGTTACTGGTAATAACCATTGTTTAGTATACATTGATGATTTGGAGGTGTTGGAGAGAATGCTCTATTATGGTTGCAGCAAAGGTTTCTTTTTTTAATATTCTGGATTTAGCGTTTAGTTTATATTAACACTTTTATTTTGAAATAGAGTAAAGATGTGACCATTGTTCCTAGATCTGTAATCCAAGACAAGTACCTAACTTACCTCACATTCAAAAAATAAATTTAATATAAATTTACACTCATTTTACAAACTTCCAAAATCAGGAATTTGCAGTATGGTAGCTGAATTTCAGTTGTTGATTCAATAAAATGTTGTTTTTTTTTAACTAAAGCAACTTACTACCTGATGATTTATCTATATTCTGTGATATACAAAATCTTAACATTTGAGAGATGTTACCAATCTTTAATTCAAAGCATAATAGGGATTTTCCACATAAATCTCTTGTTAATATGTGGCCTCAAAATTCATATGGAAGTTATTCTTTTAAATTTTAGAGACTGATTAAAAGACAGTAACAATTTGGAGAGTTGGACAACTGATTTGTTTCTTACACCAAGATTGCAACAAAGCCCCACTGAAAATTTCTTTTGCTGTTATAAAACTTATAACAATTGAAAATATGTTACAATGAGGTTTTTGAGTAGATTTTGAATACAGTGGTTATTTTTAATTAATTGGTAAGACCTGATAGTTGGATATGGACGAATGAGTGTAATGAACAAGTGTGTAGTCATTATTAATAACCAAGGTTGACTGTTTTTCAAAAAGAGCTATTTATTAATATCCCAATAGCCACAGCAACTAAGGGATCTTCAGCTTTACGTGGAATTCATCCAAGGTCATAGTTCATAAGGCTTGGTTTATTGTTGATACAAAACCTAGTCTAAATTAACATTTCATTTAATTTTAGTAAACAAAGCAATATTTCAGACTGAATACTTAGCATAGTTATAAATTTATGTAAGGCCCCAAACGGAAAACAGAAAAAAGAGTTTGTTACAAATCCATGACTTTATGGAGCTATCTTAAGAGTGATTTTGAGTTTAATGCAGCTATATTGTTAAAGTTGGGTACTTCCATGAATATATTACAAAACCTGTATTGAGGCTGTAAATAAAAATTGGATGTGAGTGATTATAGAGTAGGAAGTTATTCATTGTTTTTGAAATCCTAGGTATAAGGTGAGTATAAACAAACACTCCATAACAGAGTGTACAGTATTAATCCATGTAGCTGACTGTCAACAAATAAAACAAATGAATTGAATCCACATCTTATGAAAAAGAATAGAAAACTGTATAACAGGAGAATAAAACTCACAACTTGAAAGTGAAAAATATTTTAGAACCATTTTGGGGCCACACATTACTGGACTAGAATTTCCAAGCAGAAAATATACATAACTAAAATGAGAATACACAGGCATTAGAAATAAAATCTTTAAATGTTTTTAACTAGATATCTGTTGTTTTTGGTATATTCCTAATCAGCAAGTCTTAATTAAATTTGAATTTAATACACAATTTACTTTGAATTCTTATTGAAATAAGAAATTAGGCTGCCTCAGAAACATTAAGTCAAATATAAATTTATTCCAATTTCATTTGACCACTCTAGTTGGTAGAATGTATAACCAAAAAGAAATAACGGAGCAACAAAAATCTTTTTTAAATTAATTCCTAAAGCCATCAACATACTCTATTTTTAAATATTTGACAAGTACTGTTAATGGTTTATATAGCAGTTTTATTTTAATTTGCATGTAAGTAAATTGACCAATACACTGCTGAACCCTATTATAATAATTAGGGTGTGATAAAAAAAAAAAAATCCTTAAAAAGAATCAGAATTAGCTAAATTACTTTAAAGGTATTTCCGAAGAAAAGTCCAAGATTTTTTAAAAAGTAAACGGTAAGTATGTGTAGGATGAACTAGAAGGAAATATCCAGTCAACCATCTTTAAATAAACCTCATTATTATTGGAAAAACGACATGCCGCGACAGATTGAGATGAAGGAATTGACCAACACCAAGAAACTGGAGTTGTACTAATTAAACCTAGATCCATTATGTCATGTATAAAATAATTGGTTCAATCTATAATTAGTGATAGCAAAAATTTTTCTCAAAACTTACATATAACCAAAGGCAAACAATTTAAATACTGTTTCCCAAATTTACAAACTGTAATTCTACTTAAATATGGCCATTTTTATTAGTTTTTATTAATTTAATAAATTTGTATGTTTATTAGTTAATCACCCCATAGTAATAAAAATAAAACTGTGCATCCAATGACTGATTGTCATAGTATATAATATACAGGGTGAATTGCAAGAGGTTGGTGCCATTACTAAACTCACTTGATATGATTGTAGGTACAAAAACATGCAATACATCTATCAAGCCCTTAATCTTGGATTTATGCCTATCCGTGATTGTTGTACAAAAACATATGTTGGTTAAAAAATGGATTTAAAACACTGAATCTTCCTTAATTTGTTAAAGGCAAAATAAGCAATTAAAAAAAATTTAATTAATTTCAGAATGGTTATATTTCAACACACACACTCATGAAAAAGAAGCAACTAGAAATGATAAATAGAAAAATGTGGGGCTACTCGGTGTATGCAACCCACCATTTTTCTATATAAACCGCTTGGGGCTATCTGTAAATTACATTAACAAATTTTTTTTCAGACCCCCTACCCCGCCCTGTATAAAGGAATAGCAATGATAATACTAAACCCCTCTAAAAAATTATGTAACACTGTCACTAACCTCTCTTCAATTTTTTCAACCACTTTCATGCATATTTTGATTTAGACTCTGTTCTATTTGTTTTCTGGTGAGGGGAAAATATATTAATACCTTAGCAATTTTGGGGAAAACGAACAAATTTTGAGAATTAATTAAAAAAATTTGTTTAATAGTTACATAACACTGCTTTAAACATATAGGCAATTAATTTCATCAATGGATAGGCATAAAGATAAGTTCAAATTTACTTTCCTATGGTTGATTTTGTGACTAATCTTTTTCTTTTACTTGTACCAGCCTCTTACAAATGAACACCACAAAAGGTATTAAAAAAGTGTAATATATATAAAAGTACATTCGACTATTTGTCCTCGACAGTAAAAGCCTATTAATGTGCCCAAACTGAATCAATATTCACTTCAAGTTCATTGTACAAAAATACTTTCAAAAAAGCAAGATTGACAGAGAAAAATATACATACTTAATTTGACAAATTTAACAAAATAAAGCTAAAATGTCACTTTTTATACTAGACACAAAACTATTCTACATGATGGTTTTAACAACACAAATGATAAGGCGGAGGAAACCCTACTCTACCTAGCTACGGCTTACAATTAACTATAGAGACTAACTTCAACGACAGTGTAAAAATAGAGGCAACAGTTTAACAACGTGATAAGCTTTATTTTATAATATAATATATATTATTTATAATGATGTTTATTACAAGAGTGAAATGAGACATCAATTTGCATAGTACATTCATACAAAACTCACTCATTCCCTATACAAAACAGTTGTAAAATACATTTGTACTTAAGGTCTATGAAATTGGCTAGATACGCCTCATTAGATATCCATGTATAATAAATCCCATACAAAATGGCTACCTTTGATAGACCTGATTTAAAGCTTGGAAACTTTATACCCACCTTCTTATCAAACTCTATACATTAGAGAAAGTAAAATGTGTACAATTAAAACTTTTGGAGCTTTATTTCAACTGACTTTGTCAATTATAATCTCTTATTATTTATATTTTTTTACAAGATATGTGTACCACCTGTCATAAATTTTATTATTGACAAGATAAATAACTAAACTTTTTATTAAATAATAAAAATGCATTTTCTGACACACATTTGTGGTTTAATTACTTTTTCAATGATACATAAATTTATTTCTAGGTAATATTTATCATCAATAATTCTTTTCAATAAAATGTTAATATTTATTTGAAACTAAGAAATAAGTGATAGTACAAAAAAATGAATATTGACTTTAGAAAAAGTAAAAAAATTTAACAACTAAAAACTAATGTATATTATTAATCTACATAATTATAAAAAAGGCAAAAAAAAAAAAATGGTTTTACAAACATGATTAAATTGTAAAACAATGTAAGAAGCAACTATAAATTTAGTTTAAGTAACTATGAATTATAGGACGAAAGCAAACTCTTAGCAACAGATTAGTGTGTAAAAAGCAGATGGACTGCTCACCCTTACAGACTGCAGAGACCAAGGTTTGAATCCTCAACTGAGCTTGACTGTCAATACTTCACTCGTTAAATAAAGTTTATAATCAGGCCTACATTAAATAATAACCAGTGAATAAGTTTTATAATATATATATATATATATATCTGATTAACACAGGCCATTAGAAGTGTCCATGGAACATTCTTCTGTACTATATTGGTATTTTTATAAACTATCTATTAATCAGAAATACATTTATAGATGTATCAATTTTTAACAATTTTTTCTGTCACATGCAAAAGAGTACATGTATAATTTATTTTACTTAAGTAAAAACCTGTAATAATGAATGTTGGTGTTTAAATGAACTTTCAAACTCACCATCATTTGGGAGAGTATTTAGGATATCATGTGGATAAAGATGTTATAGTATTTTTTTTTTTTTTTAATATAGCAGTAAACATAAAATTTAATTTACAATTTCAAGCTGTTTTCTTACATTTTGCTGTTGTAAAAAAACAACTTTCCCAGATTTTCATTAAAATGTGTTTTAGTAATCTTATGAGTTTGTTTGGGTGAATAGAACAAATAGAAACATTAATTTGTAAAATAGGTGGGTTGTAAAGTGTTAGAATATTTTCAACTGAGTATTATAGTTAATTATGATTGCACTTGAAGGTATGTGCCTCATTTTAAGGTATGTAAATCAATTGATACATTAAATTTATGTTCACCAAGCAAATAAAAAACTGCTGAAAATGTGGACCCAGGATTAAACTTTCTTAATTAACTAATCATTTTAATATTTTGTGTGGTTTTTACTTTTTTAATAAAAAAAACACACAATTAAAAAGTAGAAAACAAGTTTTGTTTACAGTTAAGATTATTAACCAATTAAAATTTGCACAACAGATTATCAATTTTATAATAGTTGTTTTTATTAGGTAATTTACGGTACTAAATATCAAACTGAGTCAATTATTCATAGTTATTTACAAAACTAAAAAATCTTTAATAATATGCTTGTATTATCGAAAACTCAATGGTTAAAGCTCCAAAAATCTTAAAGTAGCGGAGAATAAAATTAAAATTTGTTGTAAGATATTTAAGACACATAAGCAATATTCTTAGACGTATATTAATTAGCTTCTTTAAAAGATGGTAATATTCATCCTTTGAGAATTGACTTTTATGTTAAATATAACATAATTTGAACATTGATCCTAAACTATAGCAAAGCACTTTAACGCAAAAGTAATGGAACTCAACATGGTAATCAGTTAACGCGATTGATTCAAGCCGAAAATCAATCTTAAAATAAAATTTTGACATTAACTAGCCTAATAAAACAAAATATCGTCATTACTTCCTAAACTGATTTATATACAATCAACACAATAATAATTTGTAACAAAATACAGAGCTAACAACAATGTACAATAAATTTACAAAAGAACACAACTTTGTGTACATAAGTATGTATTTACAGATCCCACTCAAATATATACACAATTGAGATTTATACAAATTAATTAAATACACGAGACAAACTTTTTTTAGCCTTTTAGTTTTATTTAAAATAACTTAAAACAAAAATATATAATATAATCTGTATGGCTAAATATATCAGCTGTCAGCCTCTGTAGAATGTCATTTGTACAATATTGTAGTTACTGTACAGGAGTTGTAGAACCTAAGGCTTTTTGTGATTTAAATAATTACTGTCGACCAATTCTGCCCAGTCTAAACCACACGTAGCTGCTTCTTGTCAACTTTACAAAATACATACGCGATAAGCAAAGCTAAGGAAAAATTAATTGCTTGAACATGCCTTAAAAATTTTGTAGGACGAAAAGGTTTGTACCAATGGATGATGAATGAAAATAAATATATGAAATATCTAGAGAAAAAATAAGCAGCAACTTAAAAAATACCGTTAGGCTATAAATATAACAAAATTATGACTATAATATATGTATAATATCACAATCAGGAGTGGAAGAGAATCTCCTCTATAAAAATAACTCTCAAAAATCTTATACGGCATCAACAAAACTTAAACTGTGTTTAACAAAAAAACATTGCCTACAGTATTCATTAAAGTGGTCATAACAAGGGAAAACAATATAGCAATAATACAAGATAAGTTTGCCTTACTAAGTACAACCGATAACCATAAAATTAAAAAAAAATAAAATTTAAAGATTCAACAAACAAAACGAAATATAAAGCACAACAATTACGCAATGGTTTAGTGAAATGGGCACCAACACAGGCAATTAGTCACTTGCCATCACGAGATGCTCTCCTACGCTTCGTAGTATCCACATCGCCTGTAAAAAACCAGTCATCTAATTAGAAAACTAAAAATTTGTGGAAAGTGTATTTTGCAGAAATAAACAATAAATGAACTACAATGGATGTTACTTGAGATTCAAAAGAGTAGTGTAATATTTTCTAGTATTTTGAAGAGTACTTATTATTTATAATGTAAGGTGATTGAGAAGTCACTATTTTGATTTTGCTAGCCTATGGAAACTATACATTTGATTAAAATAACAACGAGGGTTATCCAGAAAGTAACCGCCGTTTGTTCATAGCACGAGAAGTAGTGGGGGTAGCGCCACCATACTGACATCGGCGTGCGCAGCAGCTCTGTACGCTTCTAACTGTGCAAGGTGGAGCATCGCACTATCACACGTTGTCCAGTTACAGCCTTAAAACATGAGTGCGGCGATAGAAAATCCCATCAAGTGTGAAGTACGTAGTGTTATACGATTTCTTTTGGCAAAAAATCACTCAGAAGTCGAAATTCATTGTGAATAATGTGCCGTTTATGGCCCAAACATTATGAGTGAAGTTGTACTTCGTCAGTGGGTACGGTTTTCAAAAAATGGTAGAACAAACATTCACGATGAAGAAAGGAGTGATAGGCCTTCTCTTGTCAGTAATGACCTTCTGAGCAAAGTGAACGAAAAGGTTCGTGAGAATTGTCGATTCACGATCTCGGAACTTTCTAACCACTTTCCTGAAGTTTCTCGAAGCCTCTTACACGAGATAGTGAAAGAAAAACTGGGGTACCACAAGTTTTGTGCTCGTTGGGTACCGAAACTGCAGTGACAAGTTGGCTCCACTCACAAGCAGCAGATTTTTATAAGGAGGGAATTGATAAGACTGTCAAAAGATATGACAAGTGCTTAAATCGATTTGGTGACTATGTGGAAAAATAAAGTAAAGTTGAAGTTTTAAGATGTATATAATAAAATTGTTCTATCTTCACAGGAATAATTTTTATTTCAAAATGGAGGTCACTTTCTGGATTACCATCGTAAAACTGCAGTTGAAAGGTAACTTATGCCATTGTTGGTGATTTGCTTTGGTTGACTGATTGAGGTAATACAATGGCTGAGAAATTAAGTACGTTTAAAGCGCACTAAAATTTCATCAAGTTTTTTTTTAGTCAGTTGTGAAAGTTCAACGCTGGTGGAGAGCAGAAAATGGTAGGAACTTTTATCTTAGTCCAAACACAATAAAAACTTTCATGAAGTTATTAAAATCAGGAAGTGTTGCAGATAGTATTCGATCAGGCAGATGCAAAACTACTCTTTCTAATAGAAACATTGAAACTGTTACAAACATTTTTTAAAGAAATCCTATAAAATCTATCCGGAAAGCAGTACGATAAAGCAATTTATCATATTTTTCTGTGCGTAATGTTCTAAAAAAGGGCTGGATTTTCAACTGTGGAACCCCTTTTCATTCAAGAATTATTTCTTGAAGATTGCGACAACCCAATGGAGAATTCTTTGAAAACATGCTGCAATGGGCAAATGAGGATGTGAATTTGTGGAACAATGATTTATGGTCAGATTAAACCACGTTTCATGTTGGTGGCTTCATAAACAGATATAACTGTCATTTTTGGCCAGGTTATCCCATTGAAAAATTGTAGTCGCAACCTAAGGTAACATTATGGTGTGGTTTCACCAATGACAAGTTTGTTGGGTCATATCTGCTTTGCCAAACAATGAATGGAGACAGGTACTTAGAAATCAGAAAGGATGTTTGGCCAATTATTTCTGAATGGGAAGAAGCTGAGAGAATAAATTCATGCAAGATGGGGCACCGCCCCACTTTCACTTAAATGTTCGAGCTTGGCTTAATGAAACTTTCCCAAGAAAGTGGATAGGACAAGCCCCAAAGAAGAATGCTTTTAATATTTCTGCGACGATGTATAAAAAAAAACGAAAACTTTTTGCAAGTACTATATTATGCACCGATAGCATAAAATATCAACTGGGAAAAAACATTAGTTATGTTATCTATTTCCCAACTATAGAATGTAGCCTAAAGATATTTACCAAAATAATAAGTTAGAAACATATTGTAATAAAAGCTAATCTTGGTTTTATAAAAATGTGATCAAATTCAAAGGACCATAATAATCGAATCGCTTCATGCTAAAATGGCTTAGGTCAACCAAAAATGGAAATTTCAGTTAAGTATACTTTCATTATATTTGGACATATATACATCGTTTGGTGCTATAGGGGCTTCAGTCAAATGCTCCCATACCACAGCAAAACACAATTCAATATTTCACTTCATGCTACAAGGTCCTCAGTCAGTGACTGAAGTCCTTCTAGCAAGAAATTTTGGTAAACCTGGTAGACTACTAGATCAGATGATGTGGTATTGTGCATTGTGTTGTTTCTTTTACTAGTCCTAACCTCTTTTAACATTACTTGTATGTCAATAATTATCATTTTTAGCTAGTTTATTAGTATTTTAAAGTGTCATAAACAATAATTAATTACTTCTAAACAAAGCCATGGAATTACATAATGAAGAAGATGGGGAAGTTAAAGTTGGAAAGAAGAGAAGAGGAAACAAAGAAAAGCAATTAAAAAGTTTAAAGCTCCAAGGAAGGAGTATGTAAACACTTAGGGCGAAACTATTCCTGCCAAGTCAACTGGTGCAAACTGCAGGTAAGATTAATAAAATAATAATTATTATGCGCTTTCCTTATAACAATAACTTAGTACGTAGTGGTTTTTAATAATATCATATTCTTTAGAAATATTGTTATTTAATGTCTTTGATCGTTAACAAGTTCTATTGATGAATTAGGCCTAATTCTCAACGTTTTTTTGCAGCTTCAAAAGGAAAAACACTTCTTCAAAATAAGTGAAGAAGACCGTGATGATGTCTTAACAAAATTCTTGGACCTAGCGACGAAAAATGAACAGGATCTTCACCTGCAGATGCTGATTGTCGTTGAAGAAATAAAAAAAAGACGCCCTCGTAGTGAAACCTGTAGAGAAAACAGCCATGCATTCAGGTACCATGTTATGGTTGGAAGTAGCCGCAGTCAGGAATGCCTAAAAGCATTCCTTGCATTGCATAGTGTCATTATTAAACAAATTAAGAGAATCAGATCGTTGAAGTTATTAGGAAAGAACCCAAAGGATCTTAGGGGACTGCATGTAAAAAAGGCACACCAACCGTAAGTTCGAATTTTGGTTAAAGAACACATTGAGAGCTTCCCTATCAAAGTAACCCACTACTCGGGTAGATCAGTTAAATAGCTTTACGAAAAACTCTGTGTAAAAACAATATTTGAGATTTTTAAGGTAAAACACCCTGATGTTAATATTGGTTACACATTTTACTATAATTTTTGTGTGGAAACTTACAAATTGTCTTTTGGCAGGCCACAAATAGTTTGTTAAGAGTTAAAACTCAAGATAAAGAGCCCCCATTTGAATGACTGAGCAAAAGGGTGTGATGAAGCTGAGCTAGAAGTTCATAAAAGGAAGTCAAAAAAGTTTTATAACACATTAAAAGAAGAAATCAAAAATAAGTCAAATGATTCCCATTTTCTAGCAATATGTTTCGACTATATGCAGAATGTGCATCTCCCGAACATACCAGTTCAGGATACCTTTTACTTGTGCCAATTGACAACTAATATATTCTGTATACATGACATAAAAAAAACACCGGAAACATCATAAAGGTGTTGCCAACAAAGGTCCCAACGAGGTATGTTCTTTTATAAAAGATTTTTTTCAGATTTTGTCTCTTCACATTACACTCAACTACATGTCTATTCATATAATTGTGGGGTCAGTCCACATCAAATCACCCAGAAAAAATTGAATTTGTCACCCACCGATTCAGATTTTGATGAAACTTGGTACGATTTATCCTTCTAATGTGATAAGACAAAATCCCAAATTTTATTGCTCTATCTCAAACAGTTTTTTTTTAGAGCCATTTGAAATTTTAATAAAACCGACGTTTTTATGCCTCCGAAGCTCCAGTAGTAAACTGCATGGTTGAAGAAAAATCATTGTAAAAACTTTATTTACTAACCAAAATGGATGAAAATTTCAGGTTTTGTCAAGAAAATTGTACTGATTTCAGGGAACAAATCAACAGTCAGCTAAACTATATGAAAGCTTTGTAAAAAATCATTAAATGCAAGATTTGTAAGATTACAAAACGAAAAACATTGTTTTATAAAAATACTATTATCAGTTAAAGGCAATGTCTTTACCAGGCTGAAATATTTTTTTCAGTAATCCTAATGATATTAGCTACCAAATGGTAATATAAAATGTATGGTATTTTACCTGCTTTATATTAAAAAATTTATAAATTTTTTTTATTTTTGAACATTGAATGAACCATGTTTATCTACAAGGCTATAAACCTAATCCTCCTAGAATTCAATAAAATAATTATAATACATACATTTACTAATTTCTAACACAAGACAGTGTTGAAAATTAAATTTATCAGTTTTGAGTTGAAATTTGTAAAGTTTCAAGTTAAAATCATTTTGGTGATGGCACAGGTTTAGAAAGTTTTTACAATTCTTGTACTGGCCAGCACATCCATCACTAGTGAACACTCCTTACTGTTGGAAATTTTTCTTTTATGAACTGCGTTAAAATTTTCTGACTTAAGTAAACAAAAGCTACATCATGATCCAGATCATCTGATAAAATGCACAAATTTGTCACTGTCAAATCTGTAAGTGGCTCGTCACGAGTATAAATTACAATTGGATGCAAGGAGCAACTTTCTTGGGTCCAGTGATAACTCTGTATGTCATCCTGAATTACGTACGAGTAGTTTTCACTGAAATCAAGTAATACTATAGCTTCACTAGAGTTGAGATTTGATTTTAAGTTTTTTAAAAAGTTTGACTGGGACTTAGTTATGAATGAATGAGGCATGAGATTTTCAAGGCTGCTCATCAAATGACTTATATATTCTTCTATTGTTACAGTATGTTGAATTTGTTGAGTTCTTAGTCTGTAGTAACCCATGCACTGTAAATAACCTCATCTTCTGGGTCAAATTCTTCAAATTTATTTTGGAGAATGTTTTTCAAGTTTTCATTTGTAGAGCAATTAGGACAATGTCGCAGCATGCAATCTCTATTTTCTTTGGAACATACCAAATATGTTATTAAATCATTGTGCGTTTCTTCAATGGAACATGCATCAAGAAGAAGTTTCATGTTTTGATGTATGGCACAAACGCAAACAGCATGTGTTCCTGAAGAGCCAGCCTACACACACCACTTGGGACGTAACATACAGAATTTAGAAAAACCAATCTTGATGGTTGGATATTCAAATTTAAAAGCAGCATATAATTCATTTAGGTTACACAAAATCAGCCTTTTTTGCATGTGAACATATCTGGCTATGCTCACCTAATCTTTTTTACCAGGCATGATGCGAGAACATTCATCATTCTCATAAAACATCTTTATTAAATCTATTGTATTTGGATCTAAAACTTTTCTTTCTCTTGGTTCCGGTAAAGCAAATAAACCTCTTTTTTTCAATAGCTTTACGGACAGAATAAGTATTTTTCTTTGGAAAACGTATTTTCAATGTTACTGACATCACGCTCATAACTTCAATGTCTTCATGTTTTTGTTCATCAGGTTTTTATTAATTTTATCCCTGTATGCAACACATAATTTTTGGCCTGGAATTGCTTTTGTTAACACTGGAATATCCTTAATTTTATCTGCAAATTCTACAGTGACTGTTCTGAGAGATTTAGTAATTTTTTTCTTGTGACACTGAAATGGATCGACACAAGATGTTTGATAACTTTCATATTTTTTTAAATAAAAGACTCTATGATGTTCACAAATATTTAAAAATACCTCAATGTCTACACCGCTCCTCAGTTGAACAAGTTTATATTGTACTTCACTTAAATTATTTACTTTTATTAGACTCACTTTGTTTGTATAGCTGGTTTTGTGACACTCCGTTTTTGAATATATCCCTATACTACACTTCTCAAGACATTTAGATTGAGACATTTTAATTGAAAATCGCTTATAAAATCAGTTATCTCTTTCCATAAACACTTCTTCAGTTGATAGGTAAAACTTGTACAACCTTGGTGATGCTCACACTACAAATGTTGAATGATTACTAAGTGCATACAAAGCCAGATGTATTCATGTTGTAGTTTGCTCAGAATTAACCTACAGGTACAGACCTGTCTCTGTAGCCCAGTGGTCTTCAACCTTTTATTATTTAAGGGCCAAATTATTGTCATGGAGGACTTGGAGGGCCGCATTGATTAAGCGTGTATATACATATATATATATATATATATATATATATATGTATGTATGTATGTGTGTGAATTTTGTCTCAGGTTAAAATAATTTACATGAATTTGTTATAACATTTTATATTTGTTGATAACTGTATTAAACATCAATATTGAAAACAATATAGGTCTACTTGACATATATTTAAACATGTTATAAAACTAAAAATTAAACTGAAAACATCAAATTTGTGACTTTTGTAGTTTAGTGAGAAATTTGACATTGTTTATCTTTTACTAATCTGTCAACATTAGCTTTTATGTCAGATGTGGCAATTCGAAGAGAGTTCTCTAAATGAATGTCAGAAATACGGTTTCTCAGTTTCGATTTCACGTTCTTCATTCTTGAAAATAGCTGCTCACAGATGTAAGTGCTGCCAAAAAGAGATGCTGTGGACAGAGCATGAGATCTGATTGCTGGAAATCGATCATCTTCAACATACAATGAGTAAAACTCCAGAAGTCCAAAGTTTTTAAATTTCTCCTGTAAATCGCTATTGCACTGAAAGTCAATAAGTTCCATTTGTATATTTCCGGAATAGTCTTCCACATTAACACTGAAAGGAGCACAAAAAAGCTTCATCATAGTTTTATTTTGCTTGAAGTCTAAAAACCTGTTGCTAAAATCTTGCTGTAACATGGAGAGTGCTTCGCTGTACTTTTCTTTGTTTTGAACTTCACATTGTGACAGTGTTGGAAAATGTGTGAAGTCGCCCTGTTGTACTTGATTCTTCCACAAACTAAATTTCCTCTCAAACGCCTCAACTTGATCAAAGAGATTGTGTATCATAGCATTCTTCCCTTGTAGCCTAATATTCAAGTCATTGAGATGTATTGAAATACCAGTTAGGTACCCAAAATCAGCCATCCAACTGGGATCTTTGAAGTAGTGAACTGCCTTCCCTTTACTCTCCATGAACATGCAGATTTCTTCTTTCAAATCAAAAACCCTTTTTAAAAACTTTCCTCGACTGAGCCAACGAATCTCTGTGTAATAAATTACATCACCATACTCTGCATTCATCTCACTAAGGAAGGTTTGGAATTCCCTGTGGTTCAGTCCTTGTGATCTGATAAAATTCACGATTTTAGTCACATCTTTAATGACATCTTTGAAACAAACACTTTTTGCACACAAATTGTCTTGATGGATAATGCAATGATATTGTATGAACTTTTCATTTTCACTTGCATCTTTTCTAATCAGAGCTACAACACCTTCATTTTTTCCCGTCATTGCTGGGGCCCCATCAGTTACAACACCGCTCAAGTTATCCAGATTTAGGCCAAACCGGTTTAAAGTTGAAGTCAAAGCCTTGTAAATATCAGTGCCTTTAGTAGTGCCCTTCATTGGAAATAGTGCTGCCATTTCCTCGGTAATAGAGAAATTTTTATCGATTCCTCTAATAAAAATGGCTAACTGAGCTGTATCTGTAACATCAGTGCTTTCATCAAGTGCTACTGAATAAAAAACAAACTTTGAAGCACGGTCTTTAAGTGAGATTTCAATATCCTGAGATAGCTCCTCAATTCTTCTGTCAACTGTGACCCCAGATAAACTAACCTTTGAAAACAAATGTTTTTGTGTTGGGCATAGGATTTCAGCTGCCGATTCCATACACTGCTTTAAAAACTCACCATCTGTGAATGGCTTTGATTGCTTAGCAATTTGTTCAGAAATGATATAGCTAACTTTAACACTTGATTCACTTTCGGCGTTTTGCCGAGTAAACGTAAATTGTTGATTCTCAAGTTTTTTCCTTAAATCTCGCACCTTATCCAATCTAAACTGACCTTGTACTGCGTCCATCTTGGAAGCGTGCTTTGTGTCATAATGCCGCTTTAAATTGTACTCTTTCATTACGGAGATAGACTCATTAAAAACCAAACTAACTGGTTTGTTTTTTATATTTACAAAAAAGTATAGATCAGTCCACTTTTCTTGAAACACTCGGCACTCATCGGTAATCTTCCGTTTCTTACTACACGAAGCCATTATTCACTAAACTTAAACTAACATTCACTTGCGGGCAGACAATAGAAATAGGTGAAACATACTGAGACAATGACAATGGCGTGGGTTGCGATGCTACGAGTGACCTTGAGCATCAGGGTTGCCAACCTGCTTTGCCACTTAACGAATTCCCTACTACGGCCGAAGCAATTGGCCAACTTCAGTGCTGCAATGTTTTCCTATTTGTTTGGAAACAAAATCATTCGGCGGGCCACAAAAATATACACGGCGGGCCGCAAGCGGCCCGCGGGCTGAAGGCCACTTCTGTAGCCTGTACTGACTTGCAAGAGAACACCATCTGCCTCCCTATCCTTGTTTTAACATGTTTGTTTGTCCAATTCATAATTTTAGAATTTAAAAGTGCCATTTACTAATATTCTAATTCTGATTGGATTCTTTATTTTTACTATAAATTGTTTCGCCTACAGATGCAATTATTTTGTTATAAATGAAATTATAAGCATTAAAAAGTATTTGAAATGTTTTGTAACTATTATTTGTAGAGGATTTTAGAAAATAAGTTAATCTTAACAACCTACGATTAGAACACAAGGTGTTAAGTAATCAGAATTATCCGCCGAAAAATTGCCTTTTTAGGTAGTTTCTCACAGCTTATAACCAACAAGTCTTATCAGTAGTCACATTAAGTTTTAAATACAGTTTTGTGTTAGAAATTAGTAAATGTATGTATTATACATTTTATTGAATTCTAGGAGGATTGGGTTGATAGCCTTGTCGATAAACATGGTTCAACGTTAAAAAAAAAAAAATTAAAAAAATTTTTTATATAAAGCAGGTAAAATACCGGTAAGTTACCATACATTTTATGTTACCATTTGGTAGCTAATATCATTAGGATTACTGAAAAAAATATTTCAGCCTGGTAAAGACACTGCCTTTAACTGATAATAATATTTTTATAAAACAATGTTTTTCGTTTTGTAATCTTACAAATCTTGCATTTAATGATTTGTTACAAAGCTTTCATACAGTTTAGCTGACTGTTGATTTATTCCCTGAAATCAGTATAATTTTCTTGACAAAACCTGAAATTTTCATCCATTTTGGTTGATAAACAAAGTTTTTACAATGATTTTTCTTCAACCATGCAGTTTACTACTGGAGCTTCGGAGGCATAAAAACGTCGGTTTTATTAAAATTTCAAATGGCTCTAAAAAAAAACTGTTTGAGATAGAGCAATAAAATTTGGGATTTTGTCTTATCACATTAGAAGGATAAATCGTACCAAGTTTCATCAAAATCTGAATCGGTGGGTGACATGGCCTGGATGAACTGACCCTGTGGGGGGCAAAACAAAAACCATGCCATTGTTAATTTTTTTATGTTCTTAGCAGAGTATACACGGTTCACAAAATTAGAGCAATTTTTCCCAATAAGGAGGCACTCTTTTCTGCCATGTGACAGGGACTTCAGTATTATAAAAAAGAGAGATAAAAAACAAAACAGGTTCTATAGTATTCATGAGTGCATGTAACGTATGTGCACGCGGCACACAAGTTTATCTATGATGCTCGATTTTCTTGTATCCTATTGCCTACAATCTCTACAAAAGTTAGCCTAGTACAGTACTAATATTACAACACTAGCCACACTTCTGGATTTTTGTAATTAATATTTACTAATAACAAAAAAGAGCTTTTCTAAGAACAACAGAATTATTCTTTTCCAAGGAATATTCTGGTCTCCATCAACTAAAATGTAAAACAAAATTACTTTTAAAAAACTTATAAATTACTATATAACATTTTATAAATAAAAATAATAACTCACCACCAACAGCAGCACTGCGTGTTTTCCTCCTGGTGTTGATTTCATCAGCAGGGGGTGGAGAGTTGGTCTTGCTCCTCACTGTAGGGGTGGTTACTGCGCAACTGTTGCCACTCTTACTGGCACCGTTACTCTTCAAAATGTCACTACAACTACCACTAACACTGGTCTTTGCGTTAACTGTGTTTACTGAGATCACTTTATCACTAAGTTTCTTGTCATCCATTACTGGGGGGTGTTGTCGTACTGAGCGGCGGGCGACGGGGACTGATGTTGACGGCTGTTTGGTAGCACTCACTGAGCTCCCACTTGTTAGCAGTCTGTGATTTGTTCGGGAAGTGCCTCCATTTCCGCCACCTCCACTAATGATAGGTCTGAAACAGAAAAAATTAACTCATTAGTAGTCATCGGTTAAAATAAAGATATTCAAAACAAATAGAACACATTAAACGGTAGTTTAAAAGTACTCAGCCTATTAGCAATGGTTATTAATACAAAGTAAAATTACTTGTACAATTATTTTAAAAGAGCAGTTTATTCATAGTAAAAGGTCTTAAGTAATTGTTATTCTTCTGTCACAATACAAAGGCTTGCAGTTACATTTTTAGACTAAGTTTCTCAAATAAAGAAAATCCTGACTGAATTTTACCGATTAAAAATATGTCAGTCAGGTTAATTTTCAAGTTGTTTGCTTCCAATCACTACACAACAATAATAACATTTAAATTTTCTTCCATATGTCTGCTAATCTGGAAGAAAAAGCTAAGAACTGCCAATGGTACCAAAATGACTGGGCGGGGTCACAAATACTGTAGACTTAATGGCCATACAAGTTGAAAGGATTAACAAAATTTTGCTCATAACAGTATAAAACTTACACACACACTGCAGTCTACTAATGTAAGCAGTTAGTTCTTTTCTTAACTTTACTACTTATTTTATATCACACTCACGAAGATTACCTATTTTTATAAATCTTGTAAACATTTATTCATGTTTCAACAAAACGAAAGATAAACAAAGCAGTTAACTATACATTATTAGCTACTACTGTTTACTGACTTTTCATATACACTTGTCAAGAGAGAAACCAACATAACCCCTAATTAACAGATTATTATTAGTTTCCTAGTTAAATAGGCCGTAGAAATAATGGTGACTTCACTAAAAAACTAGAATTAATGTAACACTCCTTCTAAGAAATCAAAGTTAGTTAGTAGGCAATATTTATGGAATCCACCTAACTGTCACTCAACCTAGCTGTTAAAATAAGCTTATCTACTCTGTAAAGACACATATTTAGTTTAATTTATACTTGAATATTAAAATATATTTTGAAAAAACATAATATTTAAATATGAGTATGTTGGACCCAATCAGCTATGTGATCTATCATTACTATCTTATTCACATTTATACAAACCTCAAAGTCATTAGTGGTGCAGTGGAGTCCCGGTAATCCGAAATAATTAGGACCGAACCCATTTCTAAAACTAAAATTTTTCGGATTAAAAAGATTTACTTAAAAACACTCTTTTCATAAAAAATAGCATAAATAATCATTAGGTATCATTAAGTACAGTACTTTAGATTTGAACACAATAAAAGCATATGATAGTAATAAAGAGATTATGAAACCTGCAATAGAAGAAGAATACATTCATCTGAGACGTACGATCAAACACAGTTTTTCAAAACAAATAGTTGTAATTACAAACGGAAATTGATCCCGGGCCCAGCGTTACTTAATGCAGTTGCTTTTTCCACTAGGCAATGTTATCAGCTGACAGACATTGCGTGCATATTTCTGACGTTCTCACGTTAACTCAGACAGCACTGTTCCCAATTGCCAATGTCAGTCTCGTTCTTGCAACAACAGTTCAAAATCTTTTGTTTACATATCTCAGTTTTGTTGTTTCCATACTGTACCACTGTGTTATAAATTTTAGTTGTGAACTTTATTCTACAATATAAATGCAAACAGCGGATAACCTACGTCCTACACAATCGCTACGGCTGCATTTGATCTTCAATACACTATGTAGAGCAACACCCCACCGCGATCCCAGTGGATACCATGTTTTTGAGACGCTGGCGTAACTTAGCATTGAGGGAGAGGAATTATTTTTTAAAGCAAAGAAATTTAACTGATTTTTTGTCGATCCAAAGTAAGAGTTGAAACGTTTATTAACAGTTAAGTACTTGAAATAATATTTTCTTTAATTTTTAGGTATATAAAGTAGTGGTTCTTATAGTAACTGCATTTTTATTTTTCTAAAATCTTTTGCCAATTTCTGTTTTGGATTAAACAGATTTTTTGATTACCTAAGTTCGGATTAGCAGGACTCTACTGTATTGACAGAATTGTGTCATTATCACACATATCAGATAAGCTTGATAAGGATTAATTTCTGTTGAGATTTCAACTTCAAATCACAGCTGTATGACAAACATCCAACATGCCACATGACAAAGTACTAAGAAATACTACATGCTTTTTTAATGAATTATATAATATTACGGGATTGTAACAAACAATTAATATTTGAAATATAAGTAGATAATCCCACTAATTAAATTTCAAATTTTTAAATTAAAAATAAATTAAAATTTAGCAGTCTAACCTCAATATAAATAAAAGCTTTTTCATTGTTATAACAAGTAAATATGCACTATTTCATGAACAATCGGTTTATTTTGATATGACATTATCTGTGGTAGATTGTTCTGACACACAATAAAAACGTGACTCCCAAAAGATAAAATTGAATTTCCACAAAAAATTTTTAATGTTTAAAATTGTTTTTATCTAGCATCGTCAAAACAATAAATCGCAGATGAGTCACTTTTTTGCCTGGGCATGTTCCTAGGGAGCTTTAGATTGGGGGCACCAAAAGATTAATACTATACACTCAATTCTGTAATTAAAAACAAACGCATTAATTTACTGTAGAAATTATCTGATTTACAAAGAGTAGTTGTGTGATCTGTGATGCCGTTATAGTAAAAAATGAACAATAGTGGCTAGGTCATGCCGGCTGCGAGTCCGGGACACAACATGTCCATAGGTGGTGGGTAGAGAATCAAAAGAGCAAGTATAAAGGAAAGGAAAGTTAAGGGAAAATCCTCTCCTGAACCAAAATTGGCATGGCAAGATAGAAGAACTCGAGGAGGGAAGTATGGTGAAGCACACTCCCTATTAAACTGTTTGAAGTGACTAGAATGCTAGGAAGGTTAAAAACACTTTTGAATTGACATTGAGAATAAGAATATATTATAAGAGATAGTTTAAAAATGGAGGAAATGAGCAAGATAAAGAGCAGAAACTGGTGGTCTCACTTAATGCCTTCTTTGGATAAGAAGAACAACAGGGCACCTCCCAATCTCACTTTAAAGGGATTTTGCCTAGGTTTCAGTTAAAATAGGGACTGAAACGTGTTCTCTAAACTACTTGATTAAGAAGAAAATGAAATGCTGTTAAATGCACTATACAGAAACTGCTAAGCCACATACATATTAAAAACAGCCAATCACACACAACTTTCTTAAAAGCAGAATAACAACAGGGCACCTCCCAATCTCACTTTAAAGGGATTTTGCCAAGGTTTCAGTTAAAATAGGGACTGAAACGTGTTCTCTAGACTACTTGATTAAGAAGAAAATGAAATGCTGTTAAATGCACTCTAAAGAAACTGCTAAGCCACATACATATTAAAAACAGCCAATCACACACAACTTTCTTAAAAGCAGAATAACAAGCTGTCTAATTTAGAAAATTCATGCAAGTCCTGCCAGCAGAATGTCATGATTATTAATTCAATATAACATTACTAATTAATCAGATTCAAACACAATATCATACTTAAAACATCTGTCTTATTTATTTATTTTTTAAAAACTATTGTGATGTAGAAAACTTACAAATAACACCAGAAACCCCTAATATTGGTTGATATATTAGTATTAACAGTTTTACAGTAAACAAATGAAGTTTACATCATACAATTTGATAGTATGATTATACTATCACACTCCAGTGATATTACTTTTGTTCTGTTACATTTATGCCTTTCTAAATTAACTAAAATTAATTCTGTTTCTAAGAAAATATGTAATTTTATTTCTGTCCAATAATAAATTTTAAACAACCTAATCTTTTAAAGTATAAGAGTGTCTCTATAAAAAACTGTTGACATGCACACTTGGATAGATCATATTGCACTTGTTTATACCAGGTCTGTAGTACAGCTGATTAGTGACGGTGACAGATAACAGTATATTACCTTATGAAGCTTAAGTAAAATATGATTTATGAAGCGAGTTAATAATATAATAATTTTTAAAGTTTAATATCAACAGCCATGTATACACCTGACTCACTGATGTCTTGTAACAACATTTTTAAGTACTTCAGGTAGTTTTGGAAACAATAAATTTTTCATTTGGATGACCCTTGGGCTGAAACCTCCGCGTAAAAATAAAAATATTGTCCACTTTTCCTCAAGGGATGCTACAGGAAGAACTCCTCCCATGAGGCCATTGTCCGAACATCTCAAAAAGTCAAAGGCTGAAATTTTCAAGTGATTCTGCATGTAGATTCCTCTAGAAGACTAAAGCATAATTCCCACCAAAGATAAGGACTGAGCTCCTTTGTGAGGTTGTTGGCTGAGCTCTATGACATCGAGAGAAGCTGTAAGACAATTTACCAAGAATCTTGTGAAGCCTTACACTGTTTGAGTGAGGACAAATTAAGCTTGAAAAAGCAAATTTATTAAAGGTTTAATTTAAACTTTGATTTGAAATAACACTACTTGTTACCTTTAGAAGAATCCTAAAGTGACCTCAATGACATTTTAAAAGAGTATAATAGAATTAAATATATTTCTTTTTGAACTAAAACGGTTTTAAAACTAAAATTTTATTTGCTTACTTAATATTTATAAAGAGTTGTCCAAGCATTTACACAAAATCACTTTTCTACAGTTACCCAAATGAGTGGATAAAAATTAGTGACATTTTTTATCTGAGTATTTTTATTTTATATGTATACTATTCATCCTCTTTGGTACATTACTATATCATCAACAGTATTGTTGAACAAGCTCTTGTCAGTTGAATCTATAAATTTTCCTTGATTTTGTTTATGAATATATGAAATCCTAAATCTCCTGCTCCCATTTAGATGTACTAATTTGGAAAATCTTAAGGTATCATAAAACATCGCAAACATCTACTTCAGACAGAGTTTAGGGCGTTGACTGGAGTAGTAGTTGACCATGTATAGATGACCATCAAACACTTGTCATAGCAACTAATCAATCAAGCCTTGCATAGGACCTTAGTCAGACGTTCGTTATTTGTCCATGCACTTATTTCATAGTAAAATCTGCATTGTTTATTATTATTTTTATTGCCTTTTTCTAACTATTTAAACTTGGAATTATACAATTTTAATACTTTACAGCTGAAGTAGCCCATTTTTTCTTTTTTTTTTTTTTCTATTTCAAACATCTATATTTATTGTTTATATAACTCTGGTCCTGCACCCAAGGCATGTGCTTAACATGAATCAAGGGGAATTTAAATTAATTAATGCTCATACATGCATATAATAACAACACTGAAAAATCAAATATTGTTGTAATACTATTATTATTGATTATTCCTTTGTATTTGAACTGAGACAATCATATAAATGGACCTTAAAATCTATTTCACTTTCAACATAATGAATAGGTAATATTCTAAATTTTATTATGGCCTTACTTATTTAGTTGACACCAAGTTTTAGAAACAAAAACACATACATTACTTAACGACACAAATAATCACTCAATACTTACAACATAGCATTTAAAATCAAACTCCTTTTACCTCTAAATAAAGGAACCTTAAATGTCCTCAGTTATTTTCTCTTTTTAATTGTAATTTTATTACAGCTATTTTAAGCACTATATTTATAAACAAAAATTTCATGTGTACTTTTATTTGCATCCTACCTAACTTCACTAGCAAAAAGCTGACCGTTTTAGATTAAATTAAATTGAATTAACACCACAAATAATACCATAAATTTCAAAGGAATTATGTAAATAAAATATTAGTTTTAAGATATGATCTGCTTGACAATGACATAGGACAACATCGACACAGATAGAGAGCATGATACCTGCAACCAACCAATCAACAATATAAAACTGGCGTGGCAGCCAAGGTGCACAAACACAGCTAGTGAAGTGCGACGGCTGAGAGCTTACCTGGACTACAGAAGGCATACAATCACAAACACACCGCCTCAATGCTTCCGTCCAGCAAGCTAGAACCAACATCGCACATTACACTGGCAACATTGCCTCACTCGCTAGCTAGCCCAACAATGTTAGGGAATCTAATACAAATTTAACATTATTATTTATAAAACCAAACCAAGAGATGTATACCAAATAGACATTGATATCTCATTTTTATCTTAATTTATTATTTCATTTATAGCTCTGTTAAGTAGAATACAAGCTTAAATAATAAAGTAAAAAATTATTAACTAAGCATTTAAACAATTATAAATTTAATATTTAACCTTTCAACTGCTTTTAATGACTGAAGTTGTTTCCGGTTGCCGTCCGCACAGTACTATGGACGGGTTGTCGTTAGTGCTTACCAAGCACTGTGCTGCTCACGACAAGGCATCGTAGATAATTTCTTTGCAATAGCATGCTCATGGCATCTACAAGTGATAGGTGAAATGTAGGTTTGCTTACTGTATCAATATAATAATTTTTATTTCATACTACAGCTGTTGTCAGCTTATTTTTCTTCTGTAGTGTCGTGAAAATAGCATCTATTAGTAGATTTCGGGCATTTGTTGTGGAGTGGGAAATAGATGATTTACTGAGCAAAAATGTTGATAACACTTCAAGGCAATTTATTTTCTGATAACAGTGATCATAATGGTCTTGTGTATAATCAGATTGAAGAAAGTGATGTGAGAATAGTTATTACAAAAACTCCTTCGGCCAAATGAAGTTGTTAACAAGCAACTGGTTGGCTTTGGTTAAAAACAAACAATTCAATTTAATCAGTGTAATTTATAAATAGACAAAAGACCTCTTCGATCCAGTTAATATAATTTTGAGTCACCTAATAGGGGAATAAAATGGTTTTGGTGAACATTTTGAGCATTAGTTGTACTATAGTTGGAAAAAACTCAGCACAGGGGGTTAGACAGTAGCTACCTCAGCAGTTGAGAGGTTAAAATCATTTTCTAAATATTTTCGATAAAGAGGTTGAATACACTAGCTGCAAAAATTTAGCAATGCAGTTAAAAAAACGTACTAAAGTATACGTTCCATAAAAATTTCACTGATGTATCAGAAATTAAGTTTGGAATATTAAGTTTTCCATAGTTAAAAAGAAAAAGTTAACAAATCTGAAATTCAGAAAACACACACATAGTGGGCTGAAGTGCCATTGACCTCACTCAACAATTTCACTCACTCATTGGCTGGTAAAGCATCACTCATTAAGTAAATTTAAGCATTGAATAATAAAAATGACAAAAGAGTGTCAAGCTAAAGGTGTGCATACTCCTAAAACACTTGTAAATCAATCGGAACGAAAAAGTAAACAAAAACAAACTGAAAGATCAGGGCATTGGTCTGCAATACATCAGCCATCTACCAAATACCCTTGCCACAATATCCAAACAAATGTTATAGTGAACTGTGGCAATCTGGCGTACAATTTGCAACTAGAGCATTGCTACTATTGCAATCAAGCCCTGCAACTAACAGTGAGAATTAAGAAGTTTGAAGGAAGATAGTATTTAACTTTACAGTAGTTTTAATTCCAATAGCTTTAGACAAAAATATCAGTGGTTCACAACATTTATCTCATATGAAGAGACATCTTCACATAGGAGGAGAAAGTTAACTTTCCATTTAAATTTGTCAGATTCCTAAAATAAGTTTACATTTTGAGACATACACATATAGGGTGATTCAATAAAAATACCATTACCTTGAAAATCAATTACTCTGCAAAGAGATTTCAGAGATCCAAACACCATCTGACGTGGGTTCAAGGAAGCTTTGACATTTCATATAAATACTCATGTGCTTGTTAGGAGTGCTGTTCAGAAGGTATCTGCTGTTGATGCAAAGATGGTGACTGTACTCATGTGCTTGTTAGGAGTGCTGTTCAGAAGGCATCTGCGGTTGATGCAAAGATGGTGACTGTACTCATGTGTTTGTTAGGAGTGTTGTTCAGAAGGCATCTGCGGTTGATGCAAAGATGGTGACTGTACTCATGTGTTTGTTAGGAGTGTTGTTCAGAAGGCATCTGCTGTTGATGCAAAGATGGTGACTGTACTCATGTGTTTGTTAGGAGTGTTGTTCAGAAGGCATCTGCGGTTGATGCAAAGATGGTGACTGTACTCATGTGTTTGTTAGGAGTGCTGTTCAGAAGGCATCTGCTGTTGATGCAAAGATGGTGACTGTACTCATGTGCTTGTTAGGAATTCTGTTCAGAAGGCATCTGCTGTTGATGCAAAGATGGTGACTGTACTCATGTGCTTGTTAGGAGTGCTGTTCAGAGGGCATCTGCGGTTGATGCAAAGATGGTGACTGTACTCATGTGTTTGTTAGGAGTGCTGTTCAGAAGGTATCTGCAGTTGATGCAAAGATGGTGACTGTACCATGTGTTTGTTAGGAGTGCTGTTCAGAAGGCATCTGCGGTTGATGCAAAGATGGTGACTGTACATATGTGTTTGTTAGGAGTGCTGTTCAGAAGGCATCTGCGGTTGATGCAAAGATGATGACTGTACTCATGTGTTTGTTAGGAGTGCTGTTCAGAAGGCATCTGCGGTTGATACAAAGATGGTGACTGTACTCATGTGTTTGTTAGGAGTGCTGTTCAGAAGACATCTGTGGTTGATGCAAAGATGATGACTGTACTTATGTGTTTGTTAGGAGTGCTGTTCAGAAGGCATCTGCTGTTGATGCAGAGATGGTGACTGTACTCATGTGTTTGTTAGGAGTATTGTTCAGAAGGCATCTGCTGTTGATGCAATATTATTCTGATGGTGACTGCTGAATAGAAAGCTCTGTGTTATTGAATATGTAAGTATTGAATCTACAACAGTTGTTTAGTGTGTAGTCCGGACCTAGTATAGTGTTCAACCTCCTGATAAGTTGTGTATAAAATGCTAGTACTAACAGGTGATAGAAGAAGAGTGATTCTGCAAAAGTAAATTCCAGACAGATGCGCACGAGTGAAGAAAATGTAGAGCGCATTCAAGAAGCATTTGCCAACAGTCTAAGAAATTCAACCCACCAAGTTAGTAGAGAGTTATATTCCATAACTGACCAACAACCAAGAAACAATGAATTTTCCAATTCAAATCTATTTTTTAGCAAATAGTTTTTTTCACATACAGGTTTTTCAGTGATATACTGCTTTGCAGTCAGCCTGGGTCCATCATATAAGCAATAATCGAGGAACAAAGTACAAAGGTTTTGCAGTCTTTATGAAAATCCACATCAAAAGACAACTTGAAAATCTAGACAAATTAAGACTTCTAAAACTTCTATGAATAAGATTTAACATGAACATAAGTAAAGTTGAAGCGAACCTTGGGGAGGCAATTAGAACATCTCCTGTAAAACGTGTGATGGTAAGAAGGCAAAAATTACTCACATTCTGACAGCTAAGGTGTATTTAAAAGACATTAAGTATATTATTGAGGAATTCAACAGTCATTCCGTCTACATATTCTTTTACTTAAATGAAGATTAGGCTCTCTGCAGGCCTTAACAAGATGCTAGTGGTATTAAACATCTATTACTGTTTCTTCTAGCGTGTTTACTTGCGTTTAGTGGACCGGCTTTCTCAGGTAAGTTTACTGATGCCCTACCTTCTCGTAATATAACTACTGGCCTAGCACCCTGTAGCCAAACTATAAAATTAAAACAATGATAGTGACTTTTACAGGGTAAGTATATGTTGAGTGAGACGATGTCCGGAGTACTAGCCTAGAGTTCTCGCATTGCTGGAGGTGTATAACACACTTACTTACATAGAGTAAACTTCCCTACACAGATAAATAGTCTATGGTGAAAGGATATATTAAGGTAAAAAAGGAGATTGAAATCCTTAAAAGAAAAAAAATACAAAAAAATCATACAATATCAAACTCTATTAGGAGTTTTCATTATGAATAAATTACAGTAATTTTATTGTTTTCAATTCTCGGTAGAAATTGGTTTGTTAATATTTATTTCAAAAAGAAACAGAATTTTAAATACTTTTTAAAATACATTCTATGCATGGTAAAATTAATTGCCATATCTAGCTATAAGCAAAAAGCTTCTAAAATTGAAATTCAGCTTTTACTTGTCTAATAGACAATAATAAGACCTTATTAAAAAAATTAGCTATAAATTTTCAATCATAACAACAGCAATGCTAAAGATCAAGGATTCCATGTTAGTTCGTATTTTGCTATAGTGAGGTTTTTGTGTTATCCACACAGAACCTCAGCATTTTTGCGAGCATATATTTTTCCTCCCACTCAGGTTTGTTTGTTCTACTTCTTTTGATTACAACCAGAATTACATTAACATCAGTAATTAGAAAGCAACATACATGTTTTTGTTTTATCTTTTAAAAAAGTATAGTTAAGTATAATTTATCGCAATATATCTGCAAGTAATGTAAAAATTATGTCATTAAAATCTGTTGGTGTCCACCAACAACCGATTACTGTATTTTAAGTCATATTTGCTGCAGGGGCCTACAGACTTCCACTTATTAAAACAATGGAAATTAATTACTAGTTTCTATTGAGCTCCATTGTTACAAATATGCTAAACTTGACAGTAGAATCAAGTTGCTGAGCAACGTAGGTAACAGTGAGCATGGTGTGTTGAGCTAGGGACAGCTAACGCAGAAATAAACATGTGGTGGTATGAAAATAGCCTCTTTGAGCAATTCAAGTAGAGTAAATATAATAAAAGGCAATTCTGAGTACAAAGGATAATGGCAGGTTTATTTTGATGTGGATAAAATTTTAGCAATCTTGCCTTTCCTGGCAAGTTTGCAGACTTTTCTTTTTTGCCATTTCAATTACCCAATGCCAATCTGGTTACATGTTAATTTAAAAAAACTTATTTTTAGCAATGTTTTTGAAATCAGATAACAAAATAATACTCTAGTTAAAAATGTATACAAACATTTTAAATTAATCTTAATAATGTATAATCTGATTCCTTATTTGTTATCTGTGGGGTTTAACATTAAATATCAGGCAGAAAATAAGATTATCTAATTTGTCTGAACTTAAACTAAATATTAATATATGTACAAGACAAGTATAGTCCAGGCATTGTTATATACAATTCGCAACACATACACAAAATACACACACCAGCAGAAAATGATGATGACAAACTAGTTTAATTCAAATACAGAAAAACCTACAATGATGATCATTATACCATCTTAAAATATAACATTTGTCATTCCACACTTAAAACTGGTTACAAATAAAATAATTCACAAACTTACCACAATATATGTTATTCTAGACCTTGGATAGTTATTTTTCTTTTAACATATTCCTATCATTCACAACCAACCAATATACAATGAACCAAAAACTAAACCTTTCTGTTTATTTTTTAACTATCTGAAAATAATTTATGTCACAGGGAGATCCCTTGAAAAAATAATCTATTATGTTAAATTACAAATCTACAAGAATAAGTCAGCAAATCAATAGGAAATCAGCAAACTTACTTGAAAAGACACATGCATCAATATAAGGGAACATAACACTGATATTTTCATCACGTGAGTTGAGACTCAACTTTCATTCAGTTTATAAGTATTTTATTAAATATTGTAAAATTAATAAACTATAATACACTTATAATATTTATTTGATAAATTTTGCTTATGCCAAATTTCTTCTTTATTTGTTGTTTGTAAGTAATTTGTTAGCATTGGACTGTTCATGGTAGATAATTATATTTGGAGATTTCCAATGCTTCAAGTGTTTGGGAAACAAACTTGAATCCGTAGTATCTAGGCATGTAGTGTTAAGTATTTTTTTAAAATTAGAACGGGTTAAGAAATAAAAATAGTTTTAGATGTAGGCTAAGTTAGTAAGTACACCTGAAGACAACAGGACTTTGTTAGAACTGTCGAAACATTGTGTTTGTTTCGTAAACACTTGAATCATTGGAAATACTGTACTTCTTTATGTCTTTCTAATTATAGGAGGCCTTACCCTATAACATAACATAAAACTAAAGTATTCAAACTAAAAAATAATATTGTATTTAATACAAATTAATTTTCAAGTACAATAATAAAATGATATATTGGACCAAAATTAAACCTAGATTAACCTTTAATCAAAGTAATTTCATTCAGTTTGCTATTAAAGACTACAATGAAGTAACTGCACAAATTTAATCAATAAAAACATGCATGAAAACCATTAGAAACCAAAAATTTGACCAAGAAAATTAAGCTGGAAAAACGTCACTTTATATATGTTATATAATATTCAATTTATTTGTTCTACAAGCCTACCTATGTACAGACATATTTTGTATTCTGTAAGTCCTTCGTTGTTTTATATATATACATACACGGGAAGTCTATTGTGTATATACAGTGTGTACCTGACCTCTCTGAGGATATTTTTAGGTATTGATTGTAGGTCAAAAACAAGACATAATATCATATTTAAAAATTCCAAATCACCGGTGTAGCCGCCATTTTGTTTTTTACAATTATTTTTTATTTTTAAAATTTTTATCTTATAGTTAAAATTTGACGTACACATTACTAAAACCATTTTCTTATTGAAATAAAAAAATCAAAAACATTTTTTAATTATTTTCAAAATGGCGTCAATTCACAAGTTATTAAGGATAAAAAATAATAATACAACAAAATTACAAGGATACTTTTTGCACATTAAATTTTTAATCCAAAAAAGCAAAGTTAAATGAAATCGGATGACAAACAATTGAGATTTGAGTTTTTTGTATTTAACCATTTACACGTCAATGTGTACAGCCATGGTGTCGTTACATGAGTCAACCACAACAATAAATCAGCAATCTATTCTGATTACTTTCATCCAACATTAAAATAAAGTGATTTATGATGTTATTGTAATAAAAATACCCCTAGCAGGTAACGGGAAAACATTTTCAGATTATTTTCGTTGTTATTAAATTAAAAATTAATTTCAACCTTAAGTAGTGCTTTAAAATCTAAAATTTTTGTAAATTCTAGGTTGGTAGAATTGTTGAATGTGTTGCAATTATTAATGAAGGAAATTAATTTGCTGCTGTGTTTGAGCTCACATTTTGAGCATAGTTCGTAACGTGAAATTAAATTTAATTAAAGTTTCAATTTATATTCTAATGTTTTTTTAATTTTATTTGTTTTATGTCACCTAACTACTTTGCATCACAAATAAATTTTACAACAATTTTAGTTTTTAGGTCACTACTTAAGGTTAAAATTAATTTTTAATTTAATAACAAAGAAAATCCTCTGTAAATGTTTTCCCGTTGCCTGCTAGGGGCATTTTTATTACAATAATATCAGAAATCACTTCATTGTAATGTTTTGGATGAAAGTAATCAGAATAGATCGCTTGTGTATTGTTCAACCTCACTTTTTTGGATTGAAAATTAATGTGCAAAAAAAGGTATCCTTGTAATTTTGTTGTATCCATTACTCTTCAAAAGTTATTAAGGATCAAAAATTTCAAAGTGCCGCCATTTTGAAAATAATTAAAAAAAGGTTTTTAATTTTTTTATTTCAGTAAGAAAATGGTTTTAGTAATGAGTATGTCGAATTTAAAAAAATACAAAATGGCGGCTGTTCGGGTACCAGTGGTGATTTGGAATTTTTAAATATGATATTATGTCTTGTTTTTGACCCACAATCAATATATCTAAAAATACACTATGTACAGATGATATATATATATACACACAATTGACTTTCACTACTTCTATGTAACATTATTGTTTCGAGTTTAAAGGACAAAAACAATTTACAGTAATTATAAAATAAAAATTGGTCAGAACACACAACAGAGTAATAATAATAATGAGAAAGAAAGAATTAAGTTGACTGATTTGCACTGCTGAACTACAGTGACTCTACGAGGATTCTAAAAACCACATAATATAAATAAGTGATGAAAACGCAACAATGGATGTAACAAGATTTTCAAGTCAAATAAAGACTATTTATGCAATGATCTCAAAGCTTGCACGGTGTTAATACTATTTGGGTGTCAAGAACTGAATCGCATATTGGGAACCGAACTTGTGTTATCCTCTGATGCGGTAAAGTGTATAGCATTACTATTGTCAATTTACTGAATCTCCTGATTTGACTTGAAAGAACTCCTACAATAAGTGTTGGAACTTACAGGAATTTGGGAATGCTACAACTAATGGCTTGACAGTATTAATCAGCCGTATACATAACACCTTAATAGCCGTATACATAATACCTTAATCTGTCAAATAACATGCTCATTTGAAAATGTGACTTTGTAAACATTTTATGATCAGAAATGTTATTATTGTTAACTATATCTTATACAGCTCTGTTATTTTCTTACATTTACCGGACGAAATGAACTCAACAACAATACGCTTAGTAGTTTCACTCAACACCACTACGCATACTCGTGTCAAATCCGAGGTTCATTAAATCGGGAATAATCAGAGACGTTTTCCTTATTTTCTTTTTAAAAGCAAAGAACATCATGCATAGAGCATTTTATTTCCCGCAAATGGTTCACTACAAGTAAGTGTCATGTTTATTCAAAATCCTTAAGTGATAATTCCTCCATAGTTATAGTTTATATTAAAACTGGTACTTATTTGGATCTACTTTTTAATATAAAGATATTCCTTACTACATGAACTTTATGATTTTAATAAAGGACACTAGATCAGATATAACTCAAAAGGAGAGTTATATCAGCAAAAATGTATTATAGAATATTATACATGCACTACATAAAACACAAAATACCACTTAAAAAACATTATTAATTAAGAACATTAGTGTATTAAAAAATACACTAATGTTCTTTATCACAAACATGTTCATCAGATGGTTGTCTTTTTTTAACCACAAGATTATGGTGGCACAAATAACTTATTCTCTGCTTATTTTATGTATCTGTTGAGTGGACTTATTGAATCAATGACATTTTCTCATGCTTTCCAACTTATTCTACCATCAGACGGTTCTTTATCAAAATAACCTACTTTCAATAATTTTCCTTTAATATTTTGTTTTGTCTGCTTTACCCTAAACTATTTTATTTAAACATATAGAAGTGGTAAAATATGATTTTATTACAGAAATATGTACAGAATGATGGAAAAATGTGGCATGCCTCTAAATAATTGATACTGTTTCTTGGCATAATTGAACATAATACAGCAAAACCACATCAGTCTGGTATCCACTCCCCCCCCTCCCATGTATAATTATGTTCTTATCTTTTACATAAACCTTTTTTAACTTAATTGTGGTGTTTTAATAGATAGCCTGCACAAATTTATATTTAGCGTTCTACTCACTTGCCATCCTCATCTTTACTACTGCGTGCTGAACGTGGGGAGGGACTGGGTTGTTCTTCCACTATCGAGTTGGCCTTGCTTCTCCCTTTACCCAGCATCTCAATCAGAGGCTCGTCGTCTGACGACTCAGCCCCTTCACCTGACATAGCATTAGTTCCTGAAGACAAAAATACTTTTGAGTAAGGTCAGTTACTTAAACTGTGAAGATACACTTATACTACTGCAGTAGGTTTGACACTGCGTTCAATAGGCAATGTGAGATTTAAAAACAAAACTATTACTATTATTCCATTAACTTATGGCAGCAACAGACCAGGTATCCAAACAACAGAGAAAGTATACTGTGTACCTATGGTTTATGTACAGTCACGTATCCAAAATATATGCAGCGACAATGTATCTTAAATATTGCGATAGCAACAGATATAAATTTAAAATTGACAATGCTTCCAATATGCATGAGGCAGCAACAGGTATTTTGAATACATGAGGAAACAACAGGACAAGTATCTACTCCAATATACATGAGGCAGCAACAGGTATCTTGAAATACATGAGGAAAGAACAGGCTAGGTATCTATTTACACATGCAAAAACAGACAACGATTACAGCATAGATGAGGCAGTAAATGACAAGGCAATTACACAACAGCTGTGCAAAATATATGCTGCAGCATCGAAAATGCATTTTGAATACTTAATACAGAAACAGACCAAGAATCACAAATATATTTTGCAGTCACAGATAGGCCAGACATCCAACATCGATGATTCAGTAAAGGACAAGACATCTTCAATCCTAGTGATAGTGACAAACCAGGTATCCATATACACATGCAAAAACAAACAAGGATTCTAATCAACAGTTCCGGCATCTTAAAAATACATGAGACAACAATAGGCCTGGTAAAAATATCATAAGCAGTATTAGAAAAGGTATATAAGAATACTAGGTATCCTAGATCCCTTTTCTAGCGATATAAAATAAATTAAATTAGCTCTAATCTATACCTATAAAAGGCAAAGCCCTCACTGACTGACTCACTCACTCATCACTAATTCTCCAACTTCCCATGTAGGTAGAGAGCTGAAATTTTGTACACTGTTTCTTTAGAACTTAAATAGGACAACTAAAGTATTTTTCATCTTGATAAAGTACTCCTAAGGGGTATAAAGCACCCTTAAAAGATTGGTCCATAAGGATAACATTGGGTTGATTTTAGTAAATTAATAACAGCTGTTTTGTTAATAAATAAACATGTCTATTTTGAATGTTTGACATTATACTATTTAATATTTTACTATGAGTTTAATCTTCAGCTGTTAAACAAAAATAAATGAAATGAACACTCTTGAAATAGGCTAAATAGGTGGCAAAGCAATTAGTGTGAGTGAGATACTGTACTGAAATGTAATATTGCAATTTTACGTTATATAGTTAATATACCGATTTTTGTATTGAATAGTTACATGCCGAGGCCGAAGGCCGAGGTGTATCGAGCGCAGCGAGCATCAGGGTTGGCACGCAAAGCGTGCAGGGGTGTCCCCTAGTATGATGATAAAGCAATTGATTTTAATAAGCTATGTACTGAGGCTCTAAAAATAAAATATCAACTATAATATGACTATAGTTTAGCTCAGAACAACAGATAGGAAAACGTCAGACTAACTGCAGGGAAAACGTTTTTTTGTAAACTGTGCAACTTTGTATTATAAATATTTGCACGGTTATTTTAATCCATATAAACTTTTCTCTTCTAAAGAAAACCCTATTACAGTAGAATCTCAATACTTCAACAGTCCTTGTAGTTCGAAAAGGACTTTTGTCCATGGCCCCAGTGCACATCAATGAAATAACACCGCCAAAGTGAATAACTATTGAAATTACGAATATTTGGACATTCAGTTACTGTACCTTCTAAGTACTTTACTGTACTTACTTTATAACAACTATTGTAACTCTATACCATTTTAGTAGAATATACATAGTTACAGAAATATACAGTATAGCTTGATTTACTTTTGTTAAATTGTTAACAATTCACGAGGAAAATACTCTACAATTTCTTTATGAAAATAATTTTTGTTGTTTTATATTTATTGTAAATTTATTATAGTTTGACATTTCAATACTTTGACACCCCCGAAATTCAACAGAGTGTCGAACTATCGAGATTTTACTGTACAAAAAATGTATAGCCTATTTAAGACTGGAGTCAGAATAATATTGGAAGAATTGCTGGCATAGTGGCTCAGTGGCTAATGCTTCGGACTGCAGAGGGCAAGGTCCAATGTTCGAATCCCTACTGAGCCAATGACCGATCACTGAAGTACCGATACTTCACTTGTTGAATAGAGTTCACGTACAGGCCTGTAAGCTCATGTGAACTGACAAATGAGATTTAGAGTAATGCTAAGTTAAACATGAACAATTCCTACCTTTTTTGTGTTTAATATTGTCATTTTCTGCTGTTTTTTTGACTTGGTACTCTTCTAGCCCCATACACACTTTTATGAGCTCTGCTGCGTTTTCAGAACACTTCCGCTTGTTTGGCCTAAGGGCAATACAACATATTCATTGTCGAGTTAAAATATTCTATTCATATCAATTTAATAAATGTAAAAGATACTTCAAGAATTAAAAACGTAAAATATTAATTTTACAGCTTGTTACAACACACTTTCAAATTATGTAATAAAATGGTCAAAAAATAGTCAGCACCAACTCAGCTGGATGGTTCACATATACTGTAGCTTTGGATAAAATTCTTTTAACATAACAATAGTTCAAAAAATATGTAGCATGAGTCATTGTATTAACAAAACATAAATAAAATATACCTTAAGTATTGTATATATGTAGTATACTTCACATTTAAGGTAGTGCAGTCAAATGTCTATATCATTACAAAATAGCTCTATATTTTATAGGGCGAGAGAAAAAGAATACCAGGATTTCAGAAAATTCTAAGAAGCAATTTTTATATACATTTTGTAAGCATAATTTTTTTACACATCAGGAATAATATTTAACTAGTTTGTAACTGCATTGAGATGGTTTTGTTGGATAGAGAACATAAAGCAACTGCATGACCTTGAAAGAATAGATTACAAGACACACAGCTGGCAACTACTGAGCCAGAAGACATCATATTAACAACCCAAATTTGTTAAATCAAGTTTTGTTCACACATAAAGCAACAATTTACATTAACGATTATGTTAGTTGGTATAATTGTTGAATCTGAGAATAACAGCAACCTAATAAAATTCATGAGCATGTTGAGACTCTCCAAAAGTAAATGCATGGTGCAATTCATGACCAAGTATTGGGCTCCTTCCTTTTTGGTGTAAATAGAACAAATGAAAAACTTGTCAAAACAAACTAGGGCTGTTTGTGTTTCCTCATATTAATAACATTGAACAACAGAAATGCATTTGTCACTTTTAACCAAGATGGGGCTTAACTTGAATACAACAGCAGATTTCCTAATGGTTGGAGTAGGAAAGTTGCATCTTTCTTGGTCTACCAGAAGTAAGTATGGTAAGCCTTACACTAATCTTATATGAGAAGACAAGTCCGCTGACACAAACACAAGAAAATATCTATAAGACATAAGATAGAACAACAATTTTTAGTGCCACTGCTGAATCCTTTGGATTTATTTTTCTGGTCTCACATAAAGAACATATTATTTTATGCTGAGAACACAATCACAACTGTAATCCAACTCATTGGTATGAAACTGACAAAAGATTAGATATCTGAGGGCAACAAAACTATTAAAGGTACATCAAACTTAAAAGGTACGAAAAAATTCTTTTTGCCAGTACATTGAAAATGTAAAAAAAAAAAAAAAAAACGCTGAATTTTTGTTCACATTTTTTTTTTTTTTTTTGCACGTAGTTCAAATCTCAAAATTCTTTTGATGACCTATTTAACATGATATGTGACTGAAGAAGAGGTCAGTGGGCCCGAAATATTTCACTATACAATTTTTTGTGATGTAATTGTGTCTCTATTTACAGTGTACTAGTTTACCAAGTTTACCATGTCATGTATGCTGCTTTCCTTTCATTTCATTACTAATGAAATCCTAGCCCTAGTGTCCCAAATTTAACCCGCAAGTACATATTAAGTGAAACTTTGAACTCAAAGCGATTACAGGACACCATGCTTAACAGGATAAGGAAGTTTCCAGAATATAGAGGTATCTTAATTGAAAACACTAAAAATATTAATATTTAAATATTAAAACATCCAATTTATTTGAAAGTAGTTATTTCAAACAATTCACAAATTCAAAACCTTGTGTCTCAGGTCATCTCTGAGATATCAGACTATAATCCAAAGACATTTAATTAGGTATTCAATAAAACAGTGAGGATCTAAACCTTAATTTTACCCACAGCAGTAGGCAGGCTTGGTTCTGTCTTTGCAAAATCTCCACTGGTAAGCCCCTTTGAAATAGCACTTGGCTGCACCTGAGACCTATATATATATGCCAAAACACTTTTTCGGCTATCAATGGATCTTTGTTGCCACTGGTGGCGCAGTGCTGTAACCCAGCTACATGGAGACAAAGTGTTTGGGAGATTGTAGGCGATAGGTTGGACGCTCGGTCCTCTTAATACCGACATGGCGTCCGCTCAGTGGTTGCTATCGGCGTGGACACTATTAGAGAAATCTGGGGTGTCCACGTTGGGTGGTAATCAATGTACGGTTGTTGTGTGGGAGAGATAACTGATTATCAGGCTTGTCAATTAGCTGGAAATCAGACCAGCACTACGTGGTTCGGATTCCACGTAAAGCTGTAGGTCCCTTAGTTGCCCTGGCTGTTGGGCTATTAATAAATTGTCCTTTCTGAGGAATTTACAGTTGAACTCAGTTAGTAACCAGACTACACTCATCCACACTCATCCTACATTCATATAATCATTCATATTCGCCTTAAAATACCAACAACGTTGTGTCGGCATTTCATATGTAAGAATATGTCAACCAGCCAATCTTTTGAAAAAAAAGTTGTTATACAATCTGAAAAAAATCAAGAGAAGCCCACAGGTACCTTTAAAAGTTTCTAAGTCTTTTACTCTCCAAGAATCAAATGAGGCAGTCATGGTTCTGCCAGTTCGGAAGGCAACCGGAATTAATGACATCTTCCCAGACTTTCTAAGACATACTGGTAAAAAGTAAAACATTGGCTCCTAACAGTCTTCAATGCCATATTGGCAAGCAGCGATATGCCAAAGCTTTTTAAAAATCTAAAATAATAGCTGTTTGAAGCCAGGCATAGAACCACAACGTGCTGAAAGCTACGGCCCAATAACCCTTTTAAGTGTCAGCTAAGTTACTGGGGGGCCTTATTTACAAAAGAATATCATCTTTTCTCAATGACAGCATCTCTGTTTGAACAGGCTGGTTTTAAACATGGTCAAATTGTTATGACCAGTTACATTCTTTGACATATTTTATTGAGAATGGGTTTGAAAAAAAAGAAATAATCGGCAGCACTTGCAGATCTTTCTCAGCTGCCTATAGCACAGTCTGGAGGAAGGGCCTGTTACTTTAATTTTATAACTTGATTCCGTATCCTCGATTACTGCAATTTAAGAATTCCACCCTAAGGAACAGGTTAATTAAAGCATGCCTGGGTTGCAGAGAAAGTTCTTTTAGACACCTGCCACAAGGATCAGTTCTTGTTTATTTAATGTATACACTGCCGGCATTCACACCACACAGTCCAGAAAATTCATATATGCAGATGATATTGCGCTTGCAACTCAACATGAAGACATATCAAAAACAGAATCCACAGTACTTGGGGGTCAGTTTAGATGGATCTCTCTGTTTTAAAAGTCACTTAACAGCATCTAATGTGAGAACCAGAACTAACATTGTGCAGCAACTTACTAGATCATCTTGGGGAGCCAACGCACAAGTCCTGTGTATTACTGCTTTATCCCTAGTTTAATCCACTGCTGAATAATGTGCTCCCATGTGGATTAACAGTACACATGTACGAGAAGTAAATATACAACTAAATACAGCAGTGAGGGCTATCAGCAGTTCCCTCAATGTAATCCCTCTACCATAGCTTCCAGTGCTGTGCAACAGTTCCTCCGATATTAGATACAGAGGCACTTCTCAGAGAGTTTAAAAAGATCCTATCTACTCCGAATCTCCCCCTTTTGCAAGATATCCCACAACAAGCAGGGTGACTTAAATCTAAAAAAACCACCTCTTCGATTAACTTCTCTGTAATTCTCAAAACAAATTTTTGTCAAAAACCAACTAAAATTTGGGATATGTTTCACGGTCGAAACGAGTTTCTGGTATCAAACCCTACGACCGTCATCGGTGGAATGAAACTTCCTCGTAAGGAATGGACTATGTTGAGTTGCTTTTGCACGGGAGTGGGAAGATGCAACTACTGGAAATTTAATTGGTGAATGGCAAATGATCAGTCATGTAATTACGGTGTAAAAGTTCAATAGTTAATGAGTGCCCATTTTCAGAGAAGCATGTGTTGAATGGTTAAAAAACCTGGATTTAGCTCTGTGACAGAAAATCAATATTTAAACACTAAGACACAATTACTTCGGATTTTATTTTGTTTATATATTTTTGTCTGTTTAATATTTTTAATCTTTTATTGGTTTGGTGGCTCACCTATGAAAGCCATACAATATTTATAGTAAAATAGTGTTCTTATTACACTTTAACCTTAACAACAGATGACAGACAAATGGAAACTTAGGTCAATAAGTAGTATCTGTGTTGAACCTATGTACCATTCAGATATTAAGTCACCAGCCAGATACCTGATACATTCAGATACTTTTCTATGCAGATCAGCCAGTTGGTACAAAAAGAAGCGTAACAGTCTTGAACTTACTATTTTTATACATACACGAGTGCATAAGTGCACACGCGCCACATATAAGTTTTTCTGTTTGCATTTAATGAATCAATATTAATGAATTTTTAACTCAATATTAATGGAAAAAAAACATTGTTAGTTTTAGTTAAAATTAAAAAAACTATCAGCATACCTTGGAGCAGCAGGAAGCAAATCATCATGTGAAGCATTTGAACTCTCAGATCCTCGTCGGGCACGCTTGGAGGGCTGCCTTATTGATGGAGGAGTCATCGAGTTAGGACTGACTTTGGGAGTGCGGGAACCCGTAGAACCCACATCAGGACTTGGGTGACTCATCCTGCTCAACATCGCCATGCCGCAAAATCAGTTTACACAATTTTACATTTACAGTAAAACCTGGCATATCCAGCCCTGTGATATCCAGAACCTCTGATAACCGGCATGGAGGGCTTGGTGACAAAGGGCAGCGCTTGACTTTGGGACAGGAGCGGTGGAGCCCGTAATGAAAGATTTCCCCACAGCAAACGTCGCCTACACTATTTTTGGAAACATTCCTCTGGCATGTTGGTACATGAAACAGTTGCTATTGACTGTTTCACCATTTCGTATGAGTTATTACAAGTTTTTCTAGAACTGTATACTGTATTTTACTGTTCCACTGTTTTTTATTTACTATATGTTCTAAAATAAATTTAAACTTATAATCTTTGATTTTTTTTTTTAATTTTCATTACGTGACCTGAAAGTACATTATCCAAGAAATATGATACTAGAAGGCCAACAGTATTTTAGTTTTTATTTTTGTTAAATAAAAATGTGTGCTATTTTATAAAATTATTAGTAAATATTCTGGAAAATATAGCTCAGTACTAAACAATTGATTAATTACATAGTTCCTTCAAACCATAACCATAATATCCGTGATGCATTTGCTAAAAAAAACCACGCCTTTATTAGGGCAATTTGATATCCAGTCTATCCTGGTGCCACATTAAGTTGGAAATGACAGGTTTTACTGTATATGGATATTAAGCTTTAATACTAAACATTAACTAATTATTTTAGTATCATTACACCATATTTACTTGCCTATTAAATAAATTGAAAAGCTAATATTAGTAGAGAAGCAAATTTGTGTACAACCCAATGTTTCTTTCATAAATATATAGGGAAGAAATATACGTTTTCAGTGTTTCTAGTTGTTAATTAAAGGGCTGCCAGAACGCTCATCACTCTTCGCTGATATTCAGCCATTTTTAAAATGCCTAAACCACTCTTTTATCTGTGTATCACCCATAAATACTTCACCATAAACTTTTTGTATCTTTTCAGTACTGGCAATTGTCTCTGATGCT
The DNA here is from genome assembly GCA_035578905.1 of Stictocephala bisonia. Classification (NCBI taxonomy): domain Eukaryota; kingdom Metazoa; phylum Arthropoda; class Insecta; order Hemiptera; family Membracidae; genus Stictocephala; species Stictocephala bisonia. Next base: position 324,237 of record JAQJVL010000345.1, on the reverse strand, counting down.
GTATGGCCAAGTCTTTGGCAAAATGTTATGCAAATGCGCTGCTCAACAAGTTCAGTCATAGTGAAATGCAACATATACACATGGCAGTCCTGTACGTAATAGTGCTGTGACTCACTGAGCTACTGGGCAGGTTCAATGAAGGAGTACTTCCCCTCCAATAACTGGTTTGAGCCAGATGGTCGCGCTGCAGCCGACTACTGATCGGTGGTCGGATACTTTTTGGGACAGACCTCTCGTACTTCCATCTGTAGAGACTGGGACTGTCTGGTTTTCATTCTAATCCATATTTATGAAGAATAGTTACACAGTTCTCAGTTTTATGGATAACAGTATACATCAATAAGTAATGAATTAGAGAAATGTATATAGTACATCTTAAATCATTGATATTCTTTATTTAGTGATTCAAATTATACAGCATTATTACTATACAATTAATACTTAACACTGTTAGGGAAACATGACATCCTTGACGCTAAAGGAAACTCCCGGTCTCTGAGACTCCTTTGTACATTTTGAAGTTTTACCTTTGTATATGATAATAAAATGTAAAATTTACGTTTGAAAGGGGAAAATAAATTAATGCTTTATAGTTCATATTAATGTCTTTTCTTGAGTACATAAGAGAATTTTTCGTAGAACTGAACAACATTTACAATTATAGCTATGTATATATCATGTGAACATATATATATTTTGACAATTTCTGATGAATTTTGAAAATATCTGATATAGGGTCTACTAACTTTCTTTGAGCGTGAGTTTGCATGTCATCGATCAATATACAACTTATAAGTATTTTATATAGTATTATCAACATTTTAGGAGAAAATATAGGGCGGCTGTAAAGATCCTTATACTATAATTATGGTTTATAGTCAATTAGATAAAGATAAAGCAATAAATAATTATTAAACATTAAATGTATGATATAATGTCCATTCGTTTGAATAGCACATCCAACCTACCAATACATGTAGGCTACGATAAGGAAATTTATCTATCCACTTATACATGTAGGATAAAAATACTCTATATAAATACACCAATTAGACATCAATTACGTATATCTACTCATAATCTTGGTAGTAAGGGGAAGAGGACTTTCATAATCCTACCTACCCACAGAAACACAGTGGTGATGACCCACCCACACATACACGTACAGTGGTGATGACCCTCCCACCCACACATGAACGTATAGTGTTGATGATTCTCCCACCCACACATATATGTGCACTTTCTATTGTTTCATCGTTTGATTTCAAAATGGAATGGAACTGATAAGCAACAAGCCCAATAAAGCATTTAATGCCTCAATATTTGTATCTCTATAATTGCTTTTATTGGCTTTCCCCCTGCTCAATTTTGATCTAACAGATTGAATCTTTTTATTTGTGTTCACCAAAATTATATCCACAATGTTTTCATCTCTAGCTGGGCCTCAGATTAGAGTCCAGGTAGGCCAGTACGTATGTTGTTTCTAGCTGGCGTCCTAACATTGGAGGGAGGTTTATTACTATACCAAACGCCAGGTGATCGGTAATCTTGTTTTCTATTTTTCTCTTCAAATACTCAGGCAAATAATCAATACAAGTATTAACAACCATAGGCTCATCCGACTCCAAAAGATTGCCATCGTCAGATCCTTCTCTTGATTTTTCCTCTTCTTGCCTATTATGATCATCGCTTATAACAATTTCCTCTGCAGTCCATGGTGAATGTTCATTTGTGTTGTCTCTTTCGCTCTCTGATATAGCAAATCCAAAACGTCTTCACTGTCCTCAGGAAAAAATGTTACAAATAATATATACACTGATAAAACAATATACACCAAAAAATAACCAAACAGTGATCGAGTGAAGGTTACGGGCGTTGTTGTTTGTTTACTTTGTTGGCACTATGGCCACAGCCACTAATATTGACAGCTGTTTGTATTCCATGCCTTTTTTACAGTTTGTATTGTAGAGAATTATACAAGATGATTGTAAATGATGTATATATAACATAAAACCACCAGCTATTATGAAAATAAGCGTATCCAGATTTATTTACAACCGCTTAAATCAAATCGCTTGGGGGTTTCTTACAATTTTTTACCGGCGATACATCGGCAGCCTAGAGTTTTTAGACTGAATAATTCACATGATAAATCGGCAGCTGGGGTTCAAAAAGTTAATAATATTGGTGTAAATATATTGTAAATCATCCATAGTATATATATATATATATATATATATATATATATATATTAAGAATGTATATATATTAAGAATGTATAGTTTTTAATAAAATAAGTTGATAATAAAAAAGAATTTTGAATAAGCCCACTTTCACTGTTCATTAGAGATGAAATACTTTTGTTAATAAAATATGTTTCATAGTCATTTAAGTATTTAGAAGATAAAACAGACTTTATTATTTTTGAATTGTCTTTGCTGATATTATGATTTGTTGTCAAACAATGTCTAGCAACTGCTAACTTTTCTTCTCTGTTAAATTTAATGTGCGAAAAATGTTCTTTGAATCTTATTTTTAAATTTCTTTGGGTCTGTCCTATGAATTTTTCATCACAATTATCACAGTTAATTTGTTTTTAAATTTGTTTGTAGTTTTGAATGGAGGTTTGATATTTGAATTTTTCCTGAATGAGTGTTGAATAGTTCTTAATAATTGTTTGTTAAAAATAAAACTTGCGCAATAATTGTCTCCCCTTTCTTTTAATGTAGTTCTTGATTTTTTAATTTGTTTCTTAACAGACTTTTTAAAATATATTACCAATTAATTTAGGACCAACAGATTCAACACAATAATTCATATCATCCGCAAATTCTAAAACGAGCAGCATTCTACAGCATGATTTATAGATTAATAAACACACATTTAAATAAAGAAAATATTGAAAAAGAACTTTTTTAGATAAAAAATATTGCTGTTTACGATGAATATGATCCTATATTAATTGATAATATAATAAAAAAGTCTGTTAAGAAACAAATTAAAAAATCAAGAACTACATTAAAAGAAAGAGAAGACCATTATTGGGCAAGTTTTATATTTAACAAACAATTATCAAAAACTATTTAACACTCATTCAAGAAAAATTCAAATATCAAACCCTAATTCAAAACTACAAATAAATTACAAACAAACTGAATAACCCTAAAGATAAAAATGAAAATCTATCAGGAATCTATGAAATTAACTGTGATAATTGTGATGAAAAATACATAGGACAGACCCAAAGAAATTTAAAAATAAGATTCAAAGAACATTTTTCGTACATTAAATTTAACAGAGAAGAAAAAAGTCAGCCGTTGCTAGATATTGTTTGACATAAAATCATAGTATCAGCAGACAATTGAAAAATAATAAAGTCTGTTTCATCTTCACATTACTTAAATGCCTGGGAAACATTTTTATTCACAAAAGTATTTCATCTCTAATGGACAGTGAAAGTGTGCTTATTCAAAACTCTCGTTTATTATCAACATATTTTATTACAAATTATACACTCTACTACAGTGTGTAGAGTGTATATATATAATATACACTCTAATATATTACATACATATACTATACATGATTTACAATATATTTACACTAATATTATTTAAATTATTTGCATCTGTTTTTACCAATTAATTATTGTCTTGTTTGTTTACAAAGAAATAAAGTTGTGTTGTTTGATGCGAAAGGCCTTGTTGAAAAAATATTTTATTGGTTTTTATTGAAAATTTAATAATTTGAATTTAGTATTATGCTTGCATAAAATGGGAAATGTTCAAAACAAATTTATCATACAATGTTTAAAATGGGCTTTACTAAAAAGATGTATGTAGTTATTTGGCAAAGGCTTTGTTTTAATTAATATATATACACTTAAAACTATAATATTACCATGCCATGTAACAGCAGTATTGCTCCATTTTTTATTTTAATTTTTTTTATAAAGAATCATAAATTAATTGTATCTTTGAAATGAACTTAAGGTAATACTAAAGTTAAAACTAATAAAATTATAAGATTTCTGCTATAAAACACAAAATCAGACTAGTTACCTATTGGAGTGAGAGCGTGTATTACGAGTTCTTCGCTGTTCTAGACTCTGTTCCGATGGTATTTCTATCAACAATTGCTCCAGAAGTGACTTGCCTCCAGTCATCCCTCGGACTAGACAAATAGGTTTACATTAAACACTTGCCAGTAAAACTGAGAGTAGATAGTTTTTAAAAGACGTTTGAGCTCAGTAAAACATAATTTAATGTGCAAACTAGCTTTCAAAAATTTAATTTAATTTTAACGTCTTGACCATAACATTCAACCCAGAACGTGTTCAAGGCACCTACCTAACTGATTAGCATACTAGAGAGGGACACTTATTTAATACAATACATTAACCCTCCAGAAGATAAAGTCAATCCGTCAATATTTTTTTCGGCCCTTCAAATGATATCAGCCACTCTGCGAAAATACAGAGTGTTGACAGTTTTTTCAGTGTTAACTTAAAACCGACATAGTTAGGTTTCAGAATGCAGTAGCAATTTTAATTATTTTGTATATAATTTTTTTTTAATTCACTCACCAGTTCACATGGGCTTGCAAGTCTTTGCGTAAACTTTATTCAACAAGTAAAGTACCAACAGTTGGATCAGTGGGGAGACCTTGCCCTCCGCAGTCTGAAGCCTTAACCACTGAGCCACCACTCCGGCAATTTATTTTTGTCTCACACTTTAATCTATCCTGTCAGCAAGAAAGCTGAAAAGGTAGTTGGTTTTGAATTGCTTGGTCCTAATAAATACACATCATTTTCAATGATACTGACACCCTTAGGTATAGTCAGTTAAAACAGGAGACCTAATTCCAGGAAGTCCAAAGAATAATCAATTCAATTGTCTTTTCATTGATACTAAATACCACCTTACAGTGTATATACAGGGTGATTCATTAAGTTCTTCTATCCACTTCTACAGCCTAGTCTGATAACAAAAATAATGAAAAAATGTTGTGTAGACATGATCCAAAAATGCTTTATTAGCAAGTTACAGCTAGTAAAAGACAACATCATCATTCCTGGGCAAAGAGTAAAATAAAACCATACCAAACTTATGTACAGATAACATTTGGCCTCATCTTACATATTTTGACCTGGACAAGCTACTAATATATACCAAAAATAAGTTTTGGTACCGTAACTTTAATAGGGGCATGAAATCACATTTTTTATATTTAATGGATAATTACTTTGTTAATTACTTGACTTCCCAGAACTTCTTTTTGTTTATCATCTGAATCCATAATACAAAAAATTTGTCTGTTAGACAACATTTTTAACCCATCTCCAGACATAATAATCCAATAGATACGTCTGGTAATTTAAAGGTTAAGATTGAGGCCTTCTATCTTCAATCCTCTGTCCCGGAAATTTTATATTTAAGTGAGCCTACACAGCATGTGGGAGATTCGCAATCATGCTGGAAGTATAGAATTCGTTTAAGATGCACAGGAACATCCTACAGTAGCTATCGTAACACTTTTAGTAGGAAATGCCAATACAGGCATCCAGATAATATAAATATTCCAATGAGAATAAATATACACAGGCGAAGAAATGGTGTTTAAGTTCATTTCTACTATCTCATGAGCATTTTCTTACATCAGTGTGTATTTATTTTGCATGTTGTTTAAAAATGTCAAATGTATTATACTAAGTAAAATTTCAATATTACTTATACTTATTGTTCTTTTATATTTTACATAACATATAAAAAGACTCATAAACATAACATATACATAACATAAAAGAATTCTCAAAATTCTTTACAAACTATAATTCAACATTTTGTGTACTTATATCTAATTAACAAAGTAATTGTCCACCAAATGTAAAGAATTGTTATTACATGTCCCTAATTTTTTTTTTTTTATTTAACCCTGAATTACTAAAAAACTATTGAAGGTACAGTTCTAAATTGATTCTAGTACCTTATTCAGGTCAAAGTACAGAGTGGCGCACGAAATGATCCAATATTTACTTTTGTTAAAGACAATTTATTGTGAATGCAATACAGTAAAGTTTGATATAAATTGTCTAATGCATACCTGGACATTAGTTTGAGGCCATTACATGTTCAATGTGGCTACCTTCTTGTCTGACAACTGCTTCAACACGAACGCCCATGTTATTGATGACTCTGCGACACATATCCTCGGTCATCTCGTTACATGCCTCAATGATTAGCACTCGCAGATCCAGCAGTGTGTTAAGATGTTTAGGGAAGATCTTCTCCTTCAGAAATCCACAAAGAAAATAATCGCACGGATTCAAATCAGGACTGTTTGGGGGCCAGTTATGGTCACACTCAAAACGATTAGAAAATCGGCTTGAAATGACATTTTGGTTGAAATTTTCGTGCAGAAAATCTAAAACAACATTAGCCGTGTGTGGTCTGGCTCTATCCTGAATGCATGAACCACTGGTTCTCTAATTGAAATCCTTTCGTGATAAGTTGAGGTACAAAATAATTATGTAGCATGTTTAGATAACGCTCACTATTCACAGTATGTTCAAAAAAGAATGGCCCTATTAGCCCATGGCTTGAGATGGCTGCCCATACCATAATTATTGGAGCATGATTACTTTTTCATGTAGCACGAGTGGATTTTCGGAAGCCCAAAAACGCACATTTTGTTTATTTACAACACCGTCTAAGTGAAAATGTGCCTCATCTGACATCCAAACATTGTTAATCAATATGTCTTGATTAACAGCCCATTCTGCAAAAACCATTCGTTGAAGTTTGTTGTCAATCGTTAATTTAGGTAACACTGTAATTTTGTATGGATACAAATGCAAATCTTTTTTTAAAATTCTCTGCACAGATCGTCTGGAAATGTGAACATCTGCTGCCGCTTCTCTAGTCGACTTGCCTGGACCAACGCTGCTCTGACAGCTTCAACATTCTGTGGAGTACAGACAGTGGAAGGCCGTTGACGTTTCCTCTCTAATACTGAGCCATCACTATTATATTTTTCATAAAGTCTATGAATAGTTTTAAACGATGGTGACCAGCGAGTTTGAAAATGAGCACGAAACGACTTTGTGTAAGCACCGCACTTTGTTTCATTAAAAAACAACACAGTCTTTATGCGTTGATGATCCACAGACAATCTTCCTTTGTCAGCCATCTTGCAACAATAATAATAACGGAAACAGAGGGAACTAATCTCCATAAACAGTTGATAGTTTTGCCAACTTACAATACAGTAATAATAGGTAATCAGAATAAATACTACCAAAACAAATCTTGGATCATTTCGTGCGCCACCCTGTACATAAGAAACAACCAAATTTGCCACTTATTTTACCTTTCCAGAAATTTGGTATGGCTTTATTTCACTCCTTTGTTCAGTACCATGATAAAATTTTTTGCTAGCTGTAACTTGCAAGCAAAGTGTTTTCGGGTCTTTGTCTATAAAACATTTTTTCATTATTTTTACTAGTCGATTGTGCTATAGAAGTGGGGGGAGAACTTCATGAATCACCTTGTATGTAAAAGGTAGTTTTATCATACAAACTAGACCCCACAATGACATACTAACGGCCAATACAAACTTGTAACTCATATGGAAATAATGTGTGGTTGTCCAAAAATTCACTAAGTAGCAGCACAAACTGGCCATATTCATATTGGTTTATTCTAGCATTTGCTTTAGCGCTCCATCCCCTTTACAAATTAATAACAAATAAAACTGCATATCACAAAATGTGTCAACTACTATGTTCTGCTATGCAACTAAGGCTAAAAATTGGTTTTGTTTATTTTTAAGATGTTGATCATCAAGATGTGGGCGAATATGGATTTCCAATAAGCGTGATGAGTGAATATAGTCTTTGTTTCAAACTAAGGCTGACTATTCCTTACAAAATGTCATTAACTATTATCCCAATGAACTGCCTGTGATTATCAGCTGATCCTTTTCAAAATATGTTACGGCTATGATTGGGATCAAACTGAAAACATTTATCTTTTCAAGCTGGTCTTTAACCAATTCCGCTACTAACCAATTTAATAAATATAAATAAATATCTTCTATAATTCAACAGTGATAAAGACATTAAATTCATAAAATCCTTGGATATGGTTCTCTAAAAGCAATAAGAAAAGAAAACAAGAACACCTTATTCCCAACAAACAATAATAAATTTCCATAGCAAACGTCAATGCACATACACCTGTTACACTAGGTAGCCTTAGATGCTTTCTGCTAGACGTACTTTTTCCACACACACGCACTTCATTCAGTCTTACCACAATCAGATCTTAAAGTACTTGAAAGTAAAATGAAAGCAGAAATCTTAACAATTGTATAATTTTTGTAATATTATATTGACAATGAAAATAAACACACAAAAATGGCTTTGAGAATAACGATATTTAGGGGAGAATCACTTATTTTCTAGTTTCCACAAGACTTTCTACCTCTTGCTTCTATTTCAGTCTCAAACTTTCTGAATGCTCTTTGAATTCATTCCCATGGTTTGGAAATCACGATAAGATGGTGGTCCAACCAGCCTACAAAACAAAAATGGGCTCGTCTATGTAGGTGAGGGGAACTGTGTTATAATTGGGCACCTCTCCCCACTAAAAGCAATTTTTTTACAAACAACGGCAATAATCTCTTTGCTCTTCCCTATTCACAATTAGTTTTTGAAATTGTTTCATTCTAATGATAATCCTTGATTGACATATAGCTCTCAAGCCTAAGTAAAAAAATTAAACATAAGAAACACATACCACAACATTTGTTGACCTTTGTTACAAAAGAGAAATAGTGGGTATATTTTTTATTACGTTGGTTTTATTTCCACTCATGATAAACTATGCAATTCCGCAGTTTTAAATAATAAGCCCTTCAATAGCTGGATAATATGACTTGGGATCCTAAATATGCAAACTTACTTCACTATCAATATGATTCATTACTTTCTGATTTAAATTTAAAACTCTGACAGTTTTAAATTAAAAATTAATTAAAATTTTAATTAATTTAAAATTAAATTAAAAAGATATGATTAAAATCAATCGAAAAACAAAGTTTCTCCTCTTACCTAAGGTGGGTTTAAGCTTCTCAGGTGGCAGTTCAGACACTGTACACTCTGTGGGGAGTTTAGTGTCCTCAGACCGCTCCTCTAATTCTTGTTTCCGTTTTCTCTTAGCTCTTGCTGGAGGGACAACTGTCGGTGGGGGTTGCACAGTTGGTGGGGGGCTTTCCAGCACAGGAGTTGTTGGTTCCTCCTCTGCAGGCGTTGGAGATGGGGTGTCTTCACGATGTTTCTCCGGATTTGAATATGTATATAATGCAGGGGTGATTCTAATAGGTTGTGGATCTTCTAAAGTTGGAGAATTTAAAGTGGGGGGCTCTGGTATAGTTTTATTTTCCAAACTAGGTCCCTCCTCTTTAACATTAATAATATTAGTCTGTTTTTCAACTAAGGTAGGTTCACAATTTTTACTTATAGATGTATCAACAACAGATTCATTTTGATTAACGCTTTTGTCCGTGACATTAACACTATCACTCGCGTTTTCAACTTTAACAACACTATGTGACAACGATTCACCTTCACTACTTTTAGTCCTCACTATTTTATCCGGAGGATTAGAATTAGAAGCAGGTACTATTCCACTAGAATTGGAGTCTTTTTCATCTTTCCGACAAGGTGATTCCCCTTGATTTGGTGATTTTTCTGAAAGAGCGTCCATAGATTCAATTCCAGAATCCTCGCCTTGAGTGTTTCCCTGCTCCCCCCCTCCTGCCGGACTCTCCCCACCACCTCCTACTCTTGCAGATATTTCCACCGCCACTGGTTTTACTGCACAGCATTCCACATCATTTTTTATCTCAGTCTGTATAGTCTCACTCACTTCCTTTTTAATAGGCTCTTCTTCTAACAATCTCTGTTTAACCTTTTTCTCTGACACATCTAAATCACTGACAGGCAGACTAGCTTCAGATTGTTTTGCTGCTGTCTGAGGAACTCTCGACAATATAGGCTCAACAACCTGGACCCGGTTTACTGTCAGGATATTTGGCTTGCGCTCCTGGTTCTTGGTGAAATGAGAATTGGCGTTACGTTTGGAGTCTAAATCTCTTGGCCGCTTGTTACTCTTGCCTTCCAGTTTACTAGCAGACACTTTACGTATCGTCAGATCACTTGGCGTTTTCTTAAGTAGTTCAGAGACGCAATTGTGGCGGAATGGCACATGAGGTGATGGAGGCTGAGCACTTGCACTTCCCGGTGATTTGACAGCTGATCCTGTAACAGTTAAATTCAATAAGTTGTGTTGATTATATTGAAATCAATATTTTGTTTCACAACAAATTTTGACTGAATTTAAATAACTACTGAACTATTCAACTATTAATTTATTAACTATAATTACCTATTTATTACCTAATTAATTAATTTAAATACCTATAATTTAAAAATAGTATTAAAAAAGTAATATGTTGTACTACTAATTACTTATTACTATAACTCACAATTGTATATACACATACAAAATAACAACCTAAAAAATATGATAAGCGGAATAGTTTGATAAACGTTAAAACAATAGTAAAGACTAAATATTAAATGATAGTAAATGCATTGATGTGAATTGTGATTCCAAAAAGGGAATTAAATCCATCTTATCTGATTGTGACACTTTCTAAAACATCCTTTCTACACAAATTCAGACAAGATTATTAGTTACATACTCACTCCATTCAAAGAACTTCTAAAAAAAGTATGGCATTAATTTGAATTATATTAACAACTCTCCATACAACTACAAGAGTTGAGAGTTTTATGAAAGCCACTATGATAAGAATAGGCTAGTTTGATAGAAATATTTGAATTGGGCAACTGTCTTCTGTCCTGTCTAAATCTTATCGGTCTAGTTTTCTGGATAAACTAGAAAAACGTCCCTCCTCTTTTAGATTTAGTACATTTTTATCTATTTGTAATTATTGTAAATTTCACCACTAGTATGGTCTACAAAAAATGTTGGTTTGATTTTTATACATTGATCAACAACAGTTTTGTAGGATTTATGCTTTAGTCATTGATACAATCATTATCAAATAAAATAAACTATTGATAACTTTGTGTTTAAAACACTCTCATTGAGGTGGGAAACACAGCTGCGCATCCATTATTTTACATTTTAATCCATTATTATGAACCCTTTGCATCATAGATAGCATTAGTACTTAGTTTCTGATACCAGCATTTATTATTATGTACTATCTTCCTTTATAAACTATTACGTTTGCCTCCAACAAATAATAAGCAAATGTCAACCGTGTTTACACACATAAAAGTGTTATTATTCTCATTTACATAGTTATTCAATTGTACTTTACAAACGATCATACTAACTTATTAAATACATAAATAGTTCTAACAAACCTGTAAAATTTAACTCTTTGCTGTCCGTGCTTGTGTTGGACGGTCTCCTCTGAACTACTCCGTTCCCAAGAGCCAAATTGGCATTTGTCATTCTCTGTCGCTCACTGTTGGACATCCTCGCTGCAGCCATCATCCTTGCCTCCTTTGAAGCTGATTTCACTACACTCATTTTCAACAGGGAAACTGAACTACTTTTACCTGTTTTCCTTTGTACACTAGACTTTACCCCACTACCACTCCCAGAAGATGCCTCATCCAAGATTCTACCACCAGTTAACAAACCCCTTTCCCTCGGATAAAGCTTCTTTTTAGAATCTCGCTTTTTAACCTTACCACTTAAACTCAATTTATGATGCCCACCAGTAGAAGGCATCGATCTTAAAATCGAGGCTACTTCTTCCTCCGTAGGAAATGTCCTAACAGGTGTCTGTAGTTGATTACAAGGTAAAACAATTTCTCCGGGCTCAATAATCCTAGAATTGGGTAACTCCTCATCCTCATGATCACAAACCGTCCTACCTTTATACTTTGTTCTCACTTTTACTTCATTTGATTCAAAAACACTTGATTTTAAAACAGCTTTTGTTGACACTTTATCACTCGGATGACACTTTTTTACCAACGCTGGACTGAGCCCATCCTCTAAAATAGTTTTGGTTTTTAGTTTGCTACTTGACTTCTTGCCTTCCTTAGATTCCTTAGATGAATATTTTTTATCCTTCCTTGACCCTACCACAACTGCTGCATTTCTCCCTCTGAGAGAGATATGCAGTGGTGGAACTCGTGGTTCTTCTCCAGTTGTTGAAGTTCCTGGAACACCGCTACTTGAGAATATTCTGGAAACACCTTTATCTGCTTTTCTTACTTGAGGCACATTTACAAAGGAGACATCCACTTTATAAGCTGGTGTTACAGGTTCATTTTTCTCTAACTTTAGCCTCAATTTGATTTTTTCTCCTGGTGCAGGACTGGCAGTGGCTTTCACCCGATGTCGAACAACAGATGACGCCTCACTGTTGGTAGACCTGTTAGTTGCTTCTGAATCTGACTGATCAGTGGTAGTTGTGTCCGCTCTTCGTGACACAGTAGAGCTGACATCATCATCATCATCTGAATAGACAGAATTTGACCTGTCATTTAGAGGTGATGGAAAGGTGAAGAATGGATCATCGAGATTCGTTTGTGAGGTAGAATTGGGAACATTTTCTTCTTGCTCACTATCTGAACTGCTTTCACTTGGCATTGGTTCTAGGTGTCCAGTGAGAGGGTTGATTAAGAATTGCCTTTTCTTTCCATTAGAGGTGAGAGGAGGAGAGCTTGGTGGTGTAGGTTGTCTCTCTTCCTTAACTGGGGGAGGTTCAAGCACTTTTTCTTCACTGCCCGAAACTTTCTCCTCCTGTGTAAGTTGAGTTTCATGCGTTGGAAATCTCAACACTGGATTGGGTAGTCTAGGATACGGCGGTGGGTTGATGCCGACAGCCGCAGGTGCTGGAGAAGGCGGGGGAAAGTTGGTGACCGGGTTCTGAGGTTGCCGAAGTGTAGAGGATACTGCATGCTGGATCACCGGATGGCTTAGCTCTCTCTGCTCCAAAGGTTGCCGGGTTTGGTATAACCTCTGTTGTGGCGTTCTCGCCACAAAAGCGGTTGTCTGTGGCGCCTGGTTTTGAAGACGAATAGCAGGACTGTGAAGTGAACTCGAGGCATTTGGCAAAGCCAATTGAGTTTGCTGTTGCTGCTGGAAGAGGGGCTGAGCAGTCTGGGTAAAGAGTCTCTGCTGGTATAGAGGAGCAGCTGCAGGCGTTGGTGATGGGCTAGGAGGAGCCACCGGGGGGTAACGTGCAGTGTTATACAGAGTCCCGGGGGTTCTACTCAGAGGCATAGCTGCCCTCTGTGGTAGTGCTACAGGAGGCTGGCCCGTCTGTAGTGGTAGTCGGCTTATTACCTGAAATACAAATAGTATACTTAGAGGGACTGAATAGAACAATCAATTTTGGCTAAGTATTTGCAGAATAGAATAGAAAAACTTCTTCATTGAGGTGAGATCAGGGCCAAAATTGCCTTCCTTACAATTAATTAACCTCTATTCTATTTTATTATTATTTACAAAATTTCCTCTTGCCTTAGTTTGCTCATTAAGAGTAGAGACAACACAGTACAAATACTTTAACTGAGCAAAAAACATTCAAACTTAAACGTGCAACTTTCCTTCTTAGTATAAAACCCTTTTTTTAATAAATAAAAAAATAACCCTCAAAGATGTAGGATGTATGGATAATATTTCTCTAGTAAAATGTATAATTTTCTCAAAAATACTAAAACCAAATCACTACCAACAAAGAATAGAAACATACATGGTTGATTACATTGTAATATTTCAACATAGACATAGTTTTTTTTACATGTTTGCTGCTAATCTACAAGTGGTACCCTTCACCGGGAGCGGTGAAATATAACGAATATTTTATATTCAAATATAACAAGCGGTAATATTTGGTTCAACAGCATATTTTTAGAGTGCTCACAACGAATTACTGCGCTTCGGCAATTTTTGGTAACACTGAGGCAATAAATTATGTTCCTAAACTAAAATAACAATATGGCGCGGACCCGCGCCCAGCGCATGCATGACACAGAACCTCGTCATCAGCAGCGAGCGTGTTAACTAAATAGTTAACTTTAAGTTAGGTGAGAATTGAAGTAACAATACCCATTATAAAATTATACACCCATCAAACTTGAAAGAAGCATATAACATTAAAATGTTTAGTTTAGTGGTATCAAGAAACGTACCTGGGGAGCATTGAATGAAGGCTGCGTTAAGAGTTGTGGGGTGCCAACAGGAACTGGTCGCTGATATACAGGCTGAGGAGCAGGAGTTGGAGAAGAATAGCTAGCTGGCTTCTGAGCCAGTTGAGGCGGCAATTCCTGGAGCCTTTGGCAGTTGGGATTGACACTGACAAAGGCAGAAGACCCCACCTGGTGTTGCAAGAGATCAGGAGGAGGGGAGGGCTTCTTGGTAAGAACTGGAGATGGAACCACAGTACGTGAAAGCTGTTTGTTGGCCACTGGTGGGAGCACTGGAGGAGGCATCTTTGAGGTAGAGGGTGCCTGTGCTCCTTCATTTTGAAGCAGGTTAACTAACAATGGACTGGAAAGTGCAACATTGGGAGGGGAGGAGTCTGGATAGGGAGGTGGTGGAGGAGGAGCAGGAAATAATGCTTCAGAACGGTTTTGAATGGCAGTGGCTGCATGCGTCATACTGGCAAAAGGAAAAGTAGAAGGAGGTGATGACTTGTTTGCGGAGGGGAATGGAGGAATAGGGTCACCGTCAGAGGGTGCTACAACGTTGGGACTTCGGAATTGAGAGGGTCCTGCTACCGCTCCATCTGAAGTTGATTGTGCCTCCCCTCCAGCTCCAGTTCGAAACACGATCTCCTGCGCTTCCCCACCATATCTGCCTGCCAATCGCAGGGAAATCACCTGACACATTGCCAAAGTTAGAATTTGATTTATCACTTATTAATCTAAAATAGTAATTTTAAATTTTAACATTTGCCCCATTTGTCTAAACAATAAGATTGGACAAAATTTACTATAACCTAAAGAAGTTGAGTTTTTTTTTAAGCATATATTTTTGTTGATATAAAATTAGGCAAATATTTTACTTGAAGAAGATAAACATAACAAAGCTAGTATTACTTTAACGTAAAGGACAGAAGTTTCACTGAGTAGGGATAATTCTTATGGCTAATTATATCAACAAGAAAAATTTAGTTATGTACAGTTTTCAAGTTTCTCTACAAATCTTTTGCTAACTATTTGATACCTTTTGAATTAATAACTGTAAAAAATCATAGTACAAAGTTTATCTGTCAACAAAATTATTCCACTATTCACAATCAGTAAAACTACATGTAAAATTAGGTATATGGATATGATTTGTTGTGAAAAAATGGTTTTATTTAATTCACCCTAATTTTAGCTTTGTCTGATTGTTTTAAGATGCACCGTTAAATATAGGCAGAAACAAAGAATGATATTATTGAATTAACTAAAATACAGTATTATGATTGTACATGAGTTTAATTCACGCAAAATTCAAACCGCTTACAGGTCATTCCACATGAATTCAACAACAAAAAATTTGTTTGAACCTGACCTATTTAGAATTTTCTAATTTTTTGTAGGCTTGTTCTACTTATAAAGCTGGTAAAAAATACAAAGTTTTAAATTTTTTTGAGTTACTGTTTTTGAGTTGTGGTAGTTAAAAAAAGTTAAAAAAAGCTTGATTCCTTGTCCGTTTACAAATCTTTAAAAATTCACAGCTTGAAAACTATTAGTTCTAGGAAGCTCAAATGTATACCATTTTCTTAGGTTTTTAAAGGGCTTTAATTTGATATACTACATGCCTGCATTCCTTCCATTTTAATATTTTTTTTGAAAAAGTGCAAAAATGTTTTTTATAAATCTCAAAAACACCATTTTTGATTTTTTTAAAGAAAAATGTATGTTAATCATACACTACTAGCCTACATATGTGCCAAGTTTCATGATGGGACTCCTATTTAAAGAATTAAATATTTCCATCATTACAACCCAGTTTAGTGTTTAAAGAGTCGTATAAGAGAAGTAATTGTTTACTTCAAAAAATGAAAATTGAACCAGAAAAGTTTGAACCTATACTTTGAACTAATTAGAATTTAAGTTAGGCCTTTTATCAACTTCTGGCCTTTTTTATGTATATTCAAGTCTTGTTATGTAATTATTGTAGTGAAACCACATCTACATTAATTATTCTAATTTATACAATAATAGGTCAAAAGAAAGAATTTACCAGCTGAGATCCTTTATATGCTCTATCTTGCTTGTTATTACTTGGCTCATCAGATAAGAGACAGAAAATGAGGAAAACAAAGAAGTGACTCAGAGACATTCAATGATCAAAACAAACAAGTGGTAACTTGTGTCCCCCTCCTCCTATTCAGCCAGTCTTTCATGTCACTACTTGATCTATTCTGTCTGCAGTAGAGGTTTAGAATAGAGGATGTCAGTTGTCTTGATCACTGGAAAGGTGGCTGTATCCAGTACAGTATTAAAAAAGTGATATTAATTTTTATAAAAAAAGTTACTTTTTCTCTTACTTAATCTAAAAGTTTAACAAGTTTGAAAATAATTTTTAAGAAGTGTACCATATATAAAACTACTAAATATCTGGGTGATATATTTTAAGAATGCAGTTATTATTGTTTTTGGTGTTAAATAGTGAGTGTTAATATAAGTTTGTAATTATTTCCAAGCAAGTCATAGAATCTATTGTTTTTTTTAATCTTTTATATTTCCTTAAAAAATCAATACATTTGAGATGGAAGATAAAGATGTAAAAGATAATTGGGCAGTTTATTCAGTTAAATGTTGTAACCCATTTAATGAGAACCATCCAATTATAAAAAAATCTCAGAAATGTGACAGAATGGATGTGTTCTTTAAATATTAACATTGAAATGGGCATGAAAATATGCGATAAATGTAGGAAAAAAATATACTCAACATATGACAAAGAGAAAAACGTTGATGACAACACCCCAAGTAGAAGCCAAAGTGATGATACATCCTGTACTGACCCAGTAGCATCAATCGACTTTTTAAATAAATCTTTGGAACTTATTGGTGAATCGCCCATAAAAAAGAAAAAACTAGAAGCTACACATCAAAAAAGTTTGAAAAAGTTAAGACTAGTTTGGAAAAACAATTCATTCCATGTAAGATGAATACTGAAAGTGGAAAGCAAAATGAAGGGGAAAGCTACGAATCAGAAATGATTGACCAACTAAAACAAAAATTCTCTCTAAGCACTAAGCGTAGTGAAAAAATTACTATTTTATCTGTTTTACCCTGTAGCTGGACTTGCAAAAAAATCGAAGATGAGTTTGGGGTGAGTAACTATATGGCAAGAGCTGTAAAAAAATTAGTAAATGAAATGGGAATTCTTTCCTCTCCAAACCCAAAGCCTGGGAAAACGTTAAATGTGAATACTGCACAACTTGTGAAAGAATTTTACCACAAAGACGACATTAGTAGAATGATGCCAGGGAAAAAATATTATGTAACTTTAAGAGATAAAGGTATGAAAACTCAAGTACAAAAGCGTTTAGTATTGACTAACCTAAGTGAAATTTATCAAGCTTTCAAGGAAAAACACCCAACTATTAAAATAGGATTTTCAAAGTTTTGTGAATTAAGACCGAAGAACTGCATACTAGCAGGGAAAAGTGGTACGCACACTGTGTGTGTTTGTACTATGCATCAAAATGTAAAATTAATGATTGAAGGTTCTGGAATTAAAAACTTGAGTTTAGGAGGAGAAGAATCGCCTTGTAAAACTTACCACAGTTTCCTAGCTAAAATGATATGTAATCCTCCAGCACCTCAGTGTTACATGAATGAGTGCAGTGAATGTCCAGGAATAGCACAACTAAAAGAATCATTGTTTAACACATTTGAAAATGAACTAATAGATGAGGTAACATACAAGCAATGGATAACAGTTACATACCAAAGAAGTTGAGTTTTGTGAAAATAATGTTAGTTGTCATAAAGATTAGGCAACAATTTTAAAAGATGAAAACACAACTACTATCATTGAAAATGTTCAATAGGATATGCTATGTAATATGCAAAGAAAACTATTGGGTTATGTACGTTGTCAAGTTTTCAGAAATTTATACATTTTGTTTTCACTGTAAAAATCATAGTACAATTACATTCAACGAAATTAGTCAGCTTACCTCTAAATCTTCTTTGTAAAATTATACAGTGGAAGGAAAATTCAAACTTCTGCAAATGAATTGTGTTTCGAAATTTTGGGTTGGTCCCCTTGGACTGTTCTACATGTTATTTCAGGAAATTCGAGTTCTCTAATTGAAAGAACTTTTACCAATTTGATATTGAACTAAATACTTAAACATTCGTTGAGTTGCAGTTTGTCAGTGATAAGAATAGGAAATACTTTGTTTAATTTTATCCCCTGGCGCGCCCTTCATTATTTCATATCGTGGAATCAGCAGTGTGCAGTTTTTTGCCATTAAATGGCAAAGTGCCTGTTTGAATGGATTTGTTGGTATTGACAAAGGCTTCTGCAAAGCCAGCTTAGACGTACAGACAAATTTTCAGAACAAGTGGCTGTTTTTGAGTTGCTGTTGAAAAATACATCGTAATTAATTTGAATGCACTAACAAAGTGTTCTACAGTTTTGAGAATAGGGAAAAATATGAACAGGTTTTAACGGGAAGCTAAAAGCCAGATGAAGGGAACCAAAATTATAATCTTTAACCGGGTTCAAGAACCACATAATTTCCTTATAGGACCTATTTTCACCAGTCAAAATTTCGAAAATTTGAAAATACATAAACGAGTGCATTGAGACTTAACAACAGAATAAATTAAATAAGTCATGTTATGCAGAAGTTAGCGTCAACGAGTGCAAATGTTTGGTGGTAGATTGAGTCTCAGAAAAAATTCAGTGGAGTGAATGATTTATCTTTTACATGTTCACTAAAACCTAACTTATTTAAGACCCAAGCAAGAGAATTAAACAGTAAAGAAAGATTCTTTTTATTTGGGACATCATGGAACCTAAGGAAAAGTTTATAGCTTTGATGTAAATCTGAATCAGAGTTTACGTTAAAATAACCTTATGTAAAATCATTAAAAGGTTATAAGTCAGAGTGTTTGGGGTGGTGTAAATAGAAACACTGTAAAATATAGAACAATTCTTTGTTGAATCTTACTGCCCACAACAATTCAAAACTGTAAATTTTATTCACTACATGCAATTTCACTGGATCAGGTTATTTACAAATTTTAAAATTTTACGGAGAGCTTGTTGTAACAATTTGGTTAATGGATAGAAAATACATTCAAAATGACCTCTTCGCATAAGACATTTTGATGGGTACATGTTAAGCAACATTGGTTGTTAAAATGTTTGCTATTGGTACATTATAACTTTAAAAGATGTTCATCTAAAACTATGGATGTAACTTTTTGAAAGATAAATTTAGATAAAAATAGCACTTCAAGAACTTTGCTGATCAAAATTTGCAGTTAAAGAAAATAATGCGGATTTGTCGTATGGTAAGAAATTTGGATGAAGTAGAAGATCCCCATAGGGTCCCTCATGAAACTTTGATCACATTTGTAAGGCCTAGTAAGTGATCTGTTTTAAATTAATTATTCTTGAAAAAAATCAAAAAATTATTCTTGCAGAATTTTAAAAAACTTTTAACTTTAAAAATAATTAAAACTTAAATAATTGTAAAATGAAATCTTTACATATGTAGTTATTATTCTAATTATTATATATAAATCGTAGGAATAATGATACATAAATTTGAGCTCTTAAAAAGTTTTTGAGTTTATTTAGCATTTTAGACAGGGTTACTTAAAAATACAACTGGAAGAAGTAGGAGTTTATTTTATTCTTTTTGAAACAAGTTCTACTGTATAAAAACTTGTTGTATCAAAAAAATTTTTTTAATTTACTTTTTTGTATTTTTTGTTCTTTTTATGGGCAAGTAAAAGTGTACAACAAATCATTAAAATCCAAAGGGGTGAGGTCCAGACCATTGGTTGATTTCACATGGATTGACCCTTACATTCTCAGCTGTGCAATTACTGCTGATGGACAGAACACCTTGCATATGTGCAAGCATAATCATTTAGTTGGTATTTTTTCAAATAGCATCTTCCAACTAAAACCCAACAAACTTATTGTACATCTAGATGGTGGGTCCTCCCACACAATTTAAACCTACTCAGCTACTGATGGTTCTCCAACCCCCTTCAATGCTATACAAAAGGAATTTGCCAGCAAATTGTGTGTTTGTGTGGGCCTACCTGATCTCCCTCTACTTGCACTGACAGGATGCCCAATTGTTGTAACGCGGCGTCGCCGGCCTGTGCCAGCTGTCTCAACCGTTGTGCTGCCTCCCGCTGGATGGTGAATGTCACACGCACAGAATTCCATGGCTCCACTTTCGCCACTCTTAATGATTCTCCGTTACCTTTTAACAATACAACAAACAATTAAATTTGTCTGGTATAATACAGCAGGTATAGCAAGAAATGAGGAAAATGCGAGCCAGGATGAGTATTATGGTGTAGTAGGAAAATAGGTAGGCTGGCTAAAATTACAAGATGCGCAAGATACCACAGAATTAAAAAAATTCAATGTATTTGTTTTTTCGGTTTTAATTGAATGTTTTCAATTAGCTCTAAGATGGTGCATCATTTTCATCCCCCCATGAAAGAATGGTGTTATGACCTTCAACCTTACTTACCATACCTCCTTGGCCATTGAAACCCAAGTTGCTTTTTGGCCTCGCCAACAATGCTTCTCCATTCTGTTCTGTTCTTTGCTGCCTCAGGTATAGTCCCCAATTTGTGAATATCTTTGAGGACCTGTTCCTCCATCTAAGTCTTGGCCTGCCAAGGGGTCTTCTACCTTCTGGGTTAGATTGTTCAATATATTTAAAAATGGAGGTATTTTCTCGCCTCCACACACGTCCAGCCCACCTTAGTCTTCTACTTTTCAATAATGCTACTATATCTGAGTGACTGTATATTTCTCTTAATTCTCTGTTCTTTCTTATTCTCCAACATCTCCTTCGTATACTGGACCAAACACTTGTCTTAATACTCTAATAAGCTTCTTCTCATATTTATTTGTCAGTGTCCATGTTTCTGCTCCATATAGTATAACGACTATTGTATGGTAGATTTTGATCTTAGTTTTCCTAGACAATATCTTGGATTTAAGTAATTTCTCCACGGCCCAATAGGCTAAAACTATATGAAACTGAAATACAACTATATTGGATTTTGTTTTCCTCTTTTATGTTTTAAACTCTTCAACTTTTTTGAATTCCTACTTGTCCACTTTAATATTTTGTATTCTATTCATTTTTCCTGTCTTCTAGTTACTGTATATGCATATATTTTTTCTTATCCTGGTTTATTTCTAATCCCACCTTTCTGGTTTCTTGAATGAGCACTTTTGCTAAATTTTCCAGATCTGTTCTACTTTCAGCAAGAAGAGCAATGTCATCCGCAAAAGCTAACACATTTACTTTTGATCCAACATAGATCCCAGCCCTTGAATCTTTTGTCTTCCTGAGTGCTTCTTCTAAGACTAGGTTGAAGAGTAGAGGGGATATCCTATTACCTTGACGAACTCCTGTATTAACTTCAAAGCCCTCTCTATATTCTCCATTTACCTTCACTTTACATCTTGATTTATAAATACATATTTGTGTCAATTTTATAAGATTGTCTTGGATGCCAAACATTTGCATTTTTTCATACATTTTCATCCTATTTATTCTGTCATACGCTTTTTGAATATCTATAAATAATAGGTGAAGATCCTTATTAAACTCCCAATATTTTGAGAGAGATTGTTTTATGGCAAATATTTGGTCTGTAGTAGAGTGACCCTTAACAAATCCTGCTTGGCGGTCTTCAATATGTTCTTCTTTATACTCTAGCAGTCTATTCAAGAGGATTTTTGATAATACGAGGTGTGTTTTTAAAGTAAGTACCGTTTTTAAATTACGCCGCCCCAGCGCTGCGGTCGCCGTTTAGCGCATGCGCATTGTGTAGCCACAGACGCCATTACGGAACCATGCAATCGAGTCTACATCTGTCTGCGTGATTTTAAAATGACTCCACCTATTGAGAATCCCGCCGACTGCAAAGTGTGTGCTGTAATACGGTTTCTCTATGCTCAAGGCTTCAAAGCAGTTGACATTCATCGCCATATCAGTTAAGTGTATGGTGAAAACATTATGAGTGATGGATTAGTTCGGAAATGGGTTAGAGCCTTTAAAGATGGCCGCACAAACATTCATGATGAGAAACGAAGTGGGCGACCTTCAGTCATTACCGATGGTCTGATTCAAAAAGTGGACTGTAAAGTGAAAGAGAACAGACGATTCACAATTTCGTCCTTAGCTGAAACGTTTCCTGCAGTCTCCAGAAGAATTCTTTACGAAATTGTGTCCGAACATTTAAATTATCGGAAACTTTGTTCACGCTGGGTGCCAAAAATGTTGACTGATGAGCACAAAACCATAAGATTGGGCAGTGCATTGAGTTTTCTCGAGCGATACAGTAACGTGGGGGATGATTTTTTAGGCCATATTGTCACAGGCTATGAAATATGGGCAGCCTACATTACACCGGAATCAAAGCAACAATCAATGGAATGGCAGCATTCATCATCCCCTAAGAAAGTGAAATTCAAACAAACAATTTCTGCTCAGAAAATCATGTGCACTGTGTTTTGGGACAGAAAGGGTGTGTTGCTGGTCGATTTTTTTGCCTCGTGGTGACACGATCAATGCAGCTGCGTACTGTGACTTTACAAAAACTGCACCGCGCAATTCAAAACAAAAGGCACATGTCGTGCAGGTGTCGTTTTGCTCTACGATAATGCCCGTCCACACACAGCAAATCGAACACAAGACCTTATCACTTCTTTTGGCTAGGAACAATTGGACCACCTTCCATACAGTCTCGATCTAGTGCCAAGCGACTACCATTTGTTTCTGCACTTGAAGACGCATCTGGCGGGTACCTGCACAAGAAGACAGATACGGCCATACCAATGATGACTAAGTAAAAACGACTGTGAAGCAGTGGTTGTCTAATCAAGCGGCAACCTTCTTTGACAATGGCATACAAAAGCTAGTCCCAAGATACGATAAGTGCCTTAATATTAATGTGAATTATGTAGAGAAGTAGAGTAAAGTATGGCTTTTCAAGTGAATAAATTATTTTTGGAAAAGATTTACTTTTTGTTTTTTATATCAAAACGGTACTTACTTTAAAAACACGCTTCGTACTTTACATGCTGAACTTAAAATATAAATACCTCTACAATTTTTGCACTCTGTCTTATCACCCTTTTGAAAATAGGTGTTATTAGTGCTTCGTTCTAATCATTTGGTATTGTTTCTTTTCTCCATATTTCTAATATTAATCTATGCATACAACTTAGTATCTCTCTGCCACCAATTTTGAATATTTCAACCGGAATGCCATCATTTCCTGGGGCTTTATTGTTTTTTTTTAAGACCTTCAACATTTATTGTAAATAAAAAAAATTGCAGCATCTAAAAAGAACAGTTTAAATTAAAAAGTATGAATGTATTAAGGTATGGTAGTCATGAACTCTATTGAACTGAATCAGTAATGTTAATTTTATTTATGATTTAAAAATACCAACCTTGCATTCAAAAACTATTCTCATTATAAAGCCTCATTTCCATTGCTACAGGTGAAACTTATTTATTTTCCCTGACTTGTGCAATGGACAATGAAAACAGGCTGCAACACAGCATGCAGGATGGCCTTCAATCTATTCTTCTTATCAGTACAGTGCACAGTATTTACACCTCTTCCACAATATTGAAGGAAATTGAAATAGTAGACCAATATCACAGCATGCTGTGCGACTCTAGTGGAATAGATAGTTTATTAATTATAGTGGTTTATTCTTACTATAGTAAGAACAAGAAAGATTAAATTAATTGGAAATCTGTTAGTTATTTAGTTGACTAAAGTAACTGATTAACAGTGAAAATGACTGACTGGTTAATGGGTTATTTAAACCAGCCAGTTATCCTGCCATTTTTCAGCTGACAACCTCACACATACTAATATGACTATTTGTCAGCTACGCACCTCTAGCCCACGACTATTGTTTCACCTGCTCTGATATTACAACTGAAATGTTGATGTCGGAGTTCCTCTAAACCACATCTTTACATAACCACCTCTAACAATGTAACCTCACGGTAACGACTTAAGATATTATAGTACATTAATTTTCAATGTAAAGTAAATTTTTTTCTAAAAACAAGGTAAGATTGTATAACTTAATCTGTAGAAAACCTTATCATTTAAAATAGTGATGAAAATTGTATTCAATAAATTTATAACCATAAATTTAATTTATTTCTACGCTATTACATACATTATTATGAATCAAGTCATACATATAACATAACAGTGTCAATAGACCTACTAGGTTAGTCAACTACAACAAAATTAAAATTGATCTCAAATATTTGATAATGGTTTACTTGTTCGATTAAAATTTAACTGTAAATAATAGTGATACTCTAATGTACAAAAATTCTTTCTCTATAAAATATACAAAAAATTCTCTTCTTTATAAAAGTAAGAGAAATCATAAAACATACAAGGAGTAGGCATAAAAAATATAGACATTTATGTCAAACTTCTACAATCTCTACTAGATGATATCAATAAATGAGCGAATAGTGTATTCAAGGGGACACTTTGTCCGCAGCGTGCCGAATTCCAAAGTGGCCCAGGTTGTCCTTTCGTGAACAGACAAACTGGACCACATTCCTGAGTGGTACAGGTTGTCGGTGGGTTACTTTGTCCTATGTGAGCTAACATCAGAGCCACTCCTTAAGGTCCTCGGTTTTTTCCTATGACAGTACTGTAATAACACTCAATTTTGGGTTTGTTTTTGAAGCTGAAAATCTTGTAATCAATTTAATGCCATTCATATAGTTTACCTGTAATGTTTTTAGCACACATTTAAGTAACATTCATTATCCCAATCTACATATCAATATCTAGACCATCAAAACAGCAGAGAAGACGTAAACCATAGTATTTATTCCTATAGAATAATGCTGGATGAAATATTTCTAGACAATTATGAACACATACTTTAAGAGCCTTTAATTATGTTAATAAATAGTCTGATAGTAATCTTTAACCATGAAATTTGGAGTTAGATGGAAGTCAACGCTAATTTGAATAACTGATTATATATAGCACATCATTTAAAATAAAAATAATATATTATACAGCGTCCAAAAATAACTGTATAATGTCAAGGATATGGTATTAGGCTACATTTTCTTTGCTGATATACATGTTCTTTTAATCAGTTAATGTTCAAGTGAGTTTTATGAACAATTAACTTAATAATTGTGTTATTTTATTTATTATTTAAATACCTAAGTATTATGTTGCTTGTACAGTCAAGTTCAAAAACTAAAGAGGTTCCGTTTGTCTTTTCCTGACTGAAACAACCTGAACCACATTTCGGAGTGGTTCAATTTGTCATTGGGACACTTTGTCCATAGCGTACAAAGTTCCAAGGTGGCCTAGGTTGTCTTTTATGAACGGACAAACTTGACCATATTCCTGAATGATTCAATTTGTCTTTGGGTCACTTTGTCGTTGGGACACTTTGTCCACGCCCTGTATTCAAAACCAAGTATAAAATAAATGGGTGTATTAAATCACAGCAACAGAATTTCTACTAGTTGTTGTTAAATGACTCATATTGAACACATTTCAATTCCAAAATATGTTGTTCAAATAAGAAATATACTATTTTTCTATAAGGAAATCAATGAAGGTCTACTAACAGAGATTTAAAAGAAATCTAAACAACAAAATGCTGAAAATGATTTCTATAAAACAAACAAATTAAATTAACTTGTTAGAAAATTAAAAAGTTGCTATATTTAAAAATTTAAGTGTTTGATATTCAAATATGGGGAGAGTCTGGTCTACTAAATAACTTCTCAAATAAATATTGTTCGCCTGTATTATAAAACGTTTTTACAATAATTATATAAAACCAATTACTCCATATTATAAGTTAAGAAAATAAACACAAACCAGCAGTCCAAACACAATAAGGATGATTATTTTCTAAATGTAATACTAGGAATAATTTACCGTTGCAAAGTAAATGACGTAATTTCTGAACTATCTTCTTAAATTTCTGAGGAAACTGGGGATCACTGATGTCGCCTTCGCATGTGACAATAGTTTCAATCAATCGACCTCCTCCGTCACTATCTGCGGCCATTTCTAAAAACCATAACAAATAAAGAAGACATAAGATTTCACAGACCAACAAGGGAATATTGCTAAGGTAGGCAATAAGGGCAGATTGTTAAAGAGAGCTACAAGTTATTAAGACAAGCATATTTTAAGAGGTTTACTGCAGCTGACAGCCTGGGCTGTCAGGTTATATAGCATACTCAGATGCAATTAATTCAAAATGGCAAATTTATGTTTTCATTACATAATTATTACTTCAGTGTCAGTAATACATCTTTTACACAAATTATTATACATTTAAATTAATTATTATTTAAGTAATTAATTATCTTTTCTAATGTATCTGAAAATTGGTTAATTACTTTTCATTAATTTCATTTTCATTTTCAAGTAATTCCTTAAAACACTTGAAGCGTTGGAAAGGAAATCTCCGAAATATTTTATACCGATCCTGAACACTCTAATGTTAACAAATAACTTTCAAACAACAGTAATTAATACACATTTAAATTTTTATGGGTGTTTAGCAAATTTATGTGTTAAACTAGGATTACGAGTAATTTAACTGTTATAAAATAATACTGCTGTTATTGCTAGTGTTTCATAATAACAACTATACAAGTTAGATATTATTTTATTATAATACTTCTAAGTGATGTCTTCTGATTTTTGCTCAATGAGCTATAAAAAAATGAAAGAATGTAGAGTAGAATAATAATATCCTTGAAATAAAATGATAAACTAACAGAAATTAAGATTATAAAATGTGTTACTAACCAACAGGCCAACATTTCCTCACAAAATTAGGGGACTACTGCATTTCAACACAGAATCTGAAACGAAAAGAATAAATGTGTTACTTTTTATTTTTTATATACAGACATGTAAACAAAAAATTTAATCGATCATTAATATTTAATATAAGTATGGGAAATAGCATGCACGGACAGGCACCTGATTGTGTGAAATTTCCAGTTGCTAAATAAGAGTGTTTTATTAAAACAGTAATAGATTTCTAGTTTTTTAAAAATAATAAATTTAATAGTTGGGAAGGAATACTACTCGTGTAAAATTTATATGCATTTAATAATGAGCTGTTTTACTATTGTTTGTAACTGAAAATTTGAGTTTTACTACTAAACAGATGTTTTATGTGCCTAGAGTTTAGTACTAATGAACTATATCTTTATTGAAGCACAAAAGTGTGTAACGATTGGCAAGTTTAGATTTAGAGTCCCCCTTACACCTAACCAACAAGTGCACATTCTTGATAAGTTCTAATTGTAATGCACTAGTGTGAAGTTGTAACATTACTTGGCGGTCAGTGAAGGAAGAGAACTGAGGATCAGGTTTGCCAACTACATGTTCCTCTACTGAATATAGTTTTGACGAATCACATGAACGCTACTAAAAAATGTCACTAACTAATGGTTTGTTCAGTCAAGCAATATGACACTTCTCCAGCATAACTTATAGTAATACAGAATCTTTGAGAACAAACTGCACGGAAGTATTCATTAGGGTTTAACATGTTAACTGCCACCATATAAGCTTAGTGGTATATCCTGCAATGCCAAATTTTTTTTCATTCCTTTTCTATAATAATGTTTTTGCGTGATAGTAAGCTGTAGTAAAGACGATTCCATGCAAATATTTCTTTGGGGGAAGAGAGTGTAACAGTGGACCGATCAGGTCGGCAGTAATTTTTTCCAATGTTGTGAGGTTGAAAAATAATGTTGCCGACCCCATCGGACCGACAGGGATGTTATTGAGTAAATGGGGAATTTTACTATTCCTGGTTGGTAGCACTGCTGCTGAAACTCTGGCTGTCAGTTTTGGTAGAGCCCGAAGTGGTTCCCGCCTTTATTTCCCACCGAAGTGGTTCCCGCCTACACCCATCTCAGTAGTTCTGTTCTATGTAATGCGTTTGGTTGCATACAAATGTGAAGCTTTATTTGTGAATAATTCAGTTACATATATTTTGTTAATGTTAACCTATTACAATGAGCGATAAACTTAACGATAAAGATATAGAGAAACTTTTTAATACCCCCATGTCAAGTGAACCTGATCAGCCTATGGGTGATGATGAATGGGGTAGTAACATCGGTAGTGATGCAGACGATACAGACGACGATCCGGACTTCGTGGTGACTAACGACGAATATATGGTTACGAGTGATGATGAATTTATTGATAATGAAGAGACAAATGAAGGTGCGTTTTTGAATGAAATGGAGGGTGTGGAAACTGTAAATAATAGTGTGAATGAAGAAATCATAAATACTAGCATGAATGAAGAAATCGTAAATATTAGTGTGAATGAAGAAAATAGAAATGGAAGTGTTAGTACTGAGCATGTAGATAACGAGGAACTTGACGGTCTTTTGACTAATACTGATGGGATTGATGAGGTGAGTCCTTATGCTAGTTTGAGAGAGAAATATAAAAAACTTAATAAAGCATGGAAAAAAAGTATGAAACGGGAAGATGATGAAAAAAATTATGTGAGGGGAAACAAAAGAAAGGTCGGAGTTTCATTTTGATTTGCCTAGAACAGCACAGCCAATTGATTTTTTTCTCTTCATACCTAGATGATCACATTCATACCTGAATGAAACTAACCGCAATGCTGCACAAGTAATTGCAAAAATTAGGACGAATCGTAGCAATAGGTTATGTAAATGGCATCCAACCAATCCAGAAGAAATTAAAAAGTTTTTGGGACTGTTATTGTACATGGGCTTAGTCCCAATGCCTAAATTGAGTAGCTACTGGTCACGAAATTCACTTTACAGAAACCTGGTTGCACCCCGTGTTATGGGAAGGAATAGATTCCAGTTGCTATTAAGATTCTGGCATTTTAATAACAATGAAACCATGGCACAAGATGGCCAATTGGCGAAAATTGCCCTACTTGTTTCATACTTGAATAAAAAGTTCAAGTATGGAGACATAATCCATAGTCTCCCAGTATGGATCTGGTAGTCGATGAGACTATGATACCTTTTAGAGGCCGTCTCTTATTTAGGCAGTACTTGCCTAAAAAAACCCACAAATACGGCATCAGTCTTTAAGATCTGTGACATGACCGGATACACTTTGAAAATGAAAGTATACATGGGTAAAGGTACCGGTACAGATGACAGATCGACGCTGGCTACATCAGTCGTTATGGATTTGATTAGCGATTATCTGGATAAAGGTTGTGTGCTGTTCATTGACAACTTTTATACCTCAGTGGATTTGGCCAACATGCTTTTGGCAAGAAGCACACACCTTGTTGGCACTTTGGTAAGTAACCGGGCATGGTTCCCACACAAAAAAACCATACCTCCTAATCAAAAACTAATGTTAGGAGAAATGGTCAGCCTGGAATATCCGAACGGATTAATTTACTCACTGGCAAGACAAAAGAGAAGTTAAGATAGTGTCCACAAAACACCCGGCTGATTTCGTTGATACTGGTAAGAAAACTAGGAAAGGAAAACCTATTATCAAACCTTTAGTTGTACAAGAATATAATAAGGCTAAAATGGGAATCGATCTCTCAGATCAGATGTCATCATACAGTACACCAGTCAGGAAATCAGTAAGATGGTACCACAAGGTTAGAGAGGAACTTATCTTAGGTACCGCGGTGGTAAATGCATGGCTAACCTACAAAGAAACTGTTGGGGCCAATGCCCAACGTGCACGAAAAAACATTTATTCGATCATTACTTCTAGGCCTTCACGATGAAGTCGTCGAACCAGTCAGAGTAACTGGTCATCACTATCTAAGTGAAACTTCAACGTTCGTTGGAGAATGAAAAAATAAAAGACGTGCAAGAAAGAATTGCAGAGTATGCTATCAGAAGGCAAGTGAACAAGGACGGGCGGCATCCTAAAACCTGAAGATAATCACAACACTGTGTTAACAGTGTCCGCAGAAATCTTTCTTATGCAAAGACTGCTTCAAACAAATACACAAGTAATAAGTAAAATCAGTTTGTAAATGTCGATTACTTCACTGTCATAATTCGTTTAATATTTACATTCATTATTTGTATTCTTTATTGAAATGTAAAATAAACATGTTTATTGCCGAATATAAGTATTATTTTCCTGCTAATTTACACGAAATCACAAACCAAAGACTATTCAAAAATTTTTTTATAATAATTACAAAAACATTACTTTATATTTTTGGGGGATTAGCCTCCGGATCACTGTTCAATACTTAAAGTGGTTTATATACCTGCATTCAAGTAATCCAAGTCGTTGCTTCTGCAACCGGTTTCAACTCGTCATGAGAGTCATCTTCAGGCCGTACAAGGATGTAATAAAATGTGATCACTTCATATGAAGGTCTTCATATGGAGCGTAGTCTAGACTGCAGTCTGCAGTCTAGACTACGCTCCAGCCCGGCACGCGTCGCGAATTTTTAGTTGTTCATTAATGTCAACGTTTTTAAGTGTTTTGTTATGTGTTCGTATATTCGTAGTGTCCGTTATTCGTTATGTGTTCGTGACGACCTTCATATGAAGTGATCACATTTTATTACATCCTTGTACGGCCTGAAGATGACTCTCATGACGAGTTGAAACCGGTTGCAGAAGCAACGACTTGGATTACTTGAATGCAGGTATATAAACCACTTTAAGTATTACTTTATAAGTATATATAATGGAATTATATTTTAAAATATCAAACAGGCTTATTTGATATTTTAAAATATAAATATGACAGTATCACCAAAATAGTAAAGCTTAACAATTTAATTTCTTATATTAAAAACACGTTTTAATTTTTTTTTAAATTATGGCAGACTCGATCGGGTTGGCAGAAATATGCAAAACTCCAACGCATGTTTCATAAAAACCAACTGATGAATATCACAAAGAAAATGTTCTGCATCTAGTATGGTGTCTTACTTTCATACTTAGTTGGGGTGATTGGCACCAGACAGCAATTGAGAGTGCTCTGTGGTAGAAAAACAAAATACTGTCATTGTCAGACGGCCCGATCGGGCCGGCACGTTCCCGCTTACCGCCATCAGATCGCCGACCCAATTGGGTCGGCATGGCAGTTGACATGTTAATAGAACATCAAAGATTTTTTCAAGAAAGTAAACAAAATTCTATTTCAAAACATTTTTTGGTACATTTTACTAATAAAATACGTTCAGCAGTCAGACCTAATACGTTTTTATAAACTGTGCTAAATATATTTTATGTTTGTTGAAAACTTGTCAGTTTAATTTTGTTTTTATTAATGAAATAAGATTCTTGCTGCTTAAACGTACTGTATTTAATAGGTAATCTGTATTTAACCTTGTGTTTAAATGACTACTGCAGCACAAAATATTTAAGATTTGCAAAAGCACTATTGAGAATGTATTTCCGATGAAATATCTAGACTTGCTGGTGCCCTTCGTTCCATCCATTTTCGCATAAAAAATAGAAATTTTCTAGGGTAGGCCTACTCTGTATTAAAACCCTTAACTGGCCCATGAAATCTACAACTTTAACTGGTCACATGGGGTCTTTTGAGACCCTAACTGAAGAAAAATTATTGTATATTTGTTTGAAAACATATATTACTAAAAATGATTTAATTACATACCACTGTATGTTTTGTATGAAAATGAAGCAGAATGGGTGTTGTAAATGAGCGTGACTTATTTTTTCGAAATTGGCAGAACAAAAATAGTCGTTTTTTAAGAAGTGAAGTTAATACAAGTTTTCTTTAATTTTTAGTTATTTATTTCAAATTCTTTTGAATTTTTCTTGGTTTTTATAAATGTATGTAGCTACCAGAATCAACAAAAGCTCTGATTTATAATTATTAACAAATCTATTATTTTCTTGTCTATAAAATAAGTGATAGATTTATATTTTAAACAAAAAGTTAAAAAAATCTTTCATCAATTTTCACATAAACTTGTTTATTATACCTAACTAACTACTGGAATATAGTACCAAAAATGACATTACACATAAAATATTATTAATCTCAAAAATAGAAAAGGAATATTTATTAGGCCTAGGGTATTTAAAGACCCAATGGTGGTCCGAAGAAATTCATCTCTATTATTTTCATCAAATTGTAAATAAATGTTTAAATCTTAAAAATGTATTTTTATCTCAATTGTGTATTTGAAGTAATGAAAGCAATAGAGTATTCCTCATCTATTCCTCAGTCAACTTGATGTACCTACACAGTAGAGCGTCGAAAATGTGGATTAATTGGGTTCGGACCCCTTCCGGATTTATGAAATGTCCAATTGTCAAAATAAACCCATAAAATGGCTGGAAGACGTTTTTAACGTAAAATCGGCTATTTTTCACATGAGTGGTTGGCGGGAAATAACAATGAATGAAATCAATGGTGATTTTTTTTATTTTAAACTGTTTTACTTACAATGTTGTTGGCTCTTATGAATCAATAGCATTAATTATGTAACAAATTATTCTAACACTACAGTAGGATATACTGTATGGACATACATTTCACTTAAATACTAACAGTTTACATACTTAACCTAACAAGAATCGTTTATTTGACATTGACACTTTACATACATTGGCAAAAGCCGCAAGTTTAGTCTACCTGGCTACGGTCATAATATAAGCCTACATAATAAGGAGTTAATGTTTTTTGTGCTCTATTAATAATGGTAGTATGAATTTGACAATAGTTGACACAAGAAAATAAAAATAAATTGCAATAAACAATATATATAAAATACCGAATTTAGCAATAAAAATTAATAAAATTTAATGGTAAATAACAGTATAAACAGTAGCCTATAATATAGTATAATGAAGCCTACTAAGTATACATTATAATGCACAGTTCTAAAAAATGTATTGTATATTAAATAGAGTAAAGGTTTTAAAACATCCTTTAGAGGTTATGGTTAGAAATGTGTGCTTTTTCTAACTTGAAGTCATATTGCTTACAATTAATTGATAATTACAGTAGTTTGTCTACCTAGTTGGTTCATTCTATATAGTTTGTTCGTTGGTCCTGTATAACTGTGTGTGCACAATCCCCTTTCCTTACTAACTAGCACTTCTCCTCTACTCACACAATTTTAGGTTAGGTTACCACTGACTGAAGACTACAACTACAAGGCAGTCATCATGTAGGGACCTATGGTTACTACCTTCCCAGCTCTGTTGTTCCCCTCATGAAACTAGTATAAATCATAATGAACGAAATAGTTCACTTAGCTGACCAGTAGTTAATTAACTTGGTCGTTCGTGAACTACCCATCCCTAAAACACAATAGGCGCGTAACTCCAATAGTGCACGGCAAACTGTTGAGTGATGTATTAGACTTTAATTTATAGTATAGAATATACATGTATATTTTTAACACAAATATTTCACCAGAATCAAATCCGGATTATTAACGCTCTACTGCATGACATTTGGTAGTTACTGGTCACCCACTGACCCCAACACCATATACTGTTATATATACAGCGTTTTGTAAAACTTAATTATGAATTTTTTAAATCTTAAATTTAAACAAAAAGTTGATTATTATTTATATAATTATATATTATATTTTTTATTACTTTGACGCCACAAGGCTAGAAAAATTAAAAACAGCAAAGGAATCAATCAAAGGCAAAGTCATGGATATACACAATGTTGATCTTCAAGTATGGTTCTTTCAGAAATATAAGTATGGTACACGAAATGGTTTGAAAACAAAACATTCCATAAATAAAACCCCACTGATAAGAACTAACTTGGCAGACAAATAATCTTCTTTGACTATTTTCAACTAATAAAATAAGTTATGGTCTAAAAGAATGTTGTATGAGTGTTCGGTCTTGTTACTTATGGACGTTTCTTACACATTTTATAATGGTTTTATCAGTGCCATATGAAGAAAATTAAATAGAAACATTGTTTGGGATCAATCTAGATCCCTCATCCTTACAAACAATTATCAAGTTTTATGAAAAATGTATGAAAAAATCTAGTAAAAATCTCTATTTAATTTGCAATAATCACCAGCTATTTCTTTACAGAAATGTCAAAGTATTGACCTTTAAACGGAGGCTTTAATGATAACATTACATTATCTATATAACAGTAGCTAATTCTGTATCCAACAACAAACACAGAGAAAGCATGAAGTATTGAGTGGTCAGGTGGACAGGGGGAAGGGGGCTAAACAGCTGGGCAGTGAGTAACAATACATTCCATCTACTGATAACAGCCTTTATCTTAGCTCACTCAGCCAGTTTTGGTCTCAGAGAGCCAGTGATTAGGCTACATGAGCATCAGGTGAGTCAAATACTTTATATATTTTTATAGTTAGTATATTGTAATGGGTAATTAAATAGTTAATATATTAACCTTTCCCATCCTAATATTCGGGCCTTTACTTCCTCTTGTACTCTGATTATCTTTTGACAAAAAATATTGTATTAAATTAACCTTACAAGTTCAGTTACAGCTTTTAACATGATTTTTTTACCTTTTAGAAGTAAATGATATTTACTACTAAAAGGTACACGCGAAAAGTTTGAGTTGTTTGCCCTTGGATCTTCTTGTTAATGAGATAACCATATAAATCCGTGATATATTCAGATGACAAAAATTCACATATCCAGAAGTACTGACATTTGAAAAAATACCGATTAGATGTCAGAATTTAAAATTGTTTTCTGTCATTCCAATAATTTTTTTATGTCACAGCCCAGGACTTAAATTTAAAATATGCAGAAGCTGTCACAAGTTAAATAAAGTAACAAACAAGTTTTCCTGCCGTTTAAAATGATTTATTTCCTTGATAGAATTTTAAAAATCATTTTCACAACTTTTGAGAGAGCTTAAATGACTCAAAAGCCTTCATAATTGTCACTTCATATCTAAATACCCTAAACAAAACACCATGCATCACATATAGATCAATCTGATGTTGATGAAATGAAAAGTAAGCCAAAAATCACAAATTTCGGAGATACTGTTAAAAACAAACTGGATAACTTATGGCTCATAACTATATGACAAATAAAATACTACAAGATTATAAAATTAATAATTTTCAAATTATACATAAAATGACCTCAAAAATATATAGTTACCATAATTATTTGTAAAAATATATACAGTTTGATACATGAAATAGGCATGAAAAATATATAGTCTGATACACCAATTTTGACAAGCATTTGTCGATAACATAAAATTTCTTAGTATAGGTAAAAATGTAACTAAGATGGTAGGATCTTAAAATCTGTATTTAAGACTTCGTAAGATTATTATACTACATTATTCAAAGTTAGTGTGTTTTTGGGCAGAATATTAGTTTTCAATATTAGTTTTTTATGACCAACTGAGTAAAGATTAACTTTTATTAATCAACCCAAAAAAATTAACCTTTTAATTATAATATTATTAAGTTGCTTATTTCTAGATCACATGGAAAGGCCCCTTTTAAAATCTTTTTTAGAACTCTATAAATTCAAACACAATAATATACTATATAATAGCCTATTAATGTTTTAGGCCTCAGAGTCTCTCACTTTTTTTCTTTGAAAATGGCCTTAATGGTAGAGATTTTTAAATCTATAGCCGTTCAAGAATTGTTTATTGAAATCTTTCTACAATTAGTAAACACAACAATACAGTAACTAATAAGTTAAACACTGAAAAGAAATTAAGGAAAATAATAACTATCATTATATCACCGAGTGGTATGATGTTTATAAAAAGTAGAAAATTAACTACAGTATTTTATTTCTTTAGTTATTGATAAATTACTGATTGTAAAATAAAACAATATATAAATTAATCTAATTTATAGGAAAGTTTGGTTAAGTATATGACTAACCATACAAGTGAAACATTTTGTAGAGAACAACAGAGTAGCATCATTGCAGCAAAATTACTTATTTTTTTTATTGAAAGCTAACCACTGTTGATATTTAACGAAGCAAAGTGAGTCACTTAATTACAAAATAGCATCTTTAAGTTCTAGTTTTTATTTGATACAAATTGTTCAGAGTAAAACTAGGAACAAAACATAACTGCTCAGAAGCTTTTAAATAAATACTAGGGGAGACCACTGCACGCTTTGCGTGTCAACCCTATCACTCGCTGCGCTCGTAACAACTTGGCCTGGGCTTGTAACTTTTGACTTCATTAGTAATTAAACTGTATTAAGTAAAATCATACTATTTAAATTCATTTACGGTAGCTCACTCACTGCACTTGATTTGTACTCTATTTATAGAATAATAATGAATTATAAACAACCAATGTTATTACTAAGCCTATTTCGAATGTTTTCAATTTATTTAACGACTGATGATAACATACACACAGAGAGACGTGTATTCGCTCTTTTATAACTAATTAACTTGATATTTTACTGTGCTGCTCTCTATGTTTAACCTAACAAATTATTTGGACCATTAGAATAAAATTGCAACTTTGACACCGTGCAGGACAAAAACCTATGGGAATTAAAAAAATCTAGCTCCGTTATAACTTAGAAATCAAAATTATCTTTGGAATAAAAACATTCATTAAAATCGGTCAGATAATAATTTCAGAAAGTGAGTGAAATAAATGACACAATTGTTTTAATATATATGATTTCACAGCCATGTAATTTAATAATACATAAAATAATAGATCTAACTTAAATACTAGTTTTGAATATTTAGCCTTGTACTTTCTTACTGTCACTAATGATACAAAATTATAATTTTATAGATATAATAATTTGACGGTCAAATTTAACTAATTATAGGCATGGGTAGCCTATAATCTACCTTGTAGCTATGTGACTAACACGTTCACTGCTTGTCAAATATTACTTCTGAATACTAACTTATCTCACAAATAATAAAAACTTAAAACTACAAACAAAGTCACATAACTTCCAAACATATATGTACAGTAGGCAAAACAATCACATCAATAAACCATTAATTAGCTTTTTAAGTCCATAATGCACAAGTTCATGGCGCAAGGGTGTTTCCTGCAGTTAATGTGTTAAAGACTTGATTATTCTAGAGGATTCCTCAATCAGTCAAACCAATATTGATAAGAGTGAGATTCATTTGTAACCCGTGCTATTTATTTTTTGTTAGGCCTAGTTAATTCAATCTCTTCAGTAACTTACTTTAAGTAAGTCCAGCTTAGTCTCAATCTCAACCAACTCAAATACTCTAGGCAGTCATCTAAATTGTAGTAGCCTAAATATATAGACAAAATGCAGTTTAAGACAACCTTTCAGTAATTACACACTTTCGGTAATTACACAGTAATATGCTACGCTTCTGAAAATAGTATTTCTTGTTAAAATAGTGACAAAATAATAAATGAGTTTATATCTGGAAAGGACATGGTTTCCAACCACGGAAAATTTTAAAAATATTTTATCTGAGAATAAAAAAACAACTTTTTATAAAAATCATTATTTTTAAAAACTTTTTTATTTTTGATATTCTTTTACACTGTACACGGATATATAATTGGTTTTCAATCAAACTGTTTTTCACCCGAAAAATACACTTTTTACTTATCTAATGAAAGATGACCTAAATTATCCTAATTGGTAGCTTATTTACTCAAAAAAATCGTAATTTATGTTTGGCCTCTGGGATGTCCTGTGGCAGCGGGAATATATACAAATATGGTTTTTGAGGTTACACAGCTTCTTTTATCATTGTGCGTATGGCCACAATATACAGGGAGGTGATATAAGTGAAAGTAGTTTTTCTGTAATATCTCCAGAAATAATTGTTGTAGACCAAAATACGTATCAAAGTTGTGTTCAGCATAAATCTACATCAAATTTAAGAGAAATTGATGACAAAAATCACAAATAATTGCAGAGATATAACAAATACATCATTTTTCAACACTTTGATTTTTTTAAATTTTTGTTCATAAAACATGATTTCTTCAGAATAAAAAGTGTTCTCCCAGAAAATATAGAACTGATTCCATCTCCTGGTAATAAAAAAAGTTAATTAGCGAAGTGTTTAGAAACTGTATAAATAACCAACCATCTAATAATACTTTTATTATTTTGAGTTGTAAACAAAAACCTAATGCGGAGAAGGGCGGTTTGTGTGAGAGAGGCGGAGAACCACCACAGTTCCTCTTCAGCCTACGTATGTTACAAGGTACAGTTAAGTCTATAAGTTAGTATCTTAATGGAGACACCATAATATATTATTTAGCACAATTTCATGTATCAAAGTTGTTGAAATGTGATTCCTCTACAAAATAATGAATGGTTTTTCTTAAAATATATTTTCACATATTGTATATTTGTCTCATGTACGATATTAAAAAGAAATTATACTATTGAAAAGGTTGGCATTGCAACATAACTTAAATATATAACAGCTTTTTCATATTTAAATATATTTATTTATTTTTATTGTTTACGCCAATGGCTTTTTTCAACAAGGTATTTAAACCTTGTAAAGGACAACCCCTATGACAAATTAACTTGATGACCTCTCGGGATTTAAACACATGACCTCCAACACTTGAAATAGAAGTATTAACCATAAGGCTAGCAAGAAGCCTAAATATTGTTTACATTTCTATGTTTACTAATTATAATAGAAAAATAAATTAAAATTTGTCCAACAGTATAATGGAAGTTCTCTAACATTTAAATGTAGAAAGGGAATTGAGAATGCTGGCTGAGACTGTACTTCAATAAGTGACTGTATGTGGTTGGAGATGTGACAGTTGGGCAAGCCCTGTCCACACTCCATTTATCGTGGTTTATGTGTATGAAGGTGTAATCTTTTCAGTTTTTGCTTTGTTCCGTGCTGGAGAAATAAAGAAAAAAATAATGGTAGCAAAAATATGTAACTTACAGTAGGCCTATTAAACTTAGAATCAGCTGAAAATTTAGGATTTTATTTTATTTAGCCTATTTTACTTAGATTTAAAGTCAATTTTTCCTACCTCAGTTGGAAAATATTTTAAAACTTATTTTCATAATTAATATCATAATAGATAATAAGAAAAGCAAAGTATTTAACTGGTTTTTAATACTTCGTGGTTGAACGAAATGTTGTTAGATTTCTCATACACATAACTTAATTTTATCTTATGTCTTGTTAGGTTTACAAGTCTTAACTTTTACAAACTATTGCTGATGAGTGAGTCTCTTATCGCTAAAAAATAAGATAACAGATAATTAACAAAACAAAAATGAGAAACCAATCTGTGCAACAAAAGCATATAGCCTACATAAATTAGCTAGTACCAAGATGTTATTAAAAATAGTATTTAACAAACATACTAGGCCTACTAAAAATGCAGAGGTAGGTCTATATTGGTAAATAATATATAAGGAAACTCATATTTCAATAGGCCTAATGC
Organism: Stictocephala bisonia; assembly: GCA_035578905.1. NCBI lineage: Eukaryota > Metazoa > Arthropoda > Insecta > Hemiptera > Membracidae > Stictocephala > Stictocephala bisonia. The sequence goes on along the minus strand of JAQJVL010000345.1, from coordinate 284,501 downwards.
CTATTTAGGCAGCCTATGCATTAAATTGAACCCATCTCTTTTATTTTTAATTTTTGTTTTATCATCGAACATGTTAGCTGCCATGACGCTAACAACCGTGTTGTTATTAGATCAAACCGGCAAAATGATAATGGTAATGAAAAACGGCCGGCTGTTTGATGAAGTTATGTTTCATATCCCATGAACAGCAGCTCCTGAAATCTGTTGGTCTGAAACTGTACTAACATTGTTCCGTTATAGATACAGATTATCAATTGGCTTCGCTCTACGTACCTAAGAAATGGCTCATATGTTGGCTTACAAATCAACTAGCTTGAACAAAATCTGCTAAAATGACTTTTACAATTTAGAATTAATTTTAAAAGAATAGATTATTTATATTAATTCTATCTTACAGAGAATATTTTCAATGATACTTTTTGGAGAGTTGATTTTTTAGCTGAAGATAATTAGTTATTATGAATACTAACTGTCCAGTAGGCCTACTTTTTCACAAAAAAAGGAAAAGTAAAATGTTTATTAACTATTTTATAACTATTTTCCTGATTATTTACCTGAATATTAGGGAATTGTATAAGGTATGTAAAACATTTATGTATATAATACCATTTAAAGTATCTAAACTTGTTAAGTGATTATCAATCCAATCATACTATGTAGGCTATGTCTTAATTCACTGGACATTGACATATCCAAATAAACATTTAAACAATTTTCATATAATGAATCACTTATTTTATCAGTAAAACTTGTCATACAATGACTTTTAACAAACTAGACATTGTTAACAAAGCAGATGGCAAATGAACAAGAAACATAAGTAAGCTTTGAGGTGTGGCATAATGATGCAGTTAGTACCAATGTTATAGACGGTCCTTAGTCTTGTCCACATAGTCTTGAAATTGGTATTGAAAATGTTGTATTTTCAGGTTTTACACTGGTGAGCTCATTTTGCAGGAAATCAATCAAATGGGGGGGAGTGGCCATTTATAAAAACAATTCTATCCAGATTGAAACACAAGAGTGTAATTCCTCTAGTAAATTTTGCAAAGAACAAGTTTTTGAGATCACTTCTGTTAAAATAATGGTAAATACTAAGGAAATTCATTTGGCAGCCTGCTACAGAAGTCCAGAACCTGCGCATGAAAATGAATTCATGGGGCTATTCGGAGACTGGCTGGAGACCACCTTGGGTACGGGGCGGCCTGTGGTCCTCGGGGGAGATCTAAACATTGACCTCCTCGGGGGATCGCGGGGGGCTGCGGATCTGAGGGTTCTCCTTGACAGCTTTGGATTAGTACATACAATTGATAGTCCTACAAGGTACAGTGATACAACAGAATCATGCATTGACAACTTCTTCACAAATCAGGAATATATCAATAGCCTAACTTTGAACCCTTTAATTACAGATCATCTTGCAATAAGTATTGATATAGTCTTAGATTTACCTCACACTAATAATAATTATGAGTCAATGCCCTTTAGAGATATGTCCAACAATAACATGCAAGAGTTTAGGTATAGACTAAGTAGAGAAAACTGGTATGATGTTTTTAATGCAGATAGTGTTGATGCCAAATATGAAAATTTTATTTCTACTATGGTGTTTTATCTTAATGTTTCTTGCCCAATTAAAAACATAAAGAAGGTTTCTGGTAAAAATAAGGTTAAGTGTGTTACTAGGGAAATTACACTTTCTAAGGTAAATGTTATGGAGGCTTACAATGCCTGGAAGGTCAATAGGTCTCAAGTAAATAAAGACAGATACAATTCATTAAAAAGAAATCATAGAAAACTAGTTAAAGAAACAAGAGCAAATTTTTTCATGAATAAAATCTCACAATCAAATAATCCTTCCAAAACTACCTGGGAGATCATTAATAGAAATAGACCTACCACAAATAAAAAAGAAGGGTGTGCTAACCTTTCAATAGCTATAAACAATGATGTTACTTCAGATCCGGCAAGAGTAAGCAATAGTTTTAATAATTTTTTTGTTAACATGCACAAAACAGTAGATTTAAATATGCCATCAAAAGAATTTTCAGGTTATCCCCAATCAAATGTAAGTCATTCTTTTTTGAGTGAGTTTCCCATTATACCTTTGGAAACTGTGCATAGAACTCTAATGAAAATGCAGTCAAAGAACTCCACTGGGTTTGATGGCTTATCCATCAAAATATTGAAGTACTGTGCACAGGAAATTTTGCATCCGTTAACAGACATTGTAAACAAGTCTCTTAGTACGGGAATTTTTCCCTGTGAATGTAAGTTAGCTATTGTTAGGCCTCTGTACAAGAAGGGTGATCCTCAGTTTATGGAAAACTACCGTCCCATTTCATTGCTTCCTGCGGTATCAAAGGTTATTGAGAAAATAGTTTGTGAATACTTGCTAAGATTTTTAGAGGGTAATGATCTTTTCTTTAAAAATCAATTTGGTTTCAGAAAAAACAAATCTACTAAATTAGCCTTAATTCACTTCATACAGAACAGTATAGATTCGATTGAAAAAGGTGAAACAGTCGTTGGTTGTTTTGTGGATTTGTCGAAAGCATTCGACTGCGTTGACGCATCGATACTTATTGAGAAAATTGCTGCAGTAGGCATCGGAGGTAATGTGTTGAAATGGATATCGTCTTATCTTTGCAATAGAAAACAAATAACATCAATTAAGCATAAAACTTCATCCAGGTCAGTAGTAAATTATTTTTCAGAGGAACTAGATGTAACAAGTGGTGTACCACAAGGGTCCATTTTAGGGCCAATTCTCTTTCTACTATATGTCAACGATATTTCACAGCACTTAGATACGGATAGTCTGGTAATGTTTGCTGATGATACCACTCTTTTCTCTAAAGGTAAAAATATTCAGGAATTGGAGATCGGCACATTCAACCTTTTGAACTCTCTGTCGCAATATTTCACTGATAATAAGCTTGCAATAAATTCTGGTAAGACTAATTTTGTCCATTTTCAAACCTCTCAGTTAAAAATTCGCAATCCTAATAATTATATTAATGTTTTTCTAGGTGAGTCTGAAATTGTTGAGTCCAATTATGCAAACTTCCTTGGAGTTACAGTGGACTCCCATTTTAGGTGGGATGAACACATTCTGCAGCTGTCTACCAAGATCGCCAAGGGTTTGTATGTGATAAGGGGATTCACATACCTAGGTAACATAAACTTATCAAAATTAATCTACTTTAGCCTAATAGAATCTCACATACAATATTCCATAGTACTCTGGGGTTCCTCGTCCCGTCAAAATCTTGAACGTATCTTTATTTTACAAAAACGAGCCATTAGAGCGTTAGCTGGCGTGCCGCCACGGGCCTCCTGCCGGAATCTGTTTCGAAGCCTCAAAATTTTGACCGTCCCTGCTCTTTACATATATGAAACGATAATATATGTAAAACAAAACAATCTGATTGAAGGTCATCAACATCCTTACAATACAAGAAATAGAGGTTACAAATCTTCTCAGCAACATAGCCTAAAGTTGACAGAAACTAAACCAGAGTATGCAGGTAGAAAATTTTATCAGTCACTACCTGCACAATTCAAGGACATCGGCACATTTTCAATCTTTAAATCTAAGCTAAAACAATTTTTAATAGAAAATTGCGTGTATGGCCTTCCTGACCTTAGTCATCCTTTTTCCCTGTCCTCCCTCCAAGAAGAGTGACGACGGTGGAAACCAGAAATGACAGACTGCATGCCCTGAGTGGGTCCTACGCAGTGCCTCTACATAAGTGATAAGTGATAAGTCATCTGGCCGGCAGCAGTATTTTCGATTTGAAAATTGACAACAACAAAAAATGTGTGCCCGCTAGATTTTTCCTTTTTCATAAAAGGTTATACAAACAATATTAGGTTATATTATGTGACTGTGATATGTAATTAATACCAACAAGAACAATTACATGTATATATGCACTCTTAAAATTTGGCAATCACAGAAATTTAACTAAAATCGGCTTTGCAGCTAATTAAAGAATTGTATTAGTTTATTTTTAGTAGCCTAACATGTATTAATTAATCAAAACCCAAACTTGGCTGCTATTGGTTAGCCTTCATCAGAAAGTGGGCGTTTATTACAATTAGTATTAAAATTATTTTTCTCTATTGTACCTAAGCAATACTAGCATGTGTTTGCGTACTAGTCGCACCAGTTTATATCACACTAGTCACATTAACTTGTTCAACCATTAATTATCACTCTAATTTATTCAACCACTGAGTTTGTATTTATGATATTATACTCAGTATAGCACCTTCATGCTGTTGCGTACTAGTCACGCTAGTTTACCTATATCAAATTAGCTATACCAAACTTTTAAACATACTTATTACAAATTATTTATTACTTTGCTGTATCATCGTTTATTGTCTAGTTATAAGTAAATATTCTTTAATCAGTCGTCTGTGCAATAACGTTTGTAAATGTAAAATGGTGTATACCGTATATGTACAAATATATAAATAAAACAGCCTTTGTTTAAGGCTTACAATTTTGACTGATTCATCATGTAAGCCTATGGTGATTCAATTCCAGCATACCCTTCAGCCAAATATAATTATTTTAAGTCCCAAATGTTTACTTGTATTACTAAGCTTTCTGCTATCAATGCCTTTTTCAATTACAAATCTGCCTATATTTGATACAATGATGTCCAAGATTATTTGTGAATAATTCAGCTAGGATTTAACTGAAACGTTTCTAACGGGTAACGAACATTTAATTGTATTAAAAACATAGATCATTTTTGCTAAAATTGTAAATTTAATAATTTTAGCCTACTTTAATCATTAGAATAATGTACTCCTGATCAATGCCAATTACATATAATAAATAAGTAGTGGTTGTTCTTTCAATTAATTTCTTTGTAGCAATTAGATGAGAAAATATATTTTTCACCATGAGAGTTTTAATTAAGTTAAATGTTGAAATAATGCATGTAACTTTGGGCCCTTATTTAAAAGTCAAATTTATATGTCCCATAATAATAAAAACAAATTTATAATTCTGATTGTTACTGAAAATTTTAAAACACAGCAATAGCCAGGCAAGCATACTTAAACATCAGATCAAGAAAACACTAATATAGGTGAGAACTGCATCTTATGAAAAAGCTACCCCACCAAGACAAACCTAACCAAGGCCTTCAATTATAACAGGAAAGAGGATAATTTGGGAGAAAATTATGAAAATTATAAGCACTTTACATGATTTATCATTAAAATCAAATATTTATTTTGCAATTTTTAATGCTATTTTACTAAATAAGACTAATATCAATAAGGGACCAAACGACGTTGAAAAGGGGATCCGACCTCCATTTTGTGGACATGGGGGAGTGGAGTATACTCCAGCATGCTCTAAATATATTATTCGGAATCGTTTACGAATTATTCATTTCAATTAATATTTATTTGTAACGAATGGAAATTTATCTATGCATTTTTTAATCCATGCTTATAACTTATTGAGGTACACCGAAACTTATATGAAGACGATAAATATTGCCTAGCGACGAAAAATAGATCGAATAAAATACGGAAAATCTCACCTTACCCAATTTTCGTATATCCATAAACTTGCTTTGTATAACAATCCATCACTGCACACCACTTTATAACCAATCATCACACACAAGTAACTTCATATTATTTGATAACTCATGTCATCTTACCTAAAATTGTAGAAAAAGCTGACATAATATTGGACAAAGTCATAAACGCTACGGAACAATAACAAGAGCCGCCATTTGCAATGCTCCTAACTGACATGCGCAAATCAATCCTTTGCATTGTGGGATTGATTCCCGCCGTAAGCTGTACTAGCAGAAATGTATAATAACAACTTAAGTGTTATAACGTAGTTTCCTCGGCTAGTTTATATTTAATTTTAATTATGAAACTATTGTTTTAATATTACTACATATAAATAATTATTATAAAAATAACATAACTTTTAAAAATAATATAAGAAAAAGACAATAAAAATCACTAAAAATAATAACAACTCAGAACTCAAATATCTTTATTTTTTACAATAAATACAATGTACAATAGCGTCATAAATGTAATACATTCCTTACAACGGTATAACTATACAGTTTTAATACATGAAACAAATTCTTTAAAACTGTAGAAAGCTTCTTTCTGCAGTTTTTTTCATGACCCCCTTCCAAACAAAACACGATCTTTTTCAACTTTAAGTGATGATGGTGGGAGTGAATTGAATAGGATAACGCCATTGTATAATAGGTGATTTTAATAAAAAATTTGTGCTGTGGCGTGGATTTTTTAAATTGTTATTTTCACTTAGTGAATAACACGTTCTATTATTTAACTCTATATCTTGAAATAAATTAAAATGTTTATGAACAAAAACAACGACTGCATATATGTAAATACAAGGAAAAGTTAAAATGTTATTGTTAATAAAGAGAGGTCTGCATGAAGAAGTAGACGGTTTTTTTTTAATTATTCTAACTGCACGTTTTTGTTGTTTAAATAGAAATGTTGTTCTTTCATTCTCATGGCCCCACAAGTTTAGTTGGCCACCTCGGCGAACAACATCTGCTATAAGTTTCACAACAAAATTTTTACCCCAATGATTAAAGTGTAAACCACCATGATTAAAAAATCGTATATAATTGGTTTGAAGAGGCACAAATGTAGCAAAATCAAAATTTTTACGCAGTTCCAAAAGACCCGTGTTAACCCTGGAAATGGGGTCATTCAACTCAGGAAAATCGAATCTTAAAGTTATGCCTAAAAGGCTTACAATGTTCATGAACTGAAACGTAATTCTTACTACTATTAGACTTGGGGCTAACTAGACCTTAATGATGTATTTTTCTTTATCAGTTCTGTTGTTTTACAATTGACGTTGTTAGATTCAGATCTACTACCATCTAGTTCATTACCAACAGAAGACGTATTACATTTAAATGGAGGGTGATTTGTATTTCTTAATTTTGTTGTTTTAAAATCTGAAAGGTTGGAATTTTAATTTTTTTTCTCTTGTATATCCCATCCTTAATTTTCAAGTACAGAATAAGAATTATAAAGTTCTATATTGAATTCAGATAGTTTTTTATTCTTATTATTGTGTTTGAGCTATTGAAGCCTCCACTGACCAGTGTCTTTTCTGGTTAAAGTTAATTTTGGTATGATATCATGAGTCTGGATGGTATTTTGACTGTCGCTACTGGGTGTTTTATACTGTGATATAACATTAATTACGTTTAAATCCTTAAATAATAATAATTTTATTGGTTAAAATGTCAGCAAAGTTTTTGTCAGAAGGTACATATTTTATTTCTAAGTACCCTTTGGAAACAATATCCTTAATAAAATGTACCTTAATGCCAACGTGTTTTGACCGTTTGGTATGCTCATAGTTGTTTATCATGGAGTAGCACTCTAGTTGTCTACAAACAGAAGAGCATTGACGTCATTACCAGTAAATTCTGATGCGAGTCCTTTTAATATTTTTAACCCATTTTCAGCTGCGAATTTATCAAAGCAATCATTCCACCATGGTAAGTAAGCAACCACCCTTGTAAGCTTACTTTGGTGTATCTTTGAGACCATAAAGAGCTTTGTGCAATTTAAGAACCTTATTTGTAGGATCATTGACTCCTTGGGGAACTTTTAATATTTCTTCACTGAAAGATCCATTAGGAAGGCACCTGCCAAAATGGAGTTGGCACATCTACATGACGCATTTGCCAATCGTTTTATAAGGCATGGCATGACATTCTTATAGTGGGCATTTTTGCCACTGGAGCATATACAATTGAAGTACAGTCTTCTTGATAACCTTTAGCTACCAATCGAGCTTCCTTCGTTCCGTCATATTTGGTTTAAAAATCCCATCTTGCAGAAATAGCAGTTTTACATTCAGGTAGATCTTGTTCTGTCCAGATGTTCAGTTTTTTATATTGCAGTTCATTATCTATTGCTTCTTTCCACTCGTTGCCAAAACTTATAAATAACTGGTAAACTCATGAATAATAACATTTTTAGAGAGAAAATCTTTTAAGTTTGTTTGTTCTATATTCCTAACCATTGTCAGTTTTTAATCGACTAACATTAAGGGGTTTCGCTTTCATAATTTGAATGAACTCTGTTAGTTTTGCTTCAGTTTCTGATTTTGTTTTTAGAAGATATATATGTACAAAATGTGAAAAATCATCAATTATGGATAGAAAATACCTTTCATCATCTCATGTTGATGGACCTACTGTCCCCTTATGTCGCTATAAATCAGTTATCCGATCCTGGTCGATTGTGGCTGTTTGACAGGCTTCAAGGGCAACTTTGTTGCTTTTCCCTTTTGACATGAGGCACACTTCTCTTTAGAGTAGGGTAGATTAAATATTTTAATACCCTGTCTGTTCAGATGGTATTATCTTAAATGCTACAAATTTGATCTTGTAAGCTTGGACTCAGATGAATCACGTTAGAGAGGCTCTAGATGTCAAAGTATTTTTCGATTTGAAAGTGACAATAAATAGACCATTATTGTCATTACTACTAATAATACAAGTGTTTTTCATAATTATTGTCGCTCTACGACGTTCACTAACACTTTATAACTAGCTTGATTTATACGTTGAACTGAGAGTAAATTATCTAGTAGGTTCTCAGTAATTAGTGCTACAATAGTTATAGGTCTAATACATATCCCCTCTTCTTCATTTATTGAGTTAAGTAATAGTTTACCACACTTAATAGTTTGACCATTGGATACCTTTGAAGTTACTGGAACAATTCCAACAACATCGGCCATATAAGGTTCCATTGTGCACGTAATAAATTATTAGTTGATCTTGAGTCCAAAATAAAATTGGCCTCACCATTTACAAAATATTTGATTTCGGTAGACAAAGCAATGAAAGAAATACTTCAATTGCTACTCTCTTCTTCTTCAGCTAAGTTAGCGTTATTTTGATATTAGATTTCGAATTATTCCATCCACCTCGAAAACATGCTCCTCGGTAGAAGTTACAATATCACTGTACTTGTATGGGTGGGTCAATACCACTGTAGTCTATGGGTGGGTGGGTGGATTAATACCAGTGTACATGTATGTTGTGGTAGGTGGAAATAAATATGGATAGTTTTTTCATGTAATGATTTGCAATGACTTTGAAAGTGTGCCTAATTGTGAAAGCACCATCATCATGATACTTCTCGAATTACTCAGATGATTTGAGGCCCACTCCAGGTCTCCTCTCGTTGTGTGCCCACAGTAGTCCTTCACACATATAGACATAACAGTAACCCAGTTACTTAGGAACAAACTGTTGTGAAGATTGTAGGCAATAGGTTCTATGATCGGCCCTCTTAATAATGACATGGCCTATACTCAATGTTGCTAATCATCTAATATTTTGTATCTTTATAACTATTCTATGTATTTAATACTAACCCCCCCCCCTGTTACGTATATCATCAATACCACTGTACGTGTATGGGTGGGTGGGTGGGTCAATAGTACTGTACGTGTATGAGTGGGCAGGTGGGTCAATACCATTGTACATTTATGGGCGGGTGGGTAAGTCAATACTATTGTACATGTATGGGTGGGTGGGTCAGTCAATACCATTGTACATGTATGGACAGGTAGGTGGGTCAATACTATTGTACATGTATGGGCGGGCGGGCGGGTCAATACCATTGTAAGTAAATAAATAAATAAATGGTTTAATGCGTAGAACATAATAAAAATATGCATTGCAATCGTCAAGCTATTCACTATTGCTATTCGCTATTGTGGGAAAAAAAAGACTAATTATTAGACTGTCTATTAGGAGATCTATAAACTCCTATGACAGTCAGTTTGTCGTACTGTTCTGTCCCAATATTAATTCCTGTGACCTCAAAATCTAGATCAGTCGCAAAGGGAACTTCAAAAGGGTAATGATTCTCTGAGTTTTTTTACAAATACTACCACACCATATATATATTTTAAAAAATATTTTTAAGTTTAAATATAATTTTCCACATTTTTTGACTTTATATGTTTTACTTCGTATGTTGTAATTTCTATATTGTATTTCCTTGTAAATGTTTATATTTGAAATAATATCTTATTATGTATTAAGTGTATTATGTTGGTTAAGTGGTAAAGAGGGCTTTGCACCCCTAACTTTATGTGTTTAGTGCTAATGTGTTTATAGAATTGTTCGATGCAATAAATGTCAGTTTTTTTTTTAATCTCCCAATTGGCCTGATCGTTAAGCTGCATCAAATGCTAACCTACTGCTATGCTCAATTCAGAGGCCGCAGTATACTGTCTCAGTTCATGTTGTGAAAACAATATTCATTACTGCACCCTTGAGTCGATTTTTGCAGTTGAGACATTTGGACTTGGTAACTGCAATGGGCTACACTACTGCAATTGAAGAAATACTTTTAACTCTGAAGGAAAATGCCGAAAAAGAGTCAAAGAAAATATATGAGCAAGTACAAGCAAAGGCCAATAATCTTGAAATTGAAGTACGCACTCCACGATTAGCAGAATAGCCGTTTCCATATTCTTAGATCGATTCGTACAACAACTTCAATCTCGTTTCATTGACCACAAAGGCATTTTACAATCTTCGATTGCGTCGTCATGGTCAACGCAATCGAAAGCCTTGCTCAGGTCACAAAATGTGGCATGGGCAAAGACTTTGTTTTCAATGGTTGTAAGAATTTCACAAACTAGTTTATCCATAGCATCTGTGGTTGGTCTCCCTTTTCTAATTCCATATTGAGACATGTTCAAGATATGTGCTAATATAGATTTCGAATGAGTGTAGATGAGCGAATATAGTTATTGTTACAAACTAAAGCCGACTTAGAAAGTGTCATTTTAATTAATAGCCCAATGACAATTAGGTCTACACAGCTTAAACTAGAGATACCAAGTGATCTTGTAATCTCAGAAACAGATTCGACTAAGTAGTTATTATACATACATGTCAGGGGAAATCAAAACGTTGTGACAATTAATTAAAACTTGATTGCTTTTAATAACATCACAAGCTAAATTGACTGTAACATTGCTATTTTCAATGTACTTCACATTGTGAGCCAACTTAGTCTCTTTAATGGCAAGCTTGTTTTTTATTATTATTATTTTTTTTTTTATTTTATTTAGATCAGACAATTTATTTTGGATAGTATCAGTTTTAAAGTTCTCATCTGAAATGATCCAAATCTAATAGCCTACTTTTCATAAAAACTAGCTTTATCGCATTTCTCAAGCGTCTCAGATAAGGACTGCCCAACAATGCCACCTGCGGTCGACCCTGCTTTCATTGAGAAGTGTTTGAAAAACATTCTTAACAAAGACAGTGACGTTTTTGACAACCTAGTAGTTAAGTTGTCCAAAAAAATTGAAGAAACGGTTTATAATGCAGTTTCTGACGCCTTAAGACCCTTTAAGGAGGAAATTAATTCTTTGAAGGGACAAGTGTCGAAGCTAGCTGAGATGGTGCAGAGTCTGGACAAACAACTGTTGCAGAAGACGGATGACATTCAGCAGTACCAACGTAGGAACTATGTTCGGGTCTTTGGAGTCCCTGAGAAGCCAGGGGAGGACACAGATCAGCTGATGGTCAGCCTCTGCCAGGACCAGCTTGGAGTGGAGCTTCCGGTAGCCGCCATCTGTTGCTACCACCACCTCGGACCTGTGCCGCAGCCCCGCCCTGATGGCTCCAAGCAACACCGGCCGATCATAGTACGGTTCGTTAGCTACAGAGATCGGCGAAGAGTGTTTGCCGAAAAGAAGAAATTGAAAGGATCTGGGATGGTCATCAGGGAGGATCTTACGAAGCTGCGTCTGGAGGTGTTCCGGAGGGCTTCAACCATCTTCGGAGTCCACAACACATGGACTGTAGACGGTCGGGTGATGTGGATCGACGGGGACGGCCGTCGGGGGAGTGCCACTCGAATGGAGAACCTGCCTGTTACCGCTGCTAAGACGTAAGATATTTAAAGTAATCATGAACAAATTTGTATTCAAATACATAGACAACAATATAAAATTAATATTTATTAAACCTTCATGTGCTCAATCTTAAGTCGTCATCAATGTTTTCTTTAAATATTAGTTACAAATATATTTTTATTGATTTATTATTACTATTTGATTATTAATTACTATGTTTACCGTTATTATTTAGGTCAATTCAATTAAAGAAAAGTAAATGTTGTCTTTCATTAAATAATAGTTTCACATTTAATTTCATTTATTTATTATTATTTTTACTTTTACAACGTTTTCTTTATTATTATTATTATTATTATTATTATTATTATTATTATTTGTGTATATTTAAAGACAAATTATTGTCTTCTTAATGTTCCACTTTCAACAGCATATTAACACAATTATTATATCCACATTTAATTAGTATTTACATCACTGCAACCCATTATATAGCTAAAATTACTTTGTTAGTAGGTTACCTTGCATTGTTGTTGTTAGGATGTATTTATGGTGAGTGTGTGTGTGTGTGTGTGCGCGCGCGCGCGCACGCGCGCGTGTGCGTGTATGCGTGCGTGCGTGCGTGCGTGCGTGCGTGCGTGCGTGCGTGCGTGTATGCGTGCGTGCGTGCGTGTATGCGTGCGTGCGTGCGTGCGTGCGTGCGTGCGTGTGTGTGTGTGTGTGTGTGTGTGTGTGTGTGTGTGTGTGTGTGTGTGTGTGTGTGTGTGTGTGTGTGTGTGTGTGTGTGTGTGTGTGTGTGTGTGTGTGTGTGTGTGTGCGTGCGTGTGGTTTAGAATAGTAAGTTTTTATTTATTTATTATTATTATTATCACTTCCCCCTATAAACTGTTTACTAAAACGTATGCCAATTTAAGTATAATGTATGAAAGACGTACTTCTGCATTAATGTTGAGCATTTTGAGTATCTTTTTACACTTTTTATTGTTATTTTAAAGTAAATTCATAATCATAATTGTGTATAGCTCTATTACATTTATTTATTTTCAACTTGAAGTCAAACCAACTTTAATTACCTTTGTTTTTGTTGACTCAGAGCCGATCTAGGAAACGTTGGCCTATTATATATCCATATTTAATATGTATAAGTATCTTTAGTTTTGTTGTCATGGTGTGATTGTTGGTATGATTGTAGTATGAATAGTGTGAATGGTTCCTCCAAAATGTTGTGCCGTCCGCTGCCGGTCGCGTTGTGCCTGTGGTGTCTCACTCGCTCACCGTGATACCTGACGCTCCTCCCGCCCTGCAGACACACTCGCACCCCCTGCCTCAACTTCTCTGCCAAACTCTCGCCCCTTTTTCAAATACTCTCAAGGCAGCTCACGTTAATGCACAATCCCTCTTCTGTCATATTGACGAATTCATGACAATATTTCTATCATCTCTTTTTGATATCATATTAATATCTGAGACTTGGCTTAAGCCTTCGTATAGTGACAAAAGTGTCGAGCTATTTGGTTATAGTTTATTTAGAAATGACCACCTTCACAAACGATGTGGTGGTGTAGCAATTTACGTAAAGTCTCACCTCCCTTGTAAAATTATATTTTCTACAAACACTTTAATTCCAGGAAGACCTGAGTTTATGTTTATTGACGTTAATCTAAATGGAACACACGTTTTAGTTGGTATTTGTTACTGGGCACCAAATCTAGGATACTTAGCTGATTTTGAACATATTCTTCTTGACCTTATGGCTCGGTACAGGCATGTAATTGTCAAGGGAGATTTCAATATCGATTTGGTGGGTCAAATTACTTACAACAAAACATTTTTGACAACTATGTTTGACTCCTGTGACATGAAAATACTACCACTTCAGCCCACCCACCACACTGTGACTGGTAAGGTGATACCTGGTTGGATATTATTGCCGTTAACGATCTCACCCATGTCGCACACCATGAACAACTCCCTGCTCCTGGCCTATCTAAGCATGATCTCATCTTCTGTGCCTACAAACTTCAGCCTCCTAAATCACAACCCAAATATATTCAACATAGAAATTATAAAGCCATAGATTTTGAAGAATTTCTTTTCGATTTGCATGTAACTCAGTGGGACGATGTACTTTTTTCCCCTGACGTTGATACTATGGTACAGGCATTTAATAACATCTTAATTACCTTGTATGACAAGCATGCTCCTTTGATTACGAAAAGAGTTACAAAGAAGCCTGCTCCTTGGCTTACTGATGATATTCGACGCCTTCAAAAAGCAAGAGATCTATCGTTTACAAGAGCGAAACGCTCAAATTTACCTGAGGACTGAGTATCCTATAAACGTCTTAGAAATAGTACTCAACAACAAATACGTAATGCAAAAGCTAGGTACTACTATAGATCCTTTTCTGGTCTCCACCAATCATCTAAAAAATTATGGTCCAAAGTCAAAGAAATGGGACTTGGTAAACCCATGGTTGAAAAATCTATCAACATCGATATCAATACCATCAATGATTATTTTGTAAATATACCAGAGGACCAGTCAGGAGTTCCTGCTTACATCGACCAACTTCATACATTGCCCTTACCTCATTTTGAGGAGCAGTTTTCCTTTTCATCTGTAACGGAGGCTGATGTGTGTAGAGCAGAATTGATTAATAGGCAATTCCTATTAAATTTATCAAAGATACTTTGCCTGTCACACTCCCAATAATTACATTGATTTTTAATAGATCTCTCATGTCTTCCACTTTTCCAAACATTTGGAAAAGTGCTATTGTACGCCCACTTCATAAATGCTCCTCTCCCCTGTCACCTTCTGATTTCAGACCTATTAATATCCTCCCAGCATTGTCCAAGTGCCTTGAAAGAGTAGTACATGAGCAGCTATCATCATTTATCGAACGTAACAATATTCTGTCCAATTTTCAATCTGGATTCAGACCACAACACAGTACCACATCTGCACTTCTAAAAATAACTGACGATATTCGTCGTGCCATGGACAGTAGGCAATTGACACTCTTAACTTTATTTGATTTTTCTAAGGCCTTCGACTGCGTTGTTCACCCTCTTCTCTTACTTAAGTTGAAGAGGAGTGGATTTTGTGATGGTTGTGTTGACTGGGTGAGGTCATATCTATCTGACCGTAGACAGTGTGTGAAAGCTGGTAATGGTGCTTCACATTTGAGATCTGTTACTAAAGGTGTACCTCAGGGTACAGTGATAGGGCCACTTTTCTTCTCTCTTATATAAATGACATAATTAATGTAATTTTAAAATTTAAATTTCACTTGTACGCAGATGACTTGCAGATATATCACCACTTTTCAATTATTGACTTGGTCAGATGTGTATTTCTTATGAACTCCGACATACAAGCTATTAGCTCTTGGGCACTCCGCCATGGATTGAAACTGAATGAAAATAAAACCCAAGTCATAATAATTGGTTACAGCAAACTTCTTAACAAACTTAACTTCAATGATATCCCGAAACCTATTCTCAACAACCAGGCACTTGAATACAGTGACAAATCACGTAACCTTGGACTCACTATTACTAGAACCTTGGGATGGGCTGAACAGGTAACTGAGATTTGTAACAGAGTGTTTGCAGGCATACACAGTTTGAAACGGTTTGCACTTTACCTACCACTGAATGTCAAAGTGTTGCTAGTAAGGGCTCTAGTTCTCACTCACCTTAATTATTGTGACGTCGTGATTAATGACAAGTCTGCCGAGTCTCAGAGACTTCAACGTGCACAAAATTACTGCATCAGATTCATATTTCATCTTTCAAGAAGAGATAATGTAACCCAATTCTATGATCAACTTTCTTTTCTAAGAATTAAGGGGCTCTATGAATTTCACACGATTTCTTTCTTACACAAGGTATTGCACACGAAGTCTCCTAAATATCTGTATGATAACTTCAAGTTTTTGTCTCATGTTAGTGCCCGGGAAATACGCAGGGGTGCTTCGCTTCTCTGTATTCCTACTCATAGAACTTCAATATTTAATAAATCGTTTACCATAAATTCTTGCCGTCTGTGGAATTCCCTTCCAGATAGTATGAGGAACATTGATAACTGTTATCGCTTCAGGGTGGAGGTAAAAGCCTTTCTCCTGGGGGTCCGATGATAGCCGGTAGTGTTTGGCAAGCATCTGGAGGATACGTATGAATGTGGTTTGTAAGTTTTTCTTTTAGTTTTTATGATTTACTATTAAGTTAATAAATGTGTGAATGAGCGTGTGCTCCAGTTGAAGAGAGCGTGTGTGAGGGTGTAAGTAGAATTTCATAATTTTATTTTTATTTCTAGGTCTGTTAATTTATTTTATACTTGTAATTACATATATCATTTCACTATGATTATTAATATTATTTACTTTAAGATAGTTAATTTTTTTGTATTATAATAGTTATTGTTTCTTTTATTTAGTTGTAATTACTATATTTAAAAACAAAACTGTTATAATTGTAATTATTTTTGTATCAGGTTAAATGGAAGCAGGAACTTTCTAGTCCCAACTTCGCCTGGTTAAATAAAGACGTATTTCATTTCATTTCATTTATTTGTATAACATGAGTGTTTGGGCTTATTACTATCATTTACCTTGACAAATTTAATTTTATCCAGGTCATTTATATTATTAATCAAAATATTGTGAACAATTTTGAAAACATTCTCTGCATTAAAAAACATAGGCCTATTCATATGTTCATTCATATCATAACGACTTAAATTTTCGAATAATTTATGAATGGCTGATATTGGTAAACACATTTTGAAAAAATTTCCTTGTTAATCCTATATCTGTATATAGGAAGATGTTCATCTTGACAACTTTTATTAATATCTATAACTATGCCATGATGGTCAAAAAAAGTAAAAATGAAAATGTCACAAGAAACAGTAATTAAGTTAGGTTGACTAGAGATAAATACATTGTCTAGACAATTTTTATACTTATCTATAGTAATCTTTTATCACTAAGAAAATTTTACTCACGTAAACTAACAAAGGTTACATTTCATGTAATGTATTATCAATAAAATAAAGAAGTGTCAACTTTTTAATGGCTAATTATCGCCAAGATTGAAGCTATTTGTTGCTAAACGTAATACGGTTAATCTTTTCATATCTGAAACCCACTTTATTGATTTTTTTTTACCTTTTGAAACTGAAGAAAGGTAAGAAAAAATACCAGGTTATTTGGAAGGTTTAAGCAAATCTTCAGGGATATTTCTATAATTATTTAGTAACCACCTATTTATAAAATCTTCTCGAATCTTATTTATTTGATATGCTATAAAATGGGCTTGGATACAGTACCGTATGGTTTTTAGCCGACAATATGTATGGTTAAATATTATACCCTACTTATGAATTGTGATTAAATTTGAAAATATTTGAAAACTACAAATTATACCCTCCCCCAAACCATTGTAAAAATATTGTAATGCAAACCCACATTTTTTGTGTACAGGGAATGAATGTATCTAAACAACTAAAAAGAGTTTCACTCCTAAGAAAATTCAATGCCACTGTAGTATAATATGTTCTGGTAAATTTATAGGTTCTTTCCTTTTCAAGGATTTCACAAAACAGTAGTAGAATAGACCTTCTATTATATTAGGTATAGTATATAAGGTCTGTGGTAGTAGATGAAGGTACAGTAGGATTTAACTTTCCTTATTGCAAGCTTTTTATTCACTCTCTGGTTCCTAACCCCATATTAAAAACCTCTGGGAAATACTGCCAGGCATGCAGCATAGCGTTTGTGTATTGATCTAATTTGGGTTCAAATTGACCTGATATATTAATATTTATATTTTAAGGACATTATAAAGATCCTTAGCTGAAATATGCAATTAATTGAAACTAGAATCCTGTCACACAATTCTTACACATGAGAAGCCGACTAGAGTTCATGTAATTTGAATTCGATTTAAGGCAGTTCGGCCGGCTTTAGGGATAGCTGAATTCCACTCGAAGTACTGATCTACTCATAACCTCTCATGATCTACTCATAAACTGAAACTTGAACTCTCCCCCTCCCCTGGGATAGGGGGGGTATAATTGAGGAAGTCGTATAAGCGCAATCCTGTGGGTGCGGGTGTTGTGTCTCGCTGTACGTGTGCGTAGTGATTATATTGTAATATAAAATGAGGGTAAAAGTACAACCAAAAGTTGATTATATAAAGTTAGTCAGTTTTGTAAATTGTGTGATATTAAAAAGCATATGATGCCAAACACGAAATGATATTTATCGTCGTAATAAAATAAAAGCAAACATAACATTAATTATTTAAAATCATATTTACTAAGTTGCAGTAAAATTATGTAATTTAAAGTAACTGATGAGCAAGACCAGTCCTGTGAGGATCTGTTTTTAAAATTTGGGAACAGTCGGGAAAAAGGTTTCTTATTTCTGTATGTACCGAGAAAGCCCAAATTCCTATCTTTGATGTGATGTATTTATAACTATAAACATAATTTTAACGAAAGAACTATATGAGAGGCGTTTCATAGCTGATATAAAGTCATTGAAATCGAAAAAATCGAATTATTTTTGACCAAACAGCCTTAAAGGCGTTAACTAATAATTTAATAACCGTTAACTTAATATTGATATATTTTATTGTGGATTAAAAAAACACTAACAAATGAAACAGTTAATATAATATATTCAGGCCCCAATTTGCCAATGAGCAGATTGAGCAATTGCCCAGAGCGGAAATTTCTTTAGGGCAGAAAAATTTTGGTAAGTTTTTTTTTATTATTTCCAGAATATTATTTAAAAAACGGGAACGACACAACAAACTTGTTAACTTGCGTGGGCCTCGTAAGAGATCTGGTTATAAGCAACTGTCTATTGCTGTAGCTTAGCATTTCGCATATTTTGGTGGAGTGCAGGCAGCGTTATTTTAATCGACATGTTTTGTGTTTATTTTTTAAAAAACGAATTGGTTTTAAAATTAAAAAATTAAAAATACGCAAACTGGTACCTTTAAAATCCTGTTCATGTATGTTTCAATTTGAACTAAATACGTAGGTAGTTATACATTATTTTTCGTATTTAAAAAAATTACTATATGTATTTTGTATCAACAGTACACACATTTCAGGTTAATACCTAATATTATGTTATTTTAAAAAAAAAGTATATGGTATCAGCCCACAATTATTCGGGTGACCCAAATTATTAGAAATAAACTTAAATATTTGTGATTCCTTAATAGTATTTATTAAGGAATCACAAATATTTAAGTTTATTTCTTTTATAGGGAGGCAGCTACAATAGGTTTTGCTCAGGAAATAGGGGCCTGCCGAATTTCAAGTTCATGTTTACTCTTATTCTTATCCGATCTCAACTCAATGCCCAGGTTTACCTCTTATCACTTAGTTTAGCCAGCTTATGTCAATGACAGCTGGAAGTACTTGAAGATATTTTCATACCGGCTTATCATTTCATTCGGCCGTTCTTTAAGCTGTCTCTACCATTTTTTTATCTACATTTGATATAAAATAATATCTTGTGTACTTTCATTCTTTGACCAAATCAAGAACTTAGTTTTTCAAATGAAATTGTAATTTATTTGTTTGCCTAAAATATCTCATTTAAAAATAGGCCTTGTAATCCAATCAGTAATTATTATAATAGATTATTGATAAGTGATAACAAATAGGTATTTAAATTTATATATCAAGACGTCCAATTCTTAAACATTTATCATGACAGATCCTTTTCTTGGCTTAGTTCATAATTTACAAATGTTGATATTAATATTTTATGGAGCATTTTTCTGTTTTCTCTCAGATCTGGTTACTTTACCAAGACCGAAATTAAAGGTAAGTCATAAATCCATATTTACTTTGGTTATGTCAGTAAAAATGCATTTTTCAGGTTGAAAAAATAATTGTACTACAAAACCAGTTATAAATTTCTGTTCAGCATAAAAGAAAGAACACAAGAAATGAAAAAAGTCAAAAATAAAGATTTTTAAAAAAGTTGGGTTTTCTATCAGATAAAAAACTAGTTTTTCGTTTTTTCGGCAAAAAAACAAGTTTTCCGCGGAAAAAGTTCTTCAAGGTAATAGAAATTCATATTTCACCACTTTTTCAACAAGAAATCGTATTTTCAGAGTTTGCAAGAAATTGCATTGTTACCATTTATATAAATATTTTTCCCTTTTCCGTATTTATGCGCTTTCTAGAATCTAGATGCCTCACCAATCTTGAATTTTTTATCACCTTTATTTGTAAAATACTAGTTCTCTGATTTTCCAGAGAAAGTTTCCCATATTATGAAATTAACTCTCATTATAGAACTCAATTCTAACCTTTTAAAACAACAAATTTTAATATTTTTGAGGTGAGTGGAAACAGCATAAGTTACCGAAAGTTGATATAGACCTTTAGTTTTTCAGCAACTCAAATCAAGTACTATATGCTATGAATAAAAGCAAAATTTTCCAAATTTGTTTGGTGGCAAGAAACTCCATAAATACCATATAAATAAATAAAATAATTGTAGGCCTAATAATTTGTGTTAGCCCTTGATTTGGCAAAAGAATAAATTTAGTGAAGTCGTTTTCAATTGTTTTACCACTGGCAAGTGATTAGTCTCTAATCCTTTTTGTAACCATTATTTTAAACATGCTTTTGGTACTGAATACTAAATAGATCATATTATATACAAGATCAATCGAGGTGGTTAATGTTTTAATCTGATATCAGCCAGCCTAGGACTATTGCTTATTGAATTGTAACGTGTAATATTTAAACATCAAAATTATAAAGTTGTGGTACAAACGCTGGTTTGCTGGCTTTGCTCACTCGCTTCAAGAGCTAAATAAGTATTGTAACATTACTCTCTCATTTTGACTTGGTAAATATCATTTCCAAGGGAAGGATGTGGGCTATAACACTGTACATTTCTTTGTCAACAAGTGCATCTGTGTCGAACTCATGGTGATTGTTCTCCATACCCTATATAAATTTCTTTGTGAGCGTTGTTTTCGTCATTTCTATAGTGGCAGATGACTAGTTGTCCTTAGTTTTTCTGTTATTTTGGACCTATAATTTAGATTCTATTCAACCATACCAATATTTTCCATGAGAAATGAGCAAAATGCTTATATCTTTTATAGACTCTACTCTAACAAGCCTAGAGCAGATGTGTGTTTATGAACAGTATTGTAAACAGTCTTTTTCCAGTTATTGCTCAACTTCTGAGACCAATCATAAGTGTTGCATATGAAAAAAAGGGTGTTCTTAGTTTTGTGGTCCGGATAAATACCCAGTGGGTAGTTAATAAAAAATGGGTATCTACCCCAAACCCAGGTAAGTTAAAACCTAAAAACTGGGTATTTATAATTTTTATTGAATTTAGAACAGATTGAATTGTCTTTTTGAAATTCCCATAGTGTGAAGATCTTAAAATGATGACTAAAACTGTTCTCTAACTTCTTATATGGTGTCCACAAGTATTTTACTTAGCATGATCAATATAAATACTGATGTCCCGAGTAGGCCTACTTATTATTGTTATAGTTTTTTGGTATTAAATGAACGTAGTCTTACTAAAAATGACAATAGATAACAAACATTAATTAGTGTGTTTCATATATTGTTATTAATAGGCCCACCTAAAAAATACAGAACCTTTTTACTAATTTTAACAGTTTGATTCATTTTAATTTTAAGAAACTATCTGAACAATTTACATTCTCTTGACAATAGTCAAACAATTGTCTGATATACAAAATATCATCCAAGTAAATGGTGGATGTAAATAAATCCCTTTCCTTTGAGATATGTCAATACTGGCTTAACAATTTTTGTGAAAATGAAAGGGCTTGTATATTTAACCCAAATGGCAAACGGGTATATTGTAAAGCTCTACCCTGAATTGGAAATTTCATGTATTTCTTATTGGAACCATTATTGGCACTACAAAAAAGGTATTTGGTTAATTTAGCCTCCTTAAAAATTCAGCTTCGTTTCTGTTCTCAGATTTTCCAATTAAAAATGTTCCTTGAAAACATGCTTTTTGAAAGATTTAAAGTTCAAAATGAATGAATCTGTACTATCTGGCTAGGGGATTGTAAAATAAGGACATAAATACTGTCCCTCTAAATAGTTACACTCTTCAATGGCTCCTTATTCCAGTAGGGAATTGACAGTCAATAGACAATATTCTTTATTTGTTACTTCTTAAAGAAATACAATGGTGTCAAAAGGTAATATTCTTACTTTACAATCTTTGTGTCTTATTTTACAAAAATTTAAATAACTCCTTGATTGAGTATACGGGTCACTCCACTAACCAGTTCTGAAGTTAATTTTTAATTGGTTTCCTTTCTTGTTCTTGATGTGCTGTGGTAGTACATTGAAGATTTTGCGGCCAATCTAAGAAGGCTTTTTGCTAAATTGTGTTGTGTGGTATTCAGTTGGGAGACTGTAATCAGTTCTTCTAGTGCAATAGGAATGGATATCTTCATTTCGCGGAAGGTTCAGCTGACTGGTGTATATGACAACTGCAGGTATGTAAAGTGATGTGACTGTCAAAAGCTTAAGTGATTTGAAGGCTTCTCTACAGCTATCTGTAGGACCCAGACCAGCAAGTGTTCTAACAGCTTTTTTCTGGATGATCAGAGCTTTATTAAGGTTGGTCTCAGATGTTGCACCCCAAGAGATTAAGCCATATCTAATATGGGATTCCACTATTACATAGTATGCTGTCATAGCTACTTCTAGGCATCCTATCCACATCATTCTTTTAACTACATATACCCCAGACGAGAGTTTCTTAGTCAACACATTAATGTGATCAGTCCAAGAAAGGTCAGCATCAAGTGTCAGCCATAGTAGTTTTGAATTTTTTTCTAATGAAATATTGGGAATATCTAGAATTTGGTCATGTCTCCTGCTAAAATTTATATGTGTGAGTTTTATTAGATTTAAAACTAAGTCATTTTGAAGGCAGTATTGGAGTGCTTTGTCTATTGAAGATGAAATATTGGCTACTAATTTTTATGGTGTGTCGTTAGCAAATAAAAGAGTTGTATCATCCGCATACACTACAGTCTCAAGATTGTCATTGTTGATAAAAGCAGAAAAATCATTAGTAAGAAGAATATATGAAAAAGGACCAAGAACTGAGTCTTTGGCACGCCTCTGTGTATTGGTCGTTACTTGGATCTGTATACACATTTGTTTCCATTAAGGTTTTGTTGAATTTCGACAATCTGTGTCCATTCATCTAAGTAGCTTGCTATCCAGTCTCTAGCTAGGCCATCAATTCCTAGTGCTGAAAGTTTTCTAAGTATAAGTTCGTGATCCAGACAATCAAAAGCTTTACTGTAATTCAGTACGATAGCTGATACATGCTTGCCATTCTCCAAGTTATTTATGATATATTCATTCAAGTCTGTAACAGCTGTCGTCGTGGATCTTCCTTTGAGAAAACTGTGCTGGTTTTTTTTGCAATTAACTCATGTCTGCAGGTGGCCCAGCATTCTTGACAAAGCAATCTTTTCTATTATTTTTGAAAGTGTTGATATTATAGTGAAATGGGGTGGTAATTTTCTGGTTTCGTGACAGAACCTATCGTATGCATTGGATATATTTTGGCTACTTGCAGCAGGAAAGTGCCCTGAACTAAATGATTGATTTATTATGCTGACCAATTGAGGTGCCAATTGTTCAGCACAGTGTTTTACTACTTTTGAAGGTACTTCATCTACTCCACAAGATAGCTTAGATTCAATGACTTCCTTGGTACTTGTTGGTGTTAATGTTAGTAACTGGGAATTGCTTTGTGGGTAAATGGTCTGGTGGTTTATTTGTGTGTTTTTAAGTTGTTCTCGGTTTTTCTCCAGGGTGGCATCTGCTATTTGTGAAAAATATTTATTTAGATGTTCAGCAATTATTTCATTTCAGGGCTTTCTTCTATATTTCCTCCTATTTCTTCAAATTGCATATTTGCTTCATCTTTTTGTTTACTCTGTTTTTCTGTGTTGACTGTGTCCCAAATAGCTTTGGATTTGTTGTCTGCTTGATAAATATAATTGGCAGTTGTGCTTCGTCTAAGATTTCTAAGTTTGATGTCATAGGTTTTCTTTTTTGCTGCCATTACTGCTTTGTCATTATCATTTCCGGTAAGTTCATATCTGTGTAGTGTGCTTAAAAATTCTTCTTTTAACATTTTTGCTTCTTCGTTTTAGTAAACTTTAGAATTTCTTTTTTGATTTGCTCGTACTTTTTTCTTAGGACACACAAGGACTAATGTTAGTCTAACAGTTGTTAAAAACGACTTGTAACTCTCTTCAGCATCAGGTGCATTGTCATTTTTAAATGAGCTAGTTCTGTTTCAGACCTTCTTTTGTCTCTGAGATGGTATTGTATTTGGAGATATCTAATCATATTTCTTATGATTGGAATCTTATATCCTGATTCTATGCACCCCAATAAAAAGGAATCTTTAGCAATTTTCTTCTAATGTTGGGAAAAATACTTCAACCTATCCGTGATCTTATGTAACTGTAGTTTTTCCTAGGGTTATTTCCCGGTTTTGTCTTTAACCTATTTCTTCACCGTAATTTTGCAGCAAAGTGATTGTAACATGTATTTTCACTATATATGTATATGTGTATATAATGCAGTTAAGGTGTTAATTAACAAAGGAATTCTATTTATATACAGTGAAACCTAGAATATCCGGCCTTGTGATATCCAAAACCTCTGATAACCGTCCTGGGTGGCTCATTGACAAAGAAGGAATATTCGTTCAGAGCACTTAACCTTGGGAGAGGTGCCAGGTGGGGAGCGTAATGAGGGATTTCTCCACAACAAACATCGCCTACGCTATTTTTGGAAACATTGCCCCCAGGTGTCAGTAGATCAAAAAGTTGCTATTGACAGTGTCACCATTCCCTTTGCGCTAATAGGAGTTATCCTAGTAGACTGTATTTTACTGTTTCACTGTTTTTAATTTTACTGTATGTTCTAAAATATAATCAAATTTATAATCTTTTAATTTTTTTTGTATTTACATTATGTATCAAGAAATTATCTTAACCACAAAATATGATACTAGGAGGCCTTATTTTTGTTAAATAAAACTGTGTGCTATTTTATAAAATTATATTAAATATTTTAGAAAACCCTTACAACTTAGTACTAAACAGTTCATTAATTACGTAGTTCCTTCAAAACATAATTGTAACACCCACGAGGCATTTGCTATACGAAAACCACACCTTATTTATAGTAATTCTTCAAAGTTATTTGGCTTACTCTTTCGCCATATTAGGCCGGATATGACAGGTTTTACTTATTAGTAAAATGTTAAAAAAATCACAGTAATTATTAGAGAATCGTAGAATGATAAAGCAATAAAGAGATTATCATCAAGAGTAAATTCAATTGTTCTTATTACATGATTTTTATAAATAATCAAAATTCCGGGGTGAGGAGTATATTCTTCCATTTAGGATATCTCAATTAGAAAAAGGTTTCTGTCTCAGGTATTTATTTATTTCAACGATTTCACCATTTTCACATATATGATTAAAAAAAAAAAAACCATTACAAGATAACTTTATTGCATAACAACAATAAAGCAAGCTTAAACATAAAGTAATATAAACAAACATTTAAAGAGTAGATAAGCAATAGATAAATAAACTATTTGAAAGAACTATTTACAACACATGCATCATGAACTGTGTGATCAGTAGGCTATAGATAACTACAATAATATAGCAATTTGTTTTTTGAAACCTCAGTTGAGCTACAGAAGAAGTCCAGTATGTTTGCAGTTTCGCTACCAGATCTCAGCAACCTGGAAACACCCTATGATATGCATATGATGTAGGCATGTACTTCCGTTGAAATATAGCTCTGGAACGGGTGCGATGAGTAATAGAAAAATCAATACTGTGCAAAAGATCTGGGCAGTCCAGTAGTCCTGGGTTATGTTGAGTTAAATCTTGTTTACTTACTATCTTTCTCCATTCTGCTATGTCTCTAGTAATTACTTATAAATTATCATGCATGCTTAAATGTCTTATAGTGGTTTTAAATTATCTTAATATCTCTTATTTTGGACAACCTACAGCTCTTCTTCCACAAGGGGTCTCTTTCCAGCCTAAATGTTAGTACTTCTGACTTCAATGCAGGAGATTGCGGGTTCAAATCCCACAGGTCTAACTAAATTTAGTTTGAAGTATTTGGACCGTTGTCCAATGACAATGTTTCATTAGTCAATCAAAAGTGCCACTGACGTTGAAATAAAAAAAAATGCATACAACATGCACTTGCTCTCCATTTTAGCTGATTTTTATTATTGATTTTTATTTGATTTTTAATATATTTCCGAGTATTCTCTGTTGAAAACTTTCAAGATTCTTCTTTTTTTTTTATAACACCCAATTCTCCGTATGTAACTTCACAAGTGGTTTAAATGTTCATATTGTTCAGTTGTAAAATAGTCAACTGTTGTTATATGTTAGCAATTATGTCTACAATTGTGAATTTAACTATCGCCTCTACATGTATGATACTAGCAGTCTGATGCCTTCTTACCAACCCTCGGTAAGGCCTCAGTAGAAATCGCGGCTCAGTCCGCTGCACGTAATTTTCTCTACTACTGGCTCGTTCATAGGCAAGGTTGTGTATCTGTGGGATTCAATCATCTGAATCAATCAGTTCACTGTTGTCACTTCTATTGCCGTGACCCAAGTACCTATGACCAGGAAACTTCACATGGAACACTGCCATGACAGGGAGAGAGACGTTTAATTAATAATATGATTCTCCCACTAGAACTAAAAAAAAAAAAACACCTTCCACTTTGTAGCTGCACAACTGAAAACACTGAACCATGACCATTCTACCGGCTCGTCCGACAATCCTGATAACTTGGTACAGCCTTTGACTGTTCCTCCCTTCTTCCCTGTCTATTTACCAAACACCTCATTGTTCTATCTAGCTACAGTTATGTAGCTAACGGATTAGTACTAATCGTATATGCGCATGTACGTATGATTGCATTGATAAAAAAAAAAATCAGTTACACAAGTGCAAACAAGGAGACACAAAAGAGTGAGACGCAGTGTGACAAGGTTGCAGTTATGTACCTAAGATTGTAAATGCTTGCAATAATGTGCTCAACAGCTCTGTGGTGTGCGTACCACCGTAACTTCTATATAGTTATGGTGATATTGACCAATACGCCCACCTATACCATACATGTATGGTGGTATTGACCATTCCGCTAACCTTTACATGTATAGTGCTATTAGTCCATTTGTCCCTTTTCATGATTTTAGTGAGTAGTAACTTCTATGTGAATGTTATTTTTCAAACTACTTATAACTTTTATAATCAGAACTGAAATATTGTTATTTTGCAGAAAAATAAACGGCTTCAATGGACCAAAGAACAAGTAGTTCAACAGAATACTGAAACTAAATACTTTTACTTGGGAATAATAGTAACAGTAAATCTAATTTATTTTGCTCTAGCATTCGTCATATTAAAAGAGAGCTTCACTTGGTATAATATTGTAAGTAATTTTTGAATACTTTATAGCTTAGTTAAATAAAAAAAATAATTAATGAACAGAACAGTTCACAATGTTAAAGTTCATCCTCTAAACATTATAAATTTTAGTTCAAAAAGTAGATTTTCAAATAATTTTGTGATTTCAAAATTTATACAACAACATTAACAAACCAGCCTCTTGATTTTAATATTCAGTTATTTGATAAAAATTTCCTTAATTGGTTTTTTTTACATTTGAAATCTATCTATTTAA
Organism: Stictocephala bisonia; assembly: GCA_035578905.1. Lineage (NCBI taxonomy): Eukaryota > Metazoa > Arthropoda > Insecta > Hemiptera > Membracidae > Stictocephala > Stictocephala bisonia. The sequence goes on along the minus strand of JAQJVL010000345.1, from coordinate 256,710 downwards.
TATTGTAATTACTCATAAATTAACTATTTACAAATAAAATTTACGTAAAATCTAGAGAGAAAAAAATAGTCACGTTTCAATATCTTTGAAAGTTCTCAAGGGTTAAGCTGTTGTCTAGTAATAAATACAGGGTCTGGGAGAAATAACTCCCCAATTATAAAGTAAAGTTAAGCAGATGAGAGATGGAGCAGAGTAGTAGGTGACGTGTCCTTGAGTAGCATACATGCTGTTTTCAGTGTGTTGTTGTTCAGGAACTGAATCAAAGAGACTGTGGTGTTTGTGTAAACATTGGGTCAATACCTTCTTCTGAACATTCGCCCAGAAGATGTTTGGATTTTTTTCTGACAAGGTACACTTTCACCTTTCCAGAGTAGTGAACAACCAATATTGAAGGTACTGGTCTGAACACAACCCCAAGAACTCCATCAACGACCCCTCCATAACCCCAAAGTAACAGTATGGTGTCCTTTGATTGGTCCGTAAAGGTGATTGTTCTGTACTTTTTCGAAAGAAATGGTGGGATAACCGTAAACAATGAACGGTATTGTGCAATTCCTCCAGTCTAAACTAAGGAAGGTTTTTGATGACATTGAGAACATGTGGTTCCAACAAGATGGCGCTATAGCCCCCATAGCATGGCAGTCACTGGCACTGGTGAAGGAAATGATTCCTGGACACGTCATGTCTTTGCGTGGTAACATAGGCTGGCCACCACGCTCGCCGGACTTAACGCCCTGTGATTTTTTCCTCTGGGGCTATTTAAAATCCAAGGTTTACAAACATCGTCCTCAAACTTTACAAACCCTAAAAGAAGTGATAACACGAGAAGTTAAAGCCATTCCACTGATATGACTTGTAAAGTAATGGAGATCTTCAGAGAACGACTCAACCAGTGTGTCATCAGTGGGGGAAACCATTTGTGAGATGTATTGTTTAAAAAGTAAATTAATGGTATATACTCTTAAACGACACAATCTGTACTTTTAAGTTAATAAAAAAAAGACGCCCTAACTTATTTTGTTTTGTTTTTATTAGCTTCTGTATTATGAGAGGTTTTTCTGCCGGGCCCTGTATAGCAATTAATCCCTAAATTCTCCAAATGCTTCAAGTTAAATTGAACATTAAATTGTATACTTTTATATACAGGGTAGGTTCATAAAAAACCCTTCAAGACCTTAGGGTATGATTACTTACATGAAAAATAAGAAAAAGTGTTCATAATAACATATATCCTAAAATTCTTAGTTTTGCATCTGTTTGTATGTGTTTTTTACATATTTTATCATATCTTAATAGCCCCTCAAGATATCATCTTCAAATGCCGTATATGTATGAGAAATAATAGAACCTAATTCAGTATAGAGTATCAAGTTCCTACTTTTTACCATTTCAAATTGGCGGCTATTTTTACTTTCAAATATTAATATCTTAAGAAGCATAAATTAAAAAAAAATAAATAAATAAAATTTAGATACACAAAAATTTTACTATTTTATTACCTAAAATATGGTATAAAGATTGTTAGTTTCGGATTATTAATAACTGAATAGTTGTAATTTTTGTAATAAAGTACATGCTGATGTTGTGGCAATTTTATCCAATTAGCATGTACTGTATTGTAAAAATTACAATGTATCAGTTATTAATGATTAAAGATCTTTAACCATCTTTTAGGAAATAAATTTTTGCAATTGTTGTGTACCTTGTAGTTTTTTTTTTTTAATGTATACTTTCTAAAATATTAAGCTTTTAAAACTAAAAATAGCTGCCATTTTGAAATGGTACAATGTAGGTACTTGATACTCTATACTAAATTAGGTTTTTTATTCCTCATACATGTACCAGGTTTGAAGATATTATCTTGGGAGTTATTAAGATGTGATAAACTATGTAAAAAACATAATTAGATAGACAGATGGAAAACTAAGCGTTTCAGAAGTTTACAAGAACATTTTTCTTAGTTTTAGTGTACCTAACCATGTCCCGAAGTCTTGAAGGGATTTTATGAACACCCTGTATATTTTATCTTAATTCTGTGTATGAGTATGCTGTACTATAAGATTTAAATAACATTCAAACTATCAGTTTTGAAAATATTAAACAAATGTGTTATACAATTATACCAGTGTGCTATCGTACATTAGCCTTATTCAGAATTATTTGTGTAAATTAAGTTTTCTTCTATATCTTTCCTGTCATGGTAACATCTGAATTAGGAGTCTTTGTGTATATAGCTGCATAAATATTAGTTTTCTTAATATCCCTGATTAATTACCTAATTATTTTGTGAAAAATGTGTTCAGATGTTCAGAATCAGGTGTAAATTGTGTCATTGAAGTGTCACTCTTCAATAAACAGACCTCGTGATACCATTAGGTCTCACTAATTAGTGATAACCTTAAAATACCTAAAATATTACAGTAAATATGATATCATTAATTAATTTAAATATATAATATATATTGATGGTCAAATTCAACTTGAAGCATTTTATTATTTTATTCTTTATTTGATTTACATGATCTTCAAGCTATAGTAATGGCTTCAATAGTGAATCTCACTTACTTCATTTGGAGGATATAGGAATTAACTTTGACATAAGTCACTGGACAATGCCTTAATTCTAGATAACTTCATGAATATTCAAGCATCTTTGTTTTTGGCGGTCTTTCATGTATAGGTAAATATTCATATCTGGTATAGTATGCTAGTATTATCAATGGTACTGGAGTAATACCTTGCTTTTAGCAGTTATTGTAAAAGTGGGTTTCTGATGAATCAGTTGTAATGTGTTTGCAGGTTTCTCAGGCATGTCAGCATGTTTGTAAGATGTGTATAAGTTTGGCCAAAAACATTTAACCATCTGATGTTTGTTAACGATCCAGCAACAAAATTGTTTATGTATCAGTCAGTCAGCAAGTCACCGCTTAATCCTAGATCGTGAATGGACCATGAGCAATGTTACACTCCCAACTGCTAGGTCTTTTTCGGCTTTTCACAAGCCTTTTTTTGTAAAAATCATAAAAAATACTAAAAATGCTCTAAACATAAATTTTTATAATTTCGTTTTTCTTCTCATAAACTGTATATTCATATACTCCCATCAAAACCCACATATCAAAGTAGGTAAAAAATTATTTTCAAGAAAAAATAAAAAAAATTGAAAATACTGTATGTAAATTAACACTTGTAACCCTCTTTAGGAGCACTAAAAAATGTTGTAAATAATTCCAAGATAGCCAAATTGTTTATTATTTAGTGCACTATAATATGTTGTTACAATTTAGAAAAACTACTAGATTTCTTTTAAAAATTTTGGTTGATCTTTGATTTTTTTTGAAAAAGTTAATGTATGATCATTGCAGGTAATCAAATAGTACATGTACAAATTCAAAAAATAGTTATATTGTACCTAAACAATTTTTATATTTTTAGTTTATTGAAGAAAATAAAAATATTACCACAGAAACAAAATTTCTGTAAAAAATTATATAACAATCAAAAAATAAGGAATAAGCATTATTCTTTTTCTACATGTACTTTATTAGTACAATCTATTAGTTACAAGAAAATGTAAAATATATGAAAATATTCCAAAAAGTATCAAACTTGTGTACTTTATCAACACCATAAAACAGTGTGCGCAAATTATGTAAACCGCACTTGAAAATTGTGCACATTATAATCATAATAAAAAATAATTAATTTTTTGGATTTTTGTAGGTACTAAAACTTGATAGATGAAATATTTCCGAATAGAAATATCCACGAATTGTTAGATTACAGCCAAAAATATAGTTTGAACAACAACTTTTATCAACAGCATAAATTATGCCGTTACTCACTTTTAGAAAGCACGCAAAAAAGGGTAAACAACATTTTTTGTAAAATACTCAATGTAGCTAAAACATCCTAATTTGTTTTGTTGGATATAGTATTTAATTCTCTGCAGACTGACATTTACTACGCCATATTCCTTCTTCTAGTTATTCTTCAGTCATGCGACAAACATGGGCTATTTTTCCTACTCCTGACCTCCGCGCCAGGCAGGAATTGAGTGGAAGTTTCTTGTATCATGTTTTATTTCCTACGTTTACAATTATATGCTCCAAACGTAAATTTGATCATTTTGTTTTTCTTCCCATAAACTGTATCTTCACACACTCCCATCAAAACTGACACAATACATAAAAAAATTATTAAATGTATAAAACACAACATTCTGTGTCGATAGGTACCAACTTTGTTGTGCTTGCTTGATGATAAACATTAATTTAATTTCTTTTAAATTATTTTAAAATAAAACTTGACATGCCAGTTGATACGGGCCTACAGGCCTGTGTGTCAACTTTATTCAACGAGTGAAGTACCGACCGTTGGCTCAGTGGGGATTCGAACTTTGGACCATACCCCGGCCTTAGCCATTGAGCCACCACGCCGGCAACATATGTTTTATTGATTTTAACGCAACAACATAAATTATACTGTTCCTTGCTTTTAGTAGGGAAATTGTGAACCACATAAATTATGTTGTTCCTCACAATCTGGGGTTAAGTCTGAATCTTGATTTAATAAGAATGTCTAAGTATTGTTAAAAGCAACACACATCTTTAGATGCAGAATTATTTTGGTATTTTTATTTTACATAGCTTGCAATTGTTGTAAGTTACTCTAGATATATATTTTTGGGTTTTATCAAATAATAATGTACTATACCTAAATCCCATTTCTAAATTTCAATCCCAAGATAGTTAATATACAAGATTCATTCTTACCACCATAAATGTTTATTCCACTTTCATCTTAAATGCCCATTTTTACATTTTAAAAAATGTACATAAAAATACATTATGTTTTTATTCTTAAAAAAAATTGCAAAGCTAATTAGTAAAGCTTAAAAGTAAAAAAAGTAATTAAAGCTAATTAAAACACTACACAATATCTTCAAATTACGATTTCCAACATTGCAATTAAAAATGTAAGCATCACTAGATAAAAAAATTATGTCACAGGGACCACTAGATAATTAATTGTGTCCTCTTTCAAAAAGGGTAGTTTAAATTGTATGTTTGTAAATAAACCTGTAATCTTATTTGAAATTATCATTGGTCTTATGGACAATCAAATAAAATATGGTGGCAGGTGTAGCAGAGTCTCAAGGATAACAATATCATACAAACAGTAGTATATTCTGTAAGTTAGTTGTAAAGCATTATCCGTGGATGGCAGTTGGCCCTTATTTGATGTCTGGTCCACTGTAGAGAAATTGTAGGTGGTGTTCCTCAGATGATTGCCTGATGGTGTTGAATGGTTGCCTGTTTGGCCGATGAGTGATGGCTGGTCTGTAGATGTAGACTGGTTCATTGACGATAGATTGACTATGGCTAGTGGCTGGGTGATTAGTAGTAGCTGGTGTGTGGATGTAGGTTGGGCTCGGGGGTGATATATGAGTTTGAAGCAAAGGTGGAAATTGATGCAGCGAGTTGGCTAGTGGTGGAGGACAATTATTATATTTTCTGTTGTCTGATAAACAGCTTCGTAGCAGATCCATAAATTCCTGATGCTTAAGACCATTTCAGAGGGTTCTTGTTGCTTGCTCCTCCTGCACAACAATGCTGACTAGCGCGTCAGTCATATGTTGGAACTCCACAATCTTCTTCACAAACAGAACAGGGTCAATTTGAAACCCAAGCTAAGAGCAAATAAGTTTATTAAATTTACGCTCTAGGAAATCTTTTGACAGATCATTAAAAGCCTCCATGTAGTCCCACTCACTAGGTTTGTCAGAGTACCAATGCGCCGCTACCAGTGCATGTATGGGTGGGCGGGCGGGTCAATACCACAGTGCGTGTATAGGCCTATATACGCTTTAGGAATATATAGGCTGAATGTCCATTAACTTACATGAATTTATATATTGTTCCTTTCCCATTCATGTACAAGTAGTAACATTAACTAACATGAACGGAATCTCTGTAATGTATCTGTTCCATCACAATTGTGTTATTAATTCATTGTAGATGAAATACTGATATGGAAACCAAATTGTTAGAGTATACAAGTTTGGTTGTTTTGTGGGTATTTAGAGCTAGTTACATTTAGGGTTTGAAAATGTTTGTTTTATCAACATTCCATACACAACTGCTTGATTTTCAGAATGTTGTATAGAGAGATAGTCACTCATGCAATCAGAGCGCTTAGGGTGACCTAACATCTTCCTAAATTTTACAGCCACGCCTACACTCATTTGCCTCAAAATCCCTTTAGATGAAGTGGGCAAAGTCCACTTGAGGATTATTTTCGAAAGTATTGATTACGTCTGTCATATCTGCCTCTATAACCTCAATCACTTTGTTGGCAATCCTTGTGTTAGGATTAGTTTCCGGGGAAATATATTTTTCTTTAGTATGGCCATTTAATGTTGGGGGAGGTTCCATTTGCAATATTTTTGATTGAGGAACAACAAGAACATGGTCTTGCACTATTTCATCCGCTAACTTTATTATCTCACAGGAAATATGTATTTTTCTTCTCTTGTTTATGTGAAGTCCATATCTAGTGTGCTACCAGCTCTTTAACACGTTGACTGCGGACTACTTCTTTATACGTAGTGGTGGCACTGCGCGCGTAGCGGACTACTTCTAAAGAAGTACCCCTCCCGCTTCAACGATATTGGTTCAGGGTGAGGCTAGCCATTGCCCGGGAACCTTGTGCCACTCACCGCTTGTTGTGCCGTTCTTTGTGTGCATTTTGGTGCCGACAATTTAGAAATAGTCCACTACGCGCGCAGCGCCACCACTACGTATAAAGAAGTAGTCCGCAGTCAATGTGTTAACAGGTACAGATCAAATATATTGATATTTGGCCGGCTGTATGCTATTTTCCTAATTATTAGATTTGTGTCTTATCAGTTGAAACACTTTCTGCCCTTAAGTCGTATCTGTATGGTACCGTCGATAAGATCAAATTTGTATGCTTAAAGACTAATATTTGAGCTTCTATGTATTTTCTAAAGTTGTTTAAAAATGCTTCCTCATTTGCACATGTTTGCTGTGTGACGTTATTTGTTCTGCCCACCACAACGACTCAGTCATTTTTGATAACGTCACAAACTCTGCAAAGGTGATTGTGTCAATTATGAGTTGTATTGGTGCACCAGGTTGGCAGAATCCATAGATATATTTCCCATGATTTTCATAACATATAAAGGTGGACAAACCTCTTCTTTGGCTGTCGCTCACAACTGCCAATCTAGGTTTCATGTGCAGGTTGATCGGCTGTTTTTTTCTTTATTTAGAGTGTGACGTGCTTTTGTTGTATTTATTGCTTTTCTTGTATTATATGGCCTTATATCTACTGCAAAATGGTTACTGCTATTATCACACAACTATCATGTACATTGCTATCTAGTAAGTGAAGTATTTCAAATCTGGTTTTTGTCGTAGACTCTGATTCCCGACTTTAACTGAATTCTGTCTGCTAGCTCTATTTTTATTTTTTTTTAACCTGAAGGGAAACAGTACCTGGTGGATGTAAGGGAGTTCTTTTGTTTTTATCTTGATTATGTTTCATAGGTATAGAAGTGATTATTGGACACTGGGTTTTGGACATATTCATTTAAATCATTATCCACTGTACAAATGGTATATTTGTTTATTGTATTTCTGATTTTGTCATTTAATACCTTTATTTTGTTAGTTAGAGCTAGTCTTTCATTATATTCGGCTTCTTGTATGTAGAATGATGTATTCATTTCTAGCTCCCTCTGCTTTCATTCCACCTCTAATTTAGTCACTATGGCAGCATTTTCCTTCAATGATACATGGAGGGTGTTGCTTTTTTCTTCATTATATAGAATCTTGTCACAATACATCATTAGTGCCTTTAATTTACTTGTAAGGTTCTGCAAGTCCCTATTAGGATAATTAGTTTCTAATTTATTAATTTCAAAACATACTTCAGCAGTATAATCCTCCATTCTTGGACTATCATCCGTGCATTCCAGCATAAGGCCAACAAAGCTAATCATGTGTTAAATTGTTCAGATTTTTCCCCCTACTTAATAATCTACATGTATACATATGTTTTAACTGTATAATAAATCTGACTTTTTTTGTATCGGTAAAATAATTATGTGTAGTATAAAAATTGTATGCAGAAAATGTAAAGAACATCAATAATTTAATCAGCATGAGCCAAAAGTTAATGCAAATGTTAGAATTTGTACATGGGTTATTCGGCTGTCAAGTCTATGAGTCAGTGATGCAACTGCTTCTTCCACGGGAGCGTTAAGTCCGTAGGAGTTCAGGTACTTCAACAGGTGTGGCGGTCAGTAGCGAGAGCGACGTGGTCATGTACTGGTTTGCAGGTCTAACCTCATTATTTAGGTTAGTAAACCACAGAACATCAAATGCTTTCAGTATGAACACTGTATGGTCACATTACGATGTAAATCATAATTTGAGTAAAACTGAAAGGATTTCATCAAGTTTATGAGTCCCGTAATCACTAAGATTTATAAAAACGGAAATAAACCATGGAGCGATATAATCCAGTTTGTCAACAAGCAGGCCCAGGCCTACCAACCAAGCCCTGCTTGTTTAGCAAGGTCAGAGAAATAATACCTGTATTTGTAGCTCTGCTACACAGAAATTCCAAAAAATAGCGAATTAGGGAAACAATAATGCATGGTTATTACTATCCATTCAAATAAAATTGACATTTTCCTCATTGAATAACAAATATTTTGCTGGCAAATTTTAGTTATCTTGATGAAATAAATAAATATTAATTACATATTTCAAAACATCTATATCAGTATTATTCCTAGTTTAATAATTTCTTCTAAAATTTTTTTAGTATTAAAAAAACAGCATTCACGACCTTCTCATGTATAGCTTTGATATGGCCTACCATAGCATCCACTGGTGTTATATAGCACAACCCATTGGGCAGCTAAAACTGAATTCTTTATGCTGACTCTGGCGCCACTTAAAGTAAATATTAGGTCTTGATTGATCATGTAAGTAGGAAGTGTGAAAGAATGAATAAGAATGAAAGGATTTGTGGTTTTTACAATTAATTATGTACATTATGAGGTGTGAACTGTGGAGTATTTTTGTTTCCAGACAATGCTGATGACAACAGAAGCAATTAACATCGCATGCTTTCTGTTTATGGTGATAGTCTCCATTCCCTCATACAGTCCCTCTGGTAAGATAGAGACCGCAGGAGCTGACCTCAATATCGAAGGAAATTTTCCAGAGTCAGTATATATGCACTCTGATGTCTAAAAATAAATAAATGATTATTACTTAAGTTACATGGTACTCAGTAACTCTTTCTGTGTTAGATTTAAAGTACAGGCTTGGCCATGGTGTTCCATGAGTATTAATGTTTTTCTCTCCAATGGACTCTCTCAATACCACAGTATGTGTATGAATGGGCCAATATCATTGTATATCTATGGGTAGGTGGGTATGTAATACTAATGAACAATTAGTCTGGATGTTCGGGAGTGATTCTATTAACCATGATCAAAACATGACTGCAGTGATCATTACCATCTAAATTGTAAGAGGTCCAATTTTTGAGGTTATTTGCTTTGTAGTACTATGTAATTACATGCAATTTTAAGTTTCAGTAAATTTTGTATCTAATTTAAAACTTATTGAAATATGATTTATATCATAGTAATTCCTCAGCATCTTGTAAAGATGCATATATTTGAACACTTTCAGAATATCAGCGAACAGCAGTGTTACATCACGTTTAAAATGATACTTAACATATCATTAATCATGTCATGACATTGAACAAAATTGGTCCTAGGTTAAATCCCCATGGAATACTTGATTGATTAAAGTTCACCATAAGTTGTAAATTGCTCTTTGTCTATCAAATATGCCCTGAAAAACTGACTTCATTAGTCATATACAGGGTGGTAGGTCATCAGTGTTACAAAAAATATTAGGTAAAAGTACAATGTGCATGAATAAATGAATATATTTCCTCAGTTTTACAAACCAATCATACAGTTTCTATGGAAATAAATACCGCCATCTCTTCCAGTAATGATGGCTGGTGTCCACTATGCCTGTCACTAATTATCAGCCATTATGTTGCTTCTACTGATAACATGGCTCCTGTGGCATTTGGAAATCCTTATTCTAATACAAACGAAACACAATATTCCCCTTAAAAATAACTTAACAAAATAGTGTTACTATTAATAGATTTATTTTACTCCTAATCATAACCCAAAATTCTATATTTACAAGTTTACACTAATAATGAACAAAAAGAACATACTACAATATATAAGGCAACTCTTAATATTAATTTTTACTATTTTATCCAAAGCTAGTTAAATTTAAACTATAACAGCATGTAGTTTAATGATGCATATAAGATGTTCCAACTCTCAAAATAGGCTTCGAAAGATTTTTTTCTCTTTTCTTAAAAGACATGCTCTGAGACCTAAGACTGTGATTTCTCGGCCACCACTTGACATATCTCAACAAATTATACCATTAACATGTGCTACATTAAATTTCCAAAAATAATAAGTCAATGATTTGTAGGTTTAGAAAAGAAATCAACATTGTAAATTATGCTAAAGTAAAAAATTTTTCCATTTTGTAAAAAGTAAAACAACTTTGGCATATTGCAATTTTGTACATCCTGAATGCAAGAAGGTATCAAGTTAGAAAGAAAGCTGTGCCATTTCATAAACTTTTAAATAATATGCTACACTAATAAATTTTCCTTAAACTTGTGCGAGCTTTTAGTGGTTTGAATGTTGAAAAAGTTAGGCTTAAAGTGCTTAAAATCATAAAAAATTTAAATTAAAACAAAAACTTACAAGTTTGCATGAAAAAATGTTACTAAATGTGTAATTGATAGCTATAATGCTATTTAAATTTACATTTTATTGTACTTGTAATCAATTTACATGAAACATACACACAGTGTTGGTTTATTAAAATAAATTGCATTAGAGTTGAAAAAAACAATTACACTTTTACTTTATTTTATGCAATACAACTAAATGTCACACAACACAAATATATTAAATATATAAATAATAAATATATTGTGTGACGTTTACTTGTACTGTATATGTACCAACACTTATTATGCTAATTAAAAAACTATTAATTTTATGTTCAAATTGCCATCCGTTTTCCCTTTTACAGGTTCTTGCTCTTTTTCTAATGTGTGCACAGTGACTTTGAATGACAGTTCATTTCTCACTTTGTTCGCAGCATCAATAAAATGGTTGTACAAATCATTTTCATCAGGAACAACAGTCTTGTACACTTTTCATGTACCCCCAAACATAAAAGTCGAAGGGGGTTAAATCTGGAGATCTGGGTGGCCAAGCAACAGTTCCTCCATGACCAATCCAATCCGGAAAAATTTCGGTCAGCTACTGTCGAACATCGTTGGTGAAATGAGGGGTGCACCGTTTTGCTGGAAGATTAGATCTTCTCTTTGCTGTTGAGTACATTAGATTAGATTATATTAGATACACCAGGTTGTGGTCCTGTCACCAAGCCCACTGCGCCCCGAGCCTGGCAACAGTATCACAAGAGACCAGTGTCCCCCTAATGAAGGACAGGATCTCCCCGAGTGTAGCCCGTCTGATACACATAGTCTTTTACCTAAGATATGAAAGAGCCCCACAATGACACAAGATGTGTATGGAGCTCTCCTCATCCTCCTGACAGAGCCTACATGTGGAATCTTCTGTTAGGCCCATAATCTTCATATATCTATGAAGGAGATTATCTCCGGTCAGCAGTCCCGTTACTGCCCTCACCTTGGCCTGGTCACAGCTCAACAAAGCTCGGCTGTAACTGCGATTCGGTCCTTGAATAAGTGCACGAGACTGTCAGAGCCCAGTATCGTTCCTCCATCTACCAGCGTGTTCCTCAAAGGTCCACCGATCAATTCTTCTCTTAACCTTCTGGAAAGGAATGCCAAGGGCCGACTCTGGTCCCAGAAGCTTTTTGCCCCCCTCCTAGCCAGAGCATCAGCACTCTCATTTCCATCAATGCCAGCATGCCCAGAGACCCATATGAGTCTCACCTGTTTACGTTGGCAAAGGGTCTCAAGGATCCCCTGGCATTCCCATACCAACTTTGAGCTGGTAAGTGGCACCATGATTGCCTTTATCACCGCCTGACTATCTGAGCAGATGGAAACAACTCCTTCAAAGCCCCCTAGACACATTTCTTCCTGTGCGGCAGTCATGATTGCCATCACCTTCGCTTGGAAGATGGTAGTATGGGCTCCAAGAGGTACAGACAGAACTTTCCGTATGCCCCTCCCGTACACCCCAGTACCCGCTCCTCTTTCTATAAGTAAACCGTCGATAAACCAGAGTCTTCCTTTGACATTTACAGGCTTTGTACTCCCCAACCACTCATCTCTGCTTGGAATGAAGGCCCTTACCTGTTTGTCAAATCTGTACCTAGGTGTTATTGAGTCTGTCCCCATTGCAAGCAACGGATCTAGACCAATGTCCTTAGATAGTATGTCACCATGGAGTCCCAGTTGGCCAGACAGTTGGCCCTTATTCTATTGGCTGCTTTACAAGCCTCCCTCTTTACAAACAGGTCCATAGGCCGGAGTCCAGTGAGGACCTCCATCGCCGCCAGTGGGGTTGTTCTGATTGCTAAGTAAGTTGATCGAGAAGTTGAGGCAAGTTGTGCTGCAATAAATCTAGATATTTTACTCCCATCAAGTTTCCCTAAAAGAAATGATGGGCCCAACCAACACATCGCCAACAACTCCAGCCCACACATTTATACTGTAAAGAAGATTCTCTCATAGCTTTTGGATTCTCTGTTGCCCAGATATACATGTTGTGAGAATTGAAAACTCCCTTTTGAGTGAATCATGCCTCATCTGTCCACAGTATCTTTTTCAAAAATTGGTACGCTTCAATGTCTCTGTTCAACCAGCCCGCAACAGAATACAATTTCATTTTCATAATCATTTGGTTCAAGAGACTGGACCTGAGTGAAAATGATATGGATGTGGATGAAACATATTATCTTTCAAAACTTATTATACTTTCCAACGAGTAAAACCAGTATCAGCCGCTAGCCGCCTTGTGCTTACTTCTGGATTATTTTCTACCCCTCTTAAAATATCTTCCTCTGCAAAAATATCAATATTTGGACCTACCTCTTTTTTGAGACTCTTCAGATCCTGTTTCTAATAAGTGTTGATGGGAGTCTCGAAAATACTTGTGAACTTGGAACAATATGGTCAGGATAGCAAATTTCATATTATCTCTGGGCCGCTCCCGCATTACCATCACAAAATCCGTAGATGTAAGCATATCGATATACTCCCGATTTGAAAAAGATATTGTTTTAACTTCGTTAACCACCTAGAACTGACTGACCAAAGTGTTTTATCTGGGCCGGAATTAATCAATCTAGATAAGAAGTGGAGCTGAACATATAGAACTAAACCTAAAGAGATAAGGTAAAAATCAGAATTGTGGAAGGTGAGCTAGATTGAAAATATCTAATCTGTACTGGGAAACAATGTTTGTGCCAATAGACTACAGATACGTAGGCTATACAGTAATAGTCTTAAATGTATTTATTAGTTAAAAGATATAAAAATGACAATTACATACAAATTAAAAGTACTGCTTGGGGCAAACTTAGTTTTTATAAATAAAATGTAAATGTAAATATCATTAAAAATAACAATTACACATTTAGTAACATTTAGAACAGTTAGAAACCTTTTTTCAGACAAACGTGATGATTTTGTATTAATTTAATTTTTTTAAAGATTTTTAGCACCCCTTATTTTTTAACATTCAAACCTCTAAAGCTCGCACAAGTTTAAAGAAAATTTAGTAGTGTAGCATATTGTTTGAAATCTTATGAAATGGCGCAGTTTTTTATCTAACTTGACACCTTCTTGTATTCAGGATGTACAAAATTGCAATATGCCATAGTTCTTTCACTTTTTACAAAATGTAACCATTTTTTACTTTGGCATGATTTACAATGTCGATTTCTTCTCTAAACCTACAAACCATTGACTTATTATTATTGGAAATTTAACGTAGCACACGTTAATGGTATAATTTGTTGAGATATGTCTAGTGGTGGCTGAGAAATCGCAGTCTTAGGTCTCAGAGCACGTGTATTTTAAGAAAAGGGGAAAAATTCTTTTTGAAGCCAATTTTGAGAGTTGTAATGTCTTATACTGTATACATCATTAAACTAAATGTACATTGTATTTTTAACCAACATTTTTTGTAACACTGATAACCAGCCACCCTGTATATGACTAACTTTCGTGGGCCAAATGATGCTGAGGTTTGTGAAATGTTCACTTTATCGAGAAAAAAGTAAAAAGAAGACACTATGTGAGTTTGGCCTTTTATTTGTTGCTTTAAAATACTGCAGTTTACTAAAACTGATCCAAAAAACAATTGTTTAAAAAGTCGAATGACTGCTCGCATGTTGAATGCACTGCATTTTTTGGTTGCTACAGTAGGGTGTGTGAATGTTTTGTGTTTTCTTTGGGTTATACAACCACTCAAGTTATCAAGTGTTAGGAATGCAGGACACTTTATAGCCCAGTAAATAAAGGGAAAAAATTACCCTTTGTCGCAACTAATTGGTGGAAAGCTGGATTTGATATATGTGATAGAACCACATAAGACATGTATTTTCCCAAAAGTCCCCACTTCTCCCCCTTGAGCTTTCCCCCCCACCCCCTTCAAACCTGGGAATAACAGTGGTTCACTTTATTGGCCATAGGTCGAAAATTACATGAGCTACCGAGTTGAAATTATTTTTATATTATTTCTAATTAGTTTCTCTACAACTTTTGTTTGAAAGAATTTTTTCTGAAACCAATATTTAAAAAGATGTGACATTAAAACGTTGATAAAGGTTATGTTTTAGAGTACACAGTTTTATTTTCCCCTATATATTTTTATAATAAAAATAATACACAGATATGTTTCGAACAAAAGTTGTAGTATATTTCTTAAGTTTTAAAAATATATTATTGGTTTGTCATCTGAGCGTACTGATGTAGAATGGGGCGACGGCAAAGAGAGCGTGTGCGAGCAACTTGAACACTTCCGCGCCGCGTTGCGTCGGCGCATCGTACGCAGTCCCACTTAAATTAGTTCTCAAGTGTTTGATTCATGTTAAGTGATAACTACTAAAATGACTTGTCTAAGTGGAACAGTGGACTGCAATAATTATTTATGTAAATGGAACTTATATTTGAACTACGTAACATTATTTGTATATTTGCTTATGTATATATATATATATATTGCCAGTTTTGGTTCGGGGGGACATTCCCCGAAATGTTACCCTATTTCCATGCTGCTGGACACCTCCCCTATGCAAAATCAGCTCACATGTATGTGCAAGATATGCTTCAGTTGGAGTCAAAACTTACCAAAGAAGAATATGACATGTTTGTTAACAAAGGGTATTTTACTGTAAGCAGAAGTGGAAAACTGTGGTCAGGGGTTTGGACCGATATGACAATTGAGCAATGCCTTATGCGGCCAATGAAATCAATTGGAGGCTTGACTCATGGTAGGGGGATTACGGACAGCACATTATCAAAATGGGTTCTCGGAATTCCATATTACATCAAAGTACATGAAGCTGTCGAGGAGTTCCTCGGAAGTAAAATAACCTTCAGCAAACAACATGTTGAATTACGACAATCACGAAAAATGAGAGATGATTGTGATATCGAAAAATTCACATCTTATGGCTAACCCAGCACAATCCATTCACAAAACTTTCAGGAGAATTAGTTTCTTTGTATTCAGGTTTTATATCTGATGACAATGTAAACTGTGACAACGCTTACGAGATAGGAAAAGCAAGTATGGAAAAAATGAAAGGAAAAACCTTTTCTGAACTACAATTGAAGAGGAATGATATGGTTGTGACTCAAGCAAGTCACAAGTCTGTAGCTATTCGTTCGAAAGAAGTAGCAGTGAACCCACAACAGTTGTTCAATCGCATTTTATGTGTCTGTAACAGTCCAAGCAAATTAAAATTGTACCTCGGTTACGAACTAGCTTCTTTGCCACCCTCCTTGTTTGACGACTTTTCATTACGAAAAGGTACGAAATCTTCATTCCTTAAAGTATTCACTGAAGGAATTACAGATGACGTAAACAAGGAGAAAATGTAAGTGTGGTAATTGATGGAGGTTTTCTTCTGCATTCTGTTCCCTGGCAAAAGGAATCTACATATGGAGACATAATAAAAAATTACTGTTCTTATGTCATAAATAAATATGGAAACAACGCAACCATTGTGTTTGATGGATACCCCACAGAAGCCACAACAAAGGGCGAGGAATAATCAAGACGATCTGAAAAAAATTCATCTTGCAATATCGAGTTTGATATGAGTACAGTATGTATTACAAAAAAGGAGCCATTTCTATCAAACAAAAACAACAAGAGAAAATTGATATCGCTGTTAAACGAAGAACTACGTAATAGTGGAATCTACTCAGTAATTTCTGAGGCTGATGCTGATTTGGATATTGTCAGATGTGGAATCGAACATGTGAACAGATTTTCAAAGGTTTTTGTTGTAGGATCAGACACAGATCTGCTAGTTTTACTAGTCGCTCTTGCACCGGAAAACAAACCCTTGATATTTAAGAAGGAGATTTTCGGTAAAAATCCGTCAGTTGTTTGCTACGATGTACAAAAACTGGTAAGTACACACAAGAGTATCAGACGACTCCTTCTGTTTGCATATGCAGTTACAGGATGTGACACGACGTCATCTTTTTATGGCTTGGGGAAAACAAAAGCTGTCGAAGCTTTGAAAACAAAACCTCAAGCTAAATTTCAAGCGGAGAAATTTCTTATTGAAAATTCATCTCGTGACGAGCTGTTAGAAAATGGTGAAAAGTTTATCCTTGAACTTTATGGACTTAGCAAGTACTCAAATTTGAACGAGGGTCGATATTTCAAATTCACATCGATCACGACGAAATCTACCCTAAAATCTAACTTTGACATAGTTAAGTTACCACCTACATCGGAAGCAGCTCACCAACACTTGTTACGAGTTTACCTTCAAGTACAGCTCTGGGTTGGAAATAAACTCCCGCCTACTGATTGGGGATGGAAGTATGAAACTACAAAAGAAAGTGGCGTGACGAAGAGGGTTTTAAAACCAGTTCCCAGTACAAAGGCGTTTGCCCCTGATGACCTTCTATATCTCCTATCATGCACATGTAAGAAACCATGCGGAGATTACTGCAAATGCAGAAAATCTGGAGTAAAGTGTTCTCCAATGTGTGAAAATTGCAATGGATTGTCGTGTCTTAACTCCCCAATACTGGACGAAGAAACGGACGACTTTTTTGACTTGTAAAGATAATTCTCAAGCCATGATTTGAAGTGAATCACTGTTAAAGTGATACAAAATTGTATAAAATACTGTAAATAAAAACGTGTTGAACTACAAACTGTATAATATGAAATTTATTAAAATAGAACTTAAAATCTGTATAGTATTTTTGTATTTTTTGAGGTGGGTGGGTGGTCCGTGATGCTGACATGAAATGGAAATTGAAGGAAAATTGTTTACCTCTTTTTGTTATTACTGTCATGCCAGCTGCCGGTTTTTGCCAGTCCGGGACACGGCGGGTCCATAGGTAGTGGATAATGGAAAGCTCTTTGTAACGTAAGCAAAGCAAAGAGTAGGGAATATCCCCCCCGAACCAAAACTGGCAATATATATACATAAGCAAATATACAAATAATGTTACGTAGTTCAAATATAAGTTCCATTTACATAAATAATTATTGCAGTCCACTGTTCCATTTAGACAAAAGTCATTTTAGTAGTTATCACTTAACATGAATCAAACTCTTGAGAACTAATTTAAGTGGGACTGCGTACGATGCGCTGACGCAACGCGGCGCGGAAGTGTTCAAGTTGCTCGCACGCGCTCTCTTTGCCGTCGCCCCATTCTACATCAGTACGCTCAGATGACAAACCAATAATATATTTTTAATCCTTAAGAAATATACTACAACTTTTGTTCGAAACATATCTGTGTATTATTTTTATTATAAAAAATATATAGGAGAAAATAAAACTGTGTACCCTAAAACATAACTTTTATCAAAGTTTTAATGTCATATTTTTTTAAATATTGGTTTCAGAAAAGATTCTTTCAAACAAAAGTTGTAGAGAAACTAATTATAAATAATATAAAAATAATTCCAACACGGTAGTGCAAGTAATATTCGACTTATGGCCAATAAAGTGAACCACTGTTATTCCCAGGTTTGAAGGGGGGTGGGGGGGAAAGCTCAAGGGGGAGAAGTGGGGACTTTTGGGAAAATACATGTCTTATGTGGTTCTATCACATATATCAAATCCAGCTTTCCACTAATTAGTTGCGATAAAAAACCTTTATTGACTGGGCTATTAGTCCTGTTTAGTTTATTTTATTTAAAAGAATTTGGGGAAACAATCTCTATCTCTAGAAGTTTTATATTTTGAGTAAAGAAAGCTATATTGTAATTTGTCTCATTCGATTTCCTAATATTTGTGCATTATTCAAACATGAAAATGTGTAATTTATTTGAACTTACTATTTGAAAACAAATTATTAAGAAATTATTTTTCCGTCTTAACTAGAACCTGCATCTATGAGAACAACAGAAACATACAGTACTTATCTTATACAGGGTAAAAAAAAAAAAAAAAAAAAAAAAAAAAAAATGGAGACGCTTTCATAACTTTTGTATGACTTCACATCTATAAATGAAATCTTGTAAATGATCATGGTTACAAAGAAAATACTTTTTTGGCACCATTAGCGACATTTAATCTTTTCTGGAAGACGGCCCACAAAGATTTGAACGAAAATCTTCCTTGTAATTCTAAGTCGATTTTGGTATCAAAGGAAAGATCTATTCAAGAGAAATTATTTGCTGCAAACCAGCCTCGAAAGGTTTATCCTTTCCAGAGTAGTGGTCATTTGAATTTCAAAGTAACTAATTTGAACAATATTATTTCTCCACTATTTTACGTTTCAAGTAAATTATTCTGATCAGAAATGAAACTTTATAAAACAAAAATAGTCAAAAAATAATACAACGTTGTAAAAGCGTTTCCATTCCCCCCCCTGTATATAAAAGAGAAAGCCCTCACCCACTCATCACTAACACTCCCACTTCCCGTATTCCTACAGAGCTGAAATTTGGTACAAATATTTGTTGTAGGCTACAAAGGAAAACTAAACTTTGTAAAAAATACTCCTAAGGAGTAGAAACCACCCCTAAGAGGAAGCTCCATAAGAATAGCATTGTGTTGATGTTAGTAAATTAATACCAGTTGTTTTGTAAATAAATATGTTTAATTTGTATGTTTGGCATTTATCCTATTGATTAATTGTAAACTAAAAGTGCAAGTTAACAATTAATTGCACTTTTTCTATAATTTTTTCTTTATACAATTGCGTGTAAAAACAGCTTAGAATATAAATAATGATGTTTATAACATTAGAAGATTATAAATCTTTATTAACCGATTGGCAACCCAGTTATCATGCAGTCAGCTGACCCTAAGGAATCACATTAAATATAGTGAAAGTGTAATATTTCACCATAAATTAAATAAATATGTCTACTATTTATGTTGTAAATAAATTACGAACAAAATGTCTACAATTTATACGGGTTTTCAATGTTTTAAACCTAAAAATTTAAATTTTGTGTATATTTAAAACAAAATTTGTTTTGAAATAAGGATATTTTAAAAAAAGTATTATTCAGTTTTACACCTTGTTGTGATAGTATATCCTTGTACAAAATATAATTTTCTACATGGAAAACCTTTATTCGTTTCGATACCTTGTTATTTTTTTTTTTAGAAATTATTTTGTAAAATACTACAAATGTCAAAAACTGGGGTTTGAATATACATTTTTTTAAATGGGCATATGTGTATTATAATATTTTGTATGCTTATATTTTCTCTAATTTATATAAATAATTTAACATGTAAAATTCCAAAAATTAATGCATTTATATAGAATAAAGCAATTTTATCTAAACAAACAGAACTTCTTCAATAACTAACCCTAATATAAATAAATAACCATTTTATGTTTGTAATTTATAAAATTACAGCTGTGAATAATACATAACATTAATTTTTTTAACTAAAACGTCATAGCAATTGATAAACTAACCCCACATAAACAAACAACAATGCATGCCAACTGCCGACCGGTCGATACTGAATTGTCAAAATAGTGTTTGTTGACATATTCAATATATACAGTAGAACTTGGATAATTAGAACTTCTTTAATTCGAAATTTCCTTTAATTCGAAGTTTTGGGTTGGTCCCTTGAACATTGTAATATTACCAATGTAAAATAATCATGGATAATTTGAAGTTAAATCTCTTTAATTCGAAGTTTTTACATCAACGGTAAAAGTTAAACATTGACTAATGTGCTGTAAACAAGGTTCCGTTTGAGGTTTGCATTGTTTGGTCAGTGTGTCGGCAGGCAATCACCTTCTGAGAATTCCTAATCCGTCTCTTCCCCTCCCCTCGGCGCGCCCCGCCATTATGTTGCGATCATTAAACCTTCATTATTGTAATTTTTACATACTGTATGCCTCTATAGTTATGTTTAATATACTGTAGTGAACTTTAAATGAATACATTACATTTTATATTAAACAAGTAATTTGTGGGTATTATTTTAAGCCTTTTAGGATCATGAAAGTTACATAAAAAATACAACTTGGTTAATTTGAAGTATTGGATAATTCGAATTTTCGCATTGGTCCCTTCAGGTTCGAATTATCCAAGTTCTACTGTACTATAAATTCAAATTAATAAGTTCTGGTTATTAAATAATAATGTTTAAAGACTTAAGAAACTAAATATATCATATTATTGAACAAATAATATTATTTAGTGTCAAATAATGGTTTGTTAATTTGAATTGTCAGCATTACGCGTAAACAAAAGGTCAATTTGTTTTTATTTAACAGCTGTTAATCAAATAAATCAATCAATTAATATAGCTCCATAAGAATACCATAGGAATTTTGGAGGCTAGGGGGGCGGAGTCCTGAGATCAGAGAGGAAAATCCTTTCTTAGTGAGCCTCTAGGGGCCAAGATAAACCTATGTACAAAATTTCAAGTCAATTGGACGTAGACGTATAGTTTTGGAGAAATAGTGATGAGTGGTAATTGGCTTTTATATATATATATATATATATATATATATATATATATATATATATATATATATATATATATATAGATTATCTCCATGTTTTAATTTAAAGGATTAAATTAGAACAGGAAATTTTATAAATGTATATATATATATATTTTTTTAGAGGCTTTACTCACACATATCAATTTACATTAACTTTCAATTTATAATGTTATTTTATTTTCAGATCACTACTAGAAAAGGTATATCTCTCTCCGATGATCAATCTGGCCAAAGACTTGATCATTCTGTTATCAGTCATCCAAATACTCTCTCTATTCTTCGAATCCTTTTGGATGTTTTGGCTGCCTGTGAGTACCCGAATCAGCTTTATTACTTAGTAAGAGTTTTATTTGTGCAAGACAACTGGATTTAAAATAACTATGATTCAACAAATCAACACCCTTTACTAATTTGGCAATTATCTTATGTATTAACCCTCCGATGGTTCACTATTTTACCTCTGGTGGTTCAGCCCATTTTTGACAATTTGCAGCCTTATTTTTAAAAATCTGTAAAAAATTTATTTTTTATCTAAATAGGGTTTATTATACATCATTTAGTTCATAAAACTATGGAGTATTATTATATGTATTTCAAAATGACTTAACAAGTAGTTTGGGATTTTCTTTAACGGAGAGAATAAGAAGAAGAAGAAAATCCACAATGTTTTTCACACTTTACACACACACAAAATTTTCACTATGTACAATACAAAAATTCTAAGATAGCCCTTTTGTGCAGAATTTATAACTGAATAAGAAAATATAAACTTATAAGGACTTCATTACTAAAATAAATAAGTTATGTACAAAAAACTATACAGGCGCAATGGTGAAAACCACTCAATCTGACTCACTTCCGCTGATGGGAGCTCTTCTTTTCCTGTTACCCCTAGATGGTCTCCAGAAGTGTTGTAATTTGGAGTCTCCAGAATCATAGAACAACTCCCTATCAATCTCACTCGTATGTAATTCAGACATTTTCACGTAAAAACCACTAAAAACGAAACATTATTACGACCAAAACAACGAAGATGCGACGCAGTAGTAAACAACAATGGTGCGCTGACAGTTGGAACTGTCAATTATGGAATTGTATTTTTTTTTAGTCTAGGCCAACGCCATCCAAATAAAACTTTCACCAGACTAAACAGTAGAACCAGCTGTTTCAAATGACATATGATATAGGATGTTTAGTGAAGGATGAACACCCGTAAGAAACGAAATAGTGAAGGTCGATTTTTCGACTCTAAACCATGGCAGATACGTTGTAAAGGTCGATCGTTCGACATTAAACCATCGGAGGGTTAAAAAATATATAGCATGCATTGTAACCTATTTAATAATGCCACTTATTAATATTTTTTTCAATAAAACTTTATTTACATTTTCATCAAGAAAAGTAATGTTGTCAATTATATAGAAAGTTATGATATAATACAATTTGGTTATAAAAGAAATAAGTCAGGTTATTCTTGGTGTATTATTGAACACAGTACATGAGTCGATACGTTAGCCTGGTGCCCAGTCTATGTTTTATGGCAACTCCTGTTAGTGGTCTGATGTAATCCGGCAGATGGTTGTATAGTTTTGCTCCGATGTAGGTTGGTTTCTTTTCAAATAGAGCTGTTCTGTGTTGTGGAAGAAGGAATTTTGATGTTTTCCTGTTATTATAGCTGTGGTTTCTAGTTTCCCTGGGAAGTCCATTCATATCGACCAGGAGTGCCACTTCTTGAATGTAGATAGCAATGACAGCCTTAATTTTTAGCTGTCTAAATACTTCTCTGGAGCTTTTTGGCCAGTCTAGGTCAGCAACGGTTCTTATTCTCTTTTTGTATAGTGAGCACACTGTTCAGGTTTATAACAGGTGGCCTCCATATTGCAATCCCATAACTAAAGTGAGTTTCCAGGAGGGAGTGGAATGCTACCTTGGTTACTCCTGTTGAAATTATTTGTTTTTTAATTACTCACCACATACACAGCAAAATTTAGTTTTTTGCATAGCTCATTTATATGTGGTCACCAAGTTAAGTTTGCATCTAGTGTGAGCCTAATAGTTTGCTTTCTTCTTCAGCTAGGTAGGTGAGGAGTCCTACCAAAATTTATCTGCTTGTTCTTTTGGGTGTTTGCTAAGTTGTTTTGGGCACAGTAGTCATATTTATTTATATGTACACATTTATTTAAAGTTCTTACATTAAGCTGTGTTACCTTTACCAAGTGAAGTATTATCATCAGTGTACAAGACCGGCAGTACTGTAGTCATTTACGTAGTTAGAAGGATGAACACCGTCTAAAACTGAGACTTGTCGATCCCTATTGTAGTAGGGAGACATTTTGACCTGAGAGCCTGAGGTACATGTCTTGATTTCTGCTTTGCTTTATCAAGTTGAGACCATACTCCAAGATAGCTCTTAAACCAGCAAAGTGTGATACCCTCTATTCCTAGAGTCTTGAGTTTGTTTAGTATGATCTGGTGTCCGAGACAGTCAAAGGCTTTGCTGTAATTGAGTAATATAGTTGCAGTGTATTTGTTGTAGTCAATTTGGTCTGTCCTTTTATTATTATCAAAAACAAGCCATGTCCGGACAAACTTTTTTTGGCTCCAAGGATTTTTTATTTTTAAATTTATATTATAGGGGTTTTCGACCACCACCACAACCAGAAGTCGATTGGCACTGGTCTCAATCCTGGGAATGTCCCAAAGGCTCCTAGACTTCCCGTTCTGAACTTTTCCCTGCGAGGCCGTAGGCCGAGTTCTATTAAGGGGCCTGTAACAGAGCGTTTTGACGAGGCCATAGGCCGAGTTCCACAAAGAGGCTAAAGGTAAACCCGGAAAACCTCCAAACGAAATCTTATAAACAACCTACAAGGTAGAGTAACAACAAACGATCCTCAGGATCCTCTGGAAGATATGGATGCTACCTCTTCAGTTTGCAAAATTCAACTAATCAAAGTTTGGTCTCCTGGTACTGATATATTCAATTAAAACAATCAAGGCAGTGGTGGTTGGCCTATTATTAAGAATTCCATGTTGATTTTTTGGAATAAGGTTGAAATGATGTAAGTGGTCTAATATTTTTTTTAAATCAATCTTTTCAACAGTTTTTCAAAAAGTTGGGAGGTTATAAATTGACTGGTAATTTCATTAGGGGGATCCTTTTTTTTTGGGGGGGGGGGGTATACTTTAGAAACTTTCATGGCAGAAGGGAAAGTACCATGTGCAAAAGATTTATAAAGTACAGCTGCTTATAAATATCTCCACAGTATTTATCTAGTGTGGATGATATGTCATCAAGTCCACATTAGTCCTTGTTCTTCAAGCTACTAACTGTCTTAAATATATTAATATTGTGGATCCTTTCTCAAATTTCAAATTAGTTCTATCTCTTTGAGCTCCGGATGGCTAGGTTTGTTAAATAGTTTAATGGCTAATGTGTGGTTGTTTAATGGCTAAGGCTTCGGATTGTGGAGGGCATGTTCAAGGTTCGAATCCTCACTGAGCCAACGGTCGGTACTTCACTCGTTAAATAAAGTTCATGCACAGGCCTGCAGGCCCATGTGATCTGGTAAGTAAAGTTTTTTTTAAAGAAAAAATAATGTTACAAAATAATGATTTGTTCCCTCATAACTGATTATGAAGTTTTCTATTAATTATTTAAGGTAAAAGTAAACATACATGGTTCACAATGATCAAATACATAATAAGGTATAGTAGAGCTATTTAAACCCATTTGCGATCAAATTAATTTAAAACTGAAAATTGTAAGGGCAAATAAATTAATTTCAAGTTAAAAATGATCAAAACTGGTGCTTTTGACCACAAAGTCAACATTACACTAGAACCCTCCCTCCACTTGTCTTATGATTGTTAGGATATGTCCCTCCCACCCACCCATACACGTGCAATGGTATTGACCCACCCATACACGTACAATGGTAGTGACCCACCCGTACACGTACAATGGTATTAACCCTTCCCCCCACCCATACACGGACAATGGTATTGATCCAACAGACAATCATATCACCATACCATTCTCTAACCATGAGCCTTATAGAAATAGGATCTGCAGAAGGACTATTCTAAT
This sequence comes from Stictocephala bisonia, assembly GCA_035578905.1. Classification (NCBI taxonomy): domain Eukaryota; kingdom Metazoa; phylum Arthropoda; class Insecta; order Hemiptera; family Membracidae; genus Stictocephala; species Stictocephala bisonia. The sequence goes on along the minus strand of JAQJVL010000345.1, from coordinate 231,314 downwards.
TCAGTTGCACCAGTCACCTTTTTGCGCCCCGGATGGGATCTAAACCCAGGCTCCGCTGTTTTCCTGGCCACAGAAGATAAACTAACTAGTAGGCCACATAGGTGCTATTTTTATACACTAATTATTTTGTTATTTACTATGTGTTATTTTAAAAGTATCCCATCAAATGTTGATCAGTTTTATCAACAGATTGCTTTATGCAGCCATATATGTTATAGACTTGTACTTTACATTTGAAGGGTTTCTGTTATATGTTGCAGGGTGTCATTTGATCTAGTGGCTTTTTGCTGCACTGTAGGGGGGGAATAATCACTAAGTTAACCTTTTGTGGCTTAACTTTTAAATTAATGAAATATATGTCAATAACTAGGGATGGGTCGGTCCCTAAATTCGGTTCTATCGGTTATTGACAAAAAGAACCGGAACCGAGAACCAATGGGAAAGATCTCGGTTCCGGTTCCAGAAAACCATAAATGGGGAGATCCCTTATCAGCATGTCAAAAGAGACAGATAACTTTGTCAAGAGCCAGATAACACTAATGAATAGTAATTCACATGCAAAGGTAGGAATTAAAGCCATTCAGTTTTTGTTCATGATAGATATTAACATATGTTTTCTATAAGTTGTTTTGATTATGTGTTGCTAGGTAACACAAGCATTGTATTACTGTGTTATTATGATGTATGTTTCTGAAATAAAGTTACTTATAAAACTGAAATATAATGTACATGAACAACTGTTTGTAAAACAATTAAAATTTGCTTTTGTTTTATGAAGCTTGTCATTTAATGAATTAGATGTGCAATAAATTATTCCAGTTTATTTCTCAAAATAAATGGTCTAACCTTCAGCAAAGTAGTGATTTATTTCATGTTTCGTGTCATGATTTGTTATGTTCCGCATAAGAACTGGGGGACATTGTATGTATAAAATTAATGACGTTGAAATTCTCTTATAATAAACACTCCTCAGTCCACCTACTCTGTATTCCTAATGCCTTAGTATAGAATGTGTTGTTGTAAAAACAAATATTTATGTATTCTCTTCAATTTATAATTATATTGTTATCTAATTTTTTTTAGGTGTTGGTTCGAGCTACAATTCCATGCATCGGTTGTATTACACAAATGTTTTTTCTCGGCCACCCCTCATCAAAGAGATGAATTTAGAATAAGTTTTCTAAGTCTGTTAAGAAACGCTCTTATATAAATAATTTCTTTATTCAAAACCTTCTTAAAGACTATTTGAAGTAAGGTTTAATAATTTATTCATTAAGTTTTTTTATGCTAGATATGAAGCGTTTATCTGATTATTTTGTCTCAAAATGTACCTTTAACTTAGATCTAGTATAATTTCTCTGTATTGTGATACAAATAATTTTAGACTACTAATACTTTACTAACATTTCAGTAAAAGTGAAAGGAAAGAAAGTATGCAAAAATTGACAAACTAGGCTACTCTTACCTCCGTCAATAATCCAATAAAACGCTTTATTAAGCTGACATGTTTCGTTGCTATCACAACATTTTCAAAGCTTGCAACTCGTCAATAACATAAAACTAAACATTAAAAACACAGAACACACGGTGACACGAACATAAAATACATTTAGATAGCGCTATCATCCCGACCCGGCACTGGTTGGTAGAAGACTGGCTGGAGTGTTACGTCAGATCGTCCGCCCTCCTGCCGTTATCACTAATATTATCAGCTCGGTGGCCAGCTGATTTTCCTGTTTGCAAAATTGTATTGAAGAGGGGGTGCGATTGGAACTGTAACTTCTCATTGAGGATATGTTGTTTTTTCTGTACATCATTATGCATTTTATAAATCTCATATTCCTCCAGCGTATCTAACTTACTACCCTTGTGACAAAAATGTAAAATTTCCAGGCCGTCGTTTATGTCATACATTGAATGGTTAAAATCAACAAGGTGTTGGGCAAAAGTAGACTTTTGTTTTCCAATTTTTGGAACTGGCCGGTGTTCATTATAGCGGGTTTCAAATGCCCGTCCTGTTTGACCTACGTATTTGCCGGGACAATCTTTACATGTTATCCTGTAGACCCCTGTTTTTTGTGTTTTGTCACCTATTCTCTTATTAACAGACGAGATGTTTCTTAGTCTATTGGTAGTGCGAAACGCTAACTCAATACCATGTTTCTTAAGTTCTTTCTTTAGTCCATTTTGAATAGTGTGACTATACTCAACACAAACGTACTTCTTACTGGGAATTATGGGTCTGGCACCTTGTTTATTCTTACATTTATGTATCAATCTATCTACCATATCACATTTATAACCATTAGCCGATGCTATGGTTATAAATGTGATATGGTTGCACCCCCTCTTCAATACAATTTTGCAAACAGGAAAATCAGCTGGCCACCGAGCTGATAATATTAGTGATAACGGCAGGAGGGCGGACGATCTGACGTAACACTCCAGCCAGTCTTCTACCAACCAGTGCCGGGTCGGGATGATAGCGCTATCTAAATGTATTTTATGTTCGTGTCACCGTGTGTTCTGTGTTTTTAATGTTTAGTTTTATGTTATTGACGAGTTGCAAGCTTTGAAAATGTTGTGATAGCAACGAAACATGTCAGCTTAATAAAGCGTTTTATTGGATTATTGACGGAGGTAAGAGTAGCCTAGTTTGTCAAAATAATAGTCCAGGGGCCATAAACATGAATTTTAATGCAAAAATTGTTTAGTGGCTAAAGAAGGGGCCAGGGCCCCCCAAAATATTTCACCAACTACAGTATGTTCATATACAGGGTGTCCAGCTACGGCTGTCCCATATATTAGAGGCTTGTTTGTCAGGTCAATACAAGCAAATAATGCCATATAACATGTGCCGTGTTTCAATTTGTTTTCTGTCTGTGTGCCTGTATGTATTTTTACAAACATTTTAATATCTCATAAACCGGTTTACATACAATACTTAATTACGGTATGAAAATTGATCTTAAAAAGACACATTTCATGTAAAAAGGCTGAATGTCTAAGATTATAGGATTCAAAATGTTACAAAGTCAAATATAAAAAATTACACATTTTACCCAAAAATGTTTCAATACAATATTTGTAGACTATATTACCTCAAATTCAATGGTATGCCTAAAAGATCAGGTGATCTGAGTACTCTTTACCTAGATAACAATGCTTTTATTCACAAAAAAGTTTTATAAGTCAACCAATTTTTTTGAGTTTGCATAACGTTCAATTTGGTGTAATAAAGTCTACAATATTGTATCGTATCATTTTTGGGTAAAATGTTTAGTTTATTTCGTATTTGAATTCAATATTTTTAGGCAGTCACCATTTTGAAACTGATAATTTTAGATATACATTTCTTTTACATGAAATTTATCTTTTCCTAATCAACTGTCATACCAAAATTTAGTATTGTATGTCAAACGGTCCTTAAGATATTCTTATTTTTGTAAAAAAAATACATATAGACACATTGACAGAAAACAAATCGAGATAGGACACATGTTATATAGCATTATTTGTTTGTATTAACCTGACAATCGTCTAAAATATGTCACAGTCGAAGCTGGACGCCCTGTATATGTTTGTATTTTCAAGTCTACACCATTGGCATTTTTTACTTACTCTAAGTGAAAAGACAACGCTCATAACATCTTAAAACAATTTCAAGCGGACTTCCCAGGACTTGAACCCATGATCCTCTGAATATAAGCAGAACTGTAAGCACAAGGCTAGTAAGAGGCCTGTTTTTGGATGTTTGTTTCTACATACAGTTTTCCTTGCTAAATTATTTTATAATAAGCTATACTTTTCATCTAAGACAGGTGTCTTAATCAGATTTATAAATTTACTTTGTTTTTGTTATTTTATATCTTGTCATTCTACTACTCTATTTAATATTTTAAATAGTTGTGATATGACAAATTATTGATTGTTAAGTTTGAAATATTATATAATGTTTATATAAATGTTGTGAATTAAAAAAAAACTGTTATCAATAAAATAAATATACTTATTTTAGTTTATAAGTAAATTATTTTGAAAATATAAACAGGCAGAGATGCCCGAGTTCTGGAATAGAGATGCACGTAGCAAACAAATGTTATCTATTCTCCTGCACATGCAATATATATGATGATATAGTTGGTATGCATGTAATGAAATTGTTTGCCATTTCTTTTATTAAATGATTCTTCATAAACTTCCCCCTCAGGACAATCTACCCTCTTGTGCAGGCCAGAACTCAAGGCATCCCTGGGTTTAAATTAATTTTCTTTAGTTGTGCTGTTTGAGGATTAATTAAAATGTTAGTTTGTATAAATACTGCCAAAAAATCAGTTAACATAAACATTTCTTTTTCGAAATAAATTGTTGCTGCATGTTTTTTTATTACAGCAAAACTTTTTATGTTTTGAGAGAAAATATTGATTTTTATTGAAAACATTGTAAGTTGATTGATACCAATATTCTGAATTTAGCCATATTTTTTTTCAACAGAATGTTCCAGGTCACGTACACCTTTTCTAGCATTGCATAACTGTGCTGCAATTATATCTAGGTTTAATCAAGTACGTAATGATAAAATATAAAAACTATTGTACTTAATGACATGTGTTCAGATAAATAAAAAATAACTACTACTTACCTGTAAAATATGGATACTCTCTAGTTTGTATCAGTTTTAGGGAAGATGCAATTTTTTGCTACGCAAAATCACAGTTTGTATAAATTAAGTTGCAACTTAATAAGCATTTAATTTTTGTATTACTACCTTTTATGGCTGTGAATTTAGAAATTATTTTTATATCCCGTTAAAAATTAAATTGATGACATTCAAAATATGAGTATTATTTAATTTAACCAAATATCTATTTTGAAATTGTCATATTAGAAAAATCTAAGTAATCTACATGGTTTAGTAATAATGGGCCCACAGAGACCATGGGTGCTGGACGCTTTCCTCGGGGATGAGCGGTTAGCACATTGAGTCCTAATGTATGACAGTTCAGAGTTTATTACTGAGATGTTACCTCATGATGCTGGGTTAACAGCATAATACTTTAGATGCAATTGTGCCATCACTACCCGGTATCTTAAGCTCTGGAGACACACCACTCGGCAACCAAGCCTTGCCACATATTTATTTAATTATGACATTTGAAAAAGAATGTGTTTTATGAACCACTTGAGTTTCATTGTTATCATCATTACATTACACTTACATAGTAATAATACAAAGAGGATTTCATAAAAATTAATTTATTGCATCAGTTTTAGCAAAATTATGTGTTAAATAATTAATAAACCAATTAAACTAATATATATATAGGGTGTTCCCAAACTAAGTTCCGAAACTTCAAGTTATGATTCGTTGGGTAAAAATGTTCCTATACATATAGATCCGAATATGCTTCGTTTTCAATATGGTGGCCATTTTCACTAAATTATTAGTAATTTCATAACCACTTACAATACAGTACTCAAATTTGGAACCAAGGTACCTGTTCTGCTTTATTTAAGGTTGTGATGATATTATTTTATTATATCCAATATTTTTGAAATGGCGGCACTTAAAAACTTTTAATTGTAAATTGCGCAAACATGCAATCTTAGAAAAAAATGTACATAAAATAAAAAAGTTGCCAAATGTAATAACAAATCTAACAAGTTACAATTGAATAAAATCAGTCATAAATAAAAGAGTAACACCAATTTAGGCAATATGATGTATGCTCTGTCTCATTTTATTAGACATTGAATTGCTGGTGTTGAATGAATTTCATATCAGCTGATGAAGTAAATATTAAACTGCTGATATTTTAGCATTTTCATTACAGATCAATCATTGTTGACAAATTAGATTGATACTTATTTATTTATTGGTTCAACGGTTCCACCATTTTTACAAAACTTATACAATCATTAACATAATTATAGTACATTAATACAATCAAGTTATGTTTTCAAATAGTTTAATTAGTTTCTTTGTGCTTAATAACCAGTAATGGAACAACAGATATTGTACTAGAACTCACAAAAACTATTCATATATCATAATATAATTTGTCAACAATGAGTAATCTGTTTTGACAATGATAAAATATCAGCTGTTTAATATTTGACAATTTAGTACAAAGAAACCCTGTATATTATATACTAGCTATTAACCGAGCTTCGCAACAGTGAATGTTTTATTATATGTCAACATCAGTATTATAGGAAAGTGATTGCTGATAAGCACTTTCCTATCATCCCTGGTGTGCAGAACAATATCTCTCTGTTCAAACTCCTGGCCCACTCACGACCTCCTTAGTAGGAATATTGATGCGGCCTGTGTGCACCCATGGGTATCTTTTAAGCATTTACGAGGGTTGTCTCAAAAGTAAGTTACACTATTTTATTAAAAGTATAAAAAACATCAGAAAATATTTTAAATGATATATTTTGAAAAGTACAAGTTAACCTTATTTTTCTACATAATTTCCATGATTTTCTAAACATTTTTGGTAACGTGGTAACAGTTTTTTCAGTCCCTCATCATACCATTCTGCCGCCATATTGCTTAGCCAACTCTCAACGTCTTCTTTCAGCTCATCGTCATTTGCGAAGCGCCGACCTCCAAGATGTTGTTTGAGGTGTGGGAAAAGATGAAAGTCACTTGGTGCAAGGTCGGGGGAGTAAGGTGGATGTCCAAAAACATCCCATCGAAAATCTGTGAGCAGGTCTTGGGTCTGACGAGCAGCATGTGGGCGAGCGTTGTCATGGAACAAAAAAACTTTTTTCGTCAACTTTCCTCTTCTTTTGTTCTGGATTGCTCTTCTCAGTTGTTCCAAAAGTTCACAATACCGTGCTGCTGTTATTGTAGTCCCACGAGGAAGGTAGTCGATCAATAACACACCTTTGTTGTCCCAAAAAACCGTCGCCATGATTTTTCCAGCGGATTCCACAACTTTCGCTTTTTTTGGTGTTGGTTCGTCCTTTCCTTTCCATACCATACTCTGTCTTTTCGATTCAGGCGTCCAATGATGGATCCAGGTCTCATCCCCAGTCACTATTCGATCAAATAAATTGTCTCCTTCATCATCGAAAAATTGTTGAAATTGCAAAGCAGCATCAACTCTCTGCTCTTTGTGCTGTTCTGTGAGAAGGCGTGGAACCCACCTTGCACACACTTTTGACAGATGAAGATCATCAGAAATAATCCTGTGGAGTGATGCACGGCTTATTTCCACATTAGAAGGCAGTTGACAAAGGATTTTGTCAAGAGTCAGGCGCCGATCGGTGTCAATGACCTTTCTGACATCTTCAACAACAGTTGCCGCGCGAGAAGTGGAGGGGCGGCCGCTTCGTTGTTCATCATGCAGTGTTGTCCGTCCTTCAATGAATGATTGACGCCAACGAGATACCATTGGCCTTGACATCACACCTTCACCATAAACACTACACAACTCATGATGGATTTCAGTAGCAGTTTTATTTTTTGCTGTTAAAAAACGAATAATAGCGCGAATTTCACAATCGGCGGTAGGAACAAGTGGTGTCTCCATATTGCCTGTAGTCTGACTGGCCGATCGATCGACGCACGCGCATAGTAATTTTACAGTGCTGCCACTACGCCCAGACGCAAATACTCCGCGACTCCCAGACTTCTGGCGCCAACAGAACGGCTTTAAAAAAATAGTGTAACTTACTTTTGAGACGACCCTCGTATTACTACTTAGCAAGTCTTGTTGACCATCGGATATGAACTCAATAGTAGCCTTAAGGTCATGACTATACCGATTATGTTCGTGCAGCAATCAAATCAGGTTTAACTCCTGGGAAATTGCCGCATCGTATATTCTTCTCGTGTCATCTGCAACAAAGTATATTTGTAGGAACGTGGGCTGCTGTTGAGGAGCTGGAACCAAATCCCCAATCCTACAGTAAACCTGACCTTGAATGTCGGCAAAGTTAGTTATTATTCACCACCTCAGCTTCAAAATATGTCATTTGAAAATGACCATTGTACTTCCATACATACTGAGGAAATGTTCGGAATCTCCGTGCTGGCAGGTCAGGAGGCTAAGCACAGGTTTAGGAAATTGCTTGATAGAGGGAATTTGCATTTTTTCGTTACTGCAGCACATACCAGAAGCCTCATTTTCCACCACGGATTTTGAACTCGGAGGGAAAAATATCTCCCGCCAACTTGAGCTCACAAAAAGTACTAAAAGACTCACATTTATGATATTTATTGTAGCTTACTGGAGTATTAAGGTCTACCCGGTACATAGTGAACAGTTTGAATCTCTGCCAGTTGCATCTCTAATAACACTGTACGTGTGTGGGTGGGCGGGTGTGTCAATAACACTATACGTGTATGGGTGGGTGGGTGCGTCAATAACACTGTACGTGTAAGGGTGGGCGGGTGTGTCAGTAACACTGTACGTGTATGGGTGGGCGGGTAGGTCTCAGATTTATGATAGCTACCTGTCCCTCAGACGCTTGAGATACTAAACCATGTAAAATAGGCTTGCACAATCTTCATGAATCTTGATCACACGGTGAGGAAAATTCTCGCAATCTATGACTATATTTACAACTTCTACCTAATCTAGAAAAAAGAATCTGAGTCGTATAAAAAATTAAAATTATCTTCCAGGGAATTAACGTGTGCACATTAACTTCAATAACACAAACTTCAGAAAGAATTGTTTACGTACAATTAAAAACAATTAAAATTCAAACTAATTTGTCAACAAATGAAAAGATAATACAATAATTAATTATTACATATGTAACAGATTTGTGACATGTTTATATGTATCGGCTGTTTTAAATAAATTATTATATTAATTCCAATGTTATTCTTATGGAAGAAATGGGACATTTGGGGGGCTGTTTCTACCCTTAAGGAATGGATTTAAAAAAATCCTTTCTTCACTAAGAAGTACTGTAAATATTTAAGTAACTATCTGTTATGGTTTACACTGTACGTTGATTTTTAGATTGGCTTAGATATTTAAAACAAAAAGTGGTGGGGACTCAGCGTAATGGCAGGAAGTGTAACAGGTGACGTAGTACAGGTACAATCAGCTGCTAGTAAAAGAAAACGAAATATCTGCTAACGTGAGAGTGTGCTGTAATGCATAGCATTCTATCTGTGAGCAGTCACATAGGAGAAACTCATGTACCCAGGTGAGAGCATGACACGTAAAAGGAATGTATTGTAAACAATAGGCTCTGTGCGCCCGATGGGGTACACAACAATAACAAATAAATTTTAAAATAAGCTTTATTTTTTTAAATTGCTATTATTTCACGTTTATATAGTATTATACTATGTAAAAAAAAAGAAAAAAATAATTTTTCAAAAGTATGTAGGTAAATGGCTACGTCATATTGAAAGTATTAGAAATTCAACGACGTCAACATGTTAACTCTACATACCTTTCAAAAGTACAATTATATTTTGTGTTCAAATCTTTCCTGTAAATTTAATCAAAACAGTTAGCCGTCTTTGAGAAAATTCAATTTTTTGTTTTATGCCTATAAAAATAAAAAGATAAAAACAGTCTGGAGATATTGGCTAAGTACACAACATAACAAGTCTCATAAAAATCATTCCATCTATTTGGTATCCAGCGAACACATACACAGAAACCAAAATAAAAAAAAAAAAACACTTTTTTTACTGTGGAGGCCTTAAAATTGATTTTTTAGACCAACTTGACATATTATTTACGATCACAATACTTTCTCTATGCTAACGCATATGGGGGAAAGTAAAAAGTAATGCTTCTTATTAAGTGTTTCAATAAATGAGTTAAGAAGTTCTGAGGCAAGTATTCTATGACAGCAAATTTAACTTTTTGCTGAATTGTCCTGGGATTAATAAGTATTAAATATAAAATAATAAACAAAGACCACATTCAGATGGTAGAGTAAAAGAGGTTACAGAAAATACAAATGTGAACTTAAATAAAAATTTATTAAAGAATATGTACCATTGAATTTACCCTACAATATAGCCTAACAATTCTGACAGGCGTTTTCAACAGGATTGAAAGACACCTGCTGCCTTCATCCTCTGGAACTCCTTTTCAGGGTCGTAGTTCCTGCAACAAAAGCAATTCCTTTAACAAGTGAAATCACACTAATAATTATGTTCAAAACCTCATCAGTCCAAACAATAACTGAATCTTAAAAATACAGGGATATGAGCCACCACTGGGATAAAAAAGCAGAGAAACTATAAAAATGGGGGACTTCGTTCACCTAATTTTTCTTGCAGTAATAGAACATGTATTTAGCAATTTTCAAAAATGCCACTGTTTTCCGATAGGGCAGCCAGCTTAATATTTTCTTACTAAATACCTTGTATTTTGTTATAGTTTCTTGTATTTTGTTATAGTTTCTAACAGAAATTAATTCTTTGCATTTTACCCTAATATTTGCCGTTTTTAATCTACAAGCGCTGAAATAGTTTGAAATGGCCACTTTTGAATTTGCTATGACAACAATTGTCTCATCAATAATATTAGCCTGTTGACTCAAACTTTTAAGAGTTTTCTTTTTTTATTAAGGGTGAAATATATACAGAATGGGGAAAAAGTCCCGCACCATCCTTGTATTTTTTTAAATAAACAAGATTGGAATTAGAGTCTTTTACAATCTCTTTAGATATTGGGTAGCTCCTTTAAAGTACAATTATTTTAAAGGGTATACTTGAACAAACTGAATGCCACAAATCCCATCTCTATGGAGTCACACTATCAGGAATTAAAGCAATTTGAAAATTAAAAATTTTAATATTCAAAGTGCTCTATTTTCTGATAGAGTGGTCCAGAGATGCAGTTTGTGGCTTTCAAATCAGTAACATGCGACCTTTAAAGAGATGTAGGATTAGGTATGAAAATCAATGGAAAAATCATGCTACCTTCAGCTAAGGAAACCCTCAACATTTCTTTAAGAATCTTAAGTCTAGTAATACAAAGGTTGTATGTTACTGATTTGAATGGATTACAAACTGCATCTCTGAGGGACCACACTCTTATCAGAAAATGGAGCACTTTGAATATTAAAATTTTTAATTTTCAAATTGATCTAATTCCTGATAGATTGGTGACTCCATAGAGATGGGATTTGCAACATTTACTCTATTAATAAAGACCTTCAATTTGATGTACTATTCAACCTAAGCTCTCATTTAAGATTTCCTTCTGACTCCTTGCGGGCCATCCCCCTGAATATGAAAAAAAAAAAAAATTAGTTACAGTGCAACCTTGATATAACGAATCTCATGGGGAAAGAGAAAAATTCGTTATATCAAGGATTTCGATATATTGAGGTTCGATATAACGAGGGGATTTTAGGCAGACTTCGATATATAGAGGTTTTTCTCAACAGCTGCTACAAGTTACGATAACCAAAAATTCCTTAATTCTACTGCATACTGACAGGAAACGAACTGTCTAGACTCAATCTATTTTTGGATGTACAGTCCTTTCTCATCATACAGGCTCACACGGACACTCTGGTATAGTGTGTATTGGAGGCGTTAAGTTGAAAGGCGCTGAAAGTTAAAGCATTCATTTGCCACCACAAAATGTTTTGTTGCAAAGAATATTGTTTGAACTTAAATACTCTGCCATTATTACTGTACAGTATCTGCAATTTTAAAAGCTGCGTGGTAAAAAAATAAAACTCATTGCATATAAGGAATAAACATTTATTTCTTAATTACAAATACAGTACTTACTGTAAAAAAAGTTTCTTTCTTGACACAAAAAATAACTTTGAATAAAATATATAAAAGAAGTGAACTTTTTAGAGTGTGATATTTTAGCTCACTAACAAAATCAGAAAACTAAACATTACTTTTAAAATATTCCGAAATGGTTGTTTGTCTACCTGTGAATGATACTTTATCAAGTGCATCATCCAATATAGAGATCGATTGAATTACCGGTTCTGTCATAACCGTCTTCTTTTGGAGAAATTTCCGCAGTACGTCCACAGCACATCGCGCATCACGAAGGGTGGGGTCTGGGTCCACTGCCTCTGCCTCGCTGTCTTCGTCTACGACATCCTCGCCGCTGTCACCTGCATCTTCTTCCATAGGGGCGTTTTGAGAAACGGATGAGACAATGTCTGTGTCACTCAATTCACCGCTTGTAGCCAGGTCGTTATCAAAATCTACAAAATCTTCAAAAGTTATTCCTTCGATGTTTAGGGCTTCTATTACTGTGTTCCATCGTTCAGGGTTTTCACTTCCAGGGATAGGCTCAACAACTCTGCAGTCTTCTTCAACATTTTCCTCCTGTACAAAGCCACTTTTTTTGAAGCAATTCTTGATCGTCTGTTCTGTTACGTTGTTCCAAGCTTTAGAAGCCATCCACATTGCATCCAGAATACTGATTTTTATAGGGCTCTGGTTTTCAATATCATTGAGAAACCGGCGCACAACTTCCTTTCGATAAAAGACTTTAAAGTTGTTAATTATGCCCTGATCTAAGGGCTGAAGTTTAGATGTAGTGTTAGGTGGTAAAAATTCAATCTTTATGTTTTTAAGCTTCGGGATGTCTCCATGGGCCGAGCAATTGTCAATAAACAGTAGAATTTTCTTCTTCTTTTTTTTCATTTCTTTGTCCAGGTCAGATAACCATTTGGAAAATATTTCTGATTTCATCCAAGCTTTTTGATTTGAGGTGTAATCCATGGGCAAACTTTAAATACCTTTGAAACAACGCGGATTTTTGGCCTTTCCAATCATTAATGGTTTGAGTTTGACAGATCCAGTTTGATTCGCTCCAAGAAGTATTGTCACTCTTTGTTTGCTGTTTTTACCGCCATGGCATTCGTCTCCTTTTAATGTCAAAGTCTTATCTGGTAAACACTGAAAAAAAAGTCCGGTTTCATCCGCATTGAAAATTTCATCTGGTCGGTATCCCTCTGTTAAACCAGGCAGTTTATCAGCCCACTCTGTGCACACCTGACTGTCTACACTCGCGCTTTCACCTGTCACTCTTTTGAACACAATTTCATTTCTTCTTTTAAAGTTCTGGAGCCAGCCATTGCTAGCTCGGAAGTTTGGTCTGTCCAGTTGTTTAGCAAATTCAGTTGTCTTTTCCTGAAGAACTGGCCCACTTATGGGCAAGTTCTTGTTGCGGCATTGTTTGAGCCACTGCAAAACACAATTTTCAACGTCGCTGAATTCAGGAACTTTAAGTCTCTTAGATGAGGTTGCAGTATTTTCGTATTTTTCCCTATTCTTCACGATCGTTGACAACGTGTTCGCCGGTATACCAAACTCTTTAGCAATGTCACTCTTTTTCTTATTCCCGGCATTTACTGCTTCTAAAAGTTTAACTTTTTCTGCGTACAACAGAGTTTTACGCTCATGTTTCGCCATCGCACAAATAAACAAAACTTAAAACACATACAAATCAAACTGACGGATTTTATCATTGACTGTAAAATAAAGCGCGATCACACTCTTCAAATGCCAAAACAACACTGATCTACTGTACAGTATAAACAGGTAAACAAAGGACGGAGGAGAGGGGGTTTCAGGTTGAAACGTGAAAAGTGACGATATACGAAAAAATATTCTGTATCTGAACTTCGATATACAGAGGTTTTTCGTTCAAAACTTCGATATATAGAGGTGATTTGTCAGGTTTAGATGCCACCATAATTGTTATATCGAGGTTTGTACCGCAATTACTTCGATATATAGAGGTAAAATTAACATTGTAGAGATAGGGAAATTCAAGGGGAATTGAAAAAATTCGATATATCAAGGAATTCGATATATCGAGGTTGCACTGTACTTCAATAAATATATTTATAGGTGTAGTTATGATGTACCAAGTTTTATTTCTTTACCTGTAATTGTTCGGAAACTATTAAGGCCGTGCGGAACTTTTCCCCCATCCTGTATAGGTCCCTGAACTCTGAGGATCTTTTTAGGTATTGATTGTGGGTCAAAAACAAGACATTTAAAAATTCCAAATCACCTCCGGTACCTGTACAGCCGTCATTTTGTATTTTTTCAAATTATTTTTAATTTTTAAAACTATTTAAACTATAGATTTCATCTTTGGTATAAACATTAATAAAACCACTTTCTTATTAAAATAAAAAAAATAAAAAACTTTTTAAAATTATTTTCAAAATGGCGGCACTTTGAAATTTTAGATCCTTAATAACTTTTGAAAAGTTAAGAATATAAAAAAAATCACAAGAATACCTTTTTTGCAAATTTTATTTGCAATCAAAAAATATAACGTTGTATGAAAGCGGACGACAAACAACCGAGATTCCAGTATTTTTGTATTTAATCATTTACGTGTGAATGTGTACAGTCATGGTTTCGTGCCGCGCGAGTTAACCACAACAATACATAAGCGATCTATTCTGATTACTTATATCCAAAACACTTAATCATTTACACTTGAATGTATACAGCCATGGTTTCGTGCGGCAGGAGTCAACCACAACAATACATCAGCGATCTATTCTGATTACTTTTATCCAAAACACTATAATAAAGTGATTTGTGACGTGATTGTAATGAAAATGCTCTTAGCAGGCAACCGGAAAGAAGTTGCGGATGATTTTCGTTGTTATTAAATTAAAAATTAATTGTAACATTTAAGTAGTGCCCTAAAAACTAGAATTTTTGTAAATTCTAGGTTGGTAGAATTGTTGAAGGTACTGGAATTATTCAAGAAAAAAAACTGATAGTTTGCTGTAAGCCAGTAACTTTCCAATTGTTTTTTTCCTTTGCAATCAAATAAGAACACGACATTTTGAACATTGTTTGTAATATGAAAATTAATTTAATTAAAGTTTCAATTTAATCTAATGTTTTTTTAATTTTCTTTGTTTTATGTCTAAAACTTGTTTTGCATCACAAATAAATTTTACAAAATTTCTAGTTTTAGGGCACTACTTCAAGTTGCCTATTACGCACTGGTAGAGTCCCATATTAGATATGGTCTTATCATCTGGGGCAGCTCTAATGGAAACCTGAAAAGGATACTCACCCTCCAGAAAAAGGCAATCAGATCCCTTGCCAATCTTGAGCCTCGACAAAGCTGCAGAGAAGCATATCAAAATTTAGGCATTCTGACTGTACCAGCTCTGTATGTATACGAAACAATGCTACATGTTGACAGACTCAACTTTGACACTTACAACAATCTCCATGACTACAACACCCGATACGCCTCCAGATATGTTCTGCCCCGCCATCGAACTGCCCTCTTTGAAAAAAAACCATCCTATGTAGGGCGAAAACTCAGAAATCGACTGCCAGAGGACCTTCAATTGCTAACTGGAAAGGCACTGAAGAAATCACTTCAAGAATTCCTTGTTAAGACACCACTCTACAGCCTGGAGGAGTTCCTGGATGCAACAAACACCTAATTGACTTTTCCTTTTGCTTTACATGTTTGACTATATTACTGTACTTAATGTTCATGTAATAAAAAAATTTTGATTGATTGATTGAAGTTAAAATTAATTTTTAATTTAATAACAGCAAAAATCACCTGCAATTTATCCCCGTTGCCTGCTAGGGACATTTTCATTACAATAACGTCACAAATCACTTTATTGTAGTGTTTTGGATAAAAGTAATCAGAATAGATCGCTGATGTATTGTTGTGGTTGACTCCTGCCGCACGAAACCATGGCTGTATACATTCAAGTGTAAATGATTAAATACAAAAATACTCAAATCTCAGTTGTTTGTCATCTTTCAAAAGTTATTAAGGATCAAAGATTTCAAAGTGCCGCCATTTTGAAAATAATAAAAAAATGTTTTTGATTTTTTTTATTTTAGTAAGAAAATGGTTTTATTATGTGCATACCAAATTTGAAATTTATAGGTTAAATACATGAAAATAAAAATAATTTGTAAAAAATACAAAATGGCGGCTGTCCGCGTTCCGGAGGTGATTTGGAATTTGTAATACAGGCTGTCTTCTAAGGTATTATGTCTTGTTTTTGACCCACAATCAATACCTAAAAAGATCCTCCAGAGTTCAGGGACACCCTATATAATAACACATACAAAATTAGGCCAAGAATATTTTTTGAAACAATAAAATGTTATTGCTAAAAGCAACGAAAGAAACACTTTGAACACAAATAAATTTAACATACCAATGTAACATTTATATATTTTTAAGACACCAATCGTAAAGGTATGGGCAAATGTGGATTTTTAATCAACGCATATGAGCAAATGTAGTCTTTGTTACAAAAGGCCGACTATTCCTTAAAAATTAGCATATTGGAGAGATAGGACATCAGCAAACTTACCTTAGAAGACAAGTTCACTAACACCAGAGCAGTAGTAACATACACAAAATAAATCACACAAATGTTCAATGACACAAGCACTTTCTTCAGGTGAGGGAGAGAGGGAGAGAGAGAGAGAGACTCAAAAAAGTTGTCATTAATATTTTATAGTATTAAGAGTTCATTGTTCTCGCTAATAGCAACGTGTATTCTCTTTTGTACTCTTCCTTTACTGCTTTTTTTTAGGACAATTTGATGAACGTTATTTAACAACCCAACAATTTTACTATCCATTTCTTCAACTGAATTATAATGGGACTTGTACAGATGAGCTTTGATATATCTCCATAGAAAGTCCAGTGACGTCAATGAAGACCTCGCAAGCCTTACCGGCTATCATATAAGTAGCAATTCATCCATTTGAGAAATGAACATTGGATTGCTGGATTATTTTTGGGTCAAACATTCTTTGCAAACAAGACTTTGAAAAAAGAAGTTTGTTTCATCTCTACAGATAATTTTAGACAGAAATGTGTTTTATGTAATTGCTAGGAACAAAACTCTTCTCTACTGATCACCTCATGAATGATGCACATACAACTTGTAAGGAGTATACAGTGGACTCCCGGTAATACAAAATAATTGGAACCAAACCCATTTCGGAGTTTCCTAAAACACTCTTTTAATACAAAAATAATATAAATGATATGCCTAAATTAAGTACAGTACTTCAGTTTTTAGCGCAATAAGAGCCTATGATGATAAGAGGGGAATAATGAACCCTTTAATCGAAGACTACATTAATCTGAGACGTACGATAAAACTCCGTTTCTCAAGACAAAAAGTTTGTCACTAGCGGGATCCTGAGCCCAGCACTACCTGACACTGTTGCATTCGCCACTATCAGCTGACGAAAGTAATGTGCATATTTCTGGTGTTCTCACGCTACCTCAGACAGCACTGTACCCAATTCCCACTGTCAGTCTCTTATCAAAAGTTTGAACTCGTGTATTTACATATCTCAGATTCGTTATATAACACACACACAGACGATGCAGCTGCCTTCATCTCACAATAGGATACGTATAGCAATACCTTGGCGCAATCCCAATAGATACCACATTTTTGAGACGCTGGCGTAATTTAGTTTTTTTTTCAAACAAAAGTAACATTTGAACAGTTTATTAACAGTTAAGTACATGAAATAATATCGTCTTGTCATTTTTAGATTTATAAAGTAGTGGTTCTTACAGTAACTGCATTTTTATTTTTCCAAAATCTTTTGCCAACTTTTATTTTGGATTAAGCGGACTTTCGGATTAGTGAAGTTCAGATTAGCAGGATTCTACTGTACTTATAATTTTGAATACTTCTTGTACAGGACTACAGTATAGAAAGGTGGTAATATCTTCACTGCCTCCCTAATGGATGATGTAGGAATCCCAATATGTCAACCTCTACGTGTTGGATATCTTACACTGTAAGTGTTCGCTGCCATAGTACACTGCTTACAACAAAAATGTCTAACATATAAAACATTTCATTATTCATGGAATTCATTGCAAATTATAATAGTAATGTGCATTTCTAGTCAGACTACTATAAAATCTAAGTCAGCCATGTCCTGACTGTATTGACAAAGTATTTGCTTGACAGCATGTAAACCGTGGTATTGAATAAGCAAAAAGACAGCGTAGTTACATTTTTCCAAAAGCATGGAGCATATTGTTCTGAAAGTAACATATGTGTTTATTAGAGCCATAATTGCCCTAGCTATTGGGCTATTAATAAATAGTCCTTTCTGAGCTAAGTCGAACTCGGATAGTAACAATGACTAGACTATCTACACTCATTCACCACTTATATTCGCCTATATCTCTTCGATCGGCGTCTTAGAAATGAATAATGAATAATTAGACCAAAGTACTGTTATGTATAAAAGTTATATACCAATAATAAAAATGCCAATCTTAATGTAATAGGTCTGCGTATTATGTAAATTATCAACTAGATAATTGTATTTCAACAGCTTCTAACCTCATAAACATTGCTTTAGGCTATCTCTAACAAGTCAACAATTAATGCACTTACTAAGTATGTCAATAACAATTCATAAAAAGGACACACTCTCACTAGTTATTGTGTGTAAGTCAAACTATCGACTGTGTTTTACAAATATCACAGTCAACCAAACTAAATCTTTTGAGTTTGAGGACAAAATATTCAGATGGTTTGAAAGCTGCCTAATGGTGAGCAGATAGTTGATATAGCCCCATGTTAAGGAAAATGTCAGAGAAGAGTACCTCAAGGTTTGATGTTTAGTTGTTTTGTTATTATTATACACTGGTGATATCCTTAAATTATATTACTAATTTAATAATGTATTCTGATGCTACAGTCGTACTTGTAAAGTAGTAATTTTGTTAAGGATAAATATTATAGTTTATTTATTGAATGACCCGACTTGACATGAGTGCACTTAACCCATCTACTCTCAACTAAATAATCTGTATAGGCAAAACATTTTGCAAGGTTATTTTTAAAAAATCATTATAAAAACATAATCTGATTTTACAATGTTATGCTTCATTCTTTTTAGGAATACAAGTACTTTATGATAAAAAAGTACTGTGATTCAAATCACACACAAGTAGGTATGTGTGATTTGAAGGCTTTTGTATATTTGTATTGGGATTTCCTTATGATAAAATGTTCCGTGTCTGGATAAGCAGCATGTTAAGATTTATGATTTTTATGTAGTCAGGTAGTCACCGCATAGAGTGAATGAGCGAGAGAGTGAGTGAGTGAGAGTGAGAGAGTGAGTGAGTGAGTGAGAGAGAGAGAGAGAGAGAGAGAGAGAGAGAGAGAGAGAGAGAGAGAGAGAGAGAGAGAGAGAGAGAGAGAGAGAGAGAGAGAGAGAGAGAGAGAGAGAGAGAGAGAGAGGGGGGGGTTGTAAAATGGAACTTAATTATTATCAGGGATTTTAAAATTTTGTCATCCGTGTAAATGATAAAATTCAGTATTTAGCATAATGGGCGGAAGGATGGAGCATGCCAAGAAAATATTAAATAAATACAAATTCCACAAATGTTATCTAGTTTAATAAAATATATACTTAACTGGACATTATTTGATATACCGGTATATATTTTCTTTACAGCCATAAACCAGAATAGCACATTTTTCTGAAATATCTATATTACCAAAAAACACTTTATAAATGAGTGAATAGATATTTCTTTTCTTTGAATCACTTTCATATTAGGCTATATCAGTTTCTTAGTATAATAATCCCTATCCATTTTAAAATCCATTCGCAATACCAAAATTCAAGGAAAACACAAGTAACAGATACAACAATGCAAGGTGTTTAGGTGTTACTATGGTCGCAGCTAGCTTACACCTCCTCGTCATTGATCCCTAGCATTCTCAAACTCCTCGTAGTTCCAACATTTGCTGTAAGAGCGCTCTGAAGTCAAGTTGTGTAATTTAATAAACAAACTGTAATAATTAATCAGTCTGTATAGCTGAGCAATACTGCACAGTTTGGCTCTAATACCTTTAAAATTAAACACATTGTAGGAAAGGCTCAGAAAAGCTGATCTCCTTATTTCAGAAGGCTTACTAAAAAAGAAAATTTCATGCCTCTTCTTAGTACAGATTTTCCATTTCCCTGTCCTAAACTAAACCATAAAAGTTTACTAGTACAAACATAGCATAGATTCAATATTTTCTGATAAAATTTATAGTTAGCAATTGGTAAGTAATTTTTTACTCTGTTAGCATTTTAAAATGGAAGAAGTGTAAAAGGAACAGATTTTAAACTAGACTTATGTGTTTTCTTACTTATAAAACTCTGCATATGTACGTTTCCTTGGCTCACAGACACCATATTTCCATGCTATACCACTTCCTATAGAGAGGATTATTGCAATAGTCAAGTTTTTCTTGATTTGTCTTTCCAAAAGACCTCTCAAGTGGGGCTTAGCTACTGCAGCACCAGCCATCTGAAATTTCATGTATGCATTTTAGAATGTTACTCAGAACCATTGATAACTTCTATAATGAGTCAATTTATAAAAATACAACACAATGAAAATAATGAGACTTTACAATATAGAAAATGGAATGAAACCTGACCCTTTTAGGAAAAGAAAAATGTTAAAACAATTTTCTATGCATACTTTTTAATGTGTGGAAAATATAGAATACAGCACAACCTAGAAAGATGGAAGCTTCTTTTTCTTTATTTTCTGTGTAACAGATGGGACAAATTCACTTTACCTTATTTTATAATTTTAAAGTTTTACGAGGTTATATTTAAAAAACAACAAATTAATAGGATATTAGTTAAGAAAAAAATCTGTCAAACCTGATAGTACAAACAGTGAATATTTTACAATCTAAGCAAGTAGAGTTTTGTAATCTTACCCTCAAAATGTTTAGTGAGTGAAAGTATTATTAAAATAAGACAAAGTTATATAATATTTAAAAATGCATAGGCCTACATTATATTGCATCTCTGAAACAGGTAAAATTAAATAGGCCGGGGAGGAATTGATCAAATAAACAGATAAAATAATATAAAATAAAACAGGTTAAATTAAATAGACCAGGGAGGAGTTCATAAAATAAATAAATAGAAACAATTCTATATTTGTTTTCTGTTTTTACAAGATCATATGCTTCACTTCTAGACCTACAGTAATTGACATCATATTTTTTTCTTCCCTTGTTTTTTCCCCAGTAATTGACAAGCTACGTTTCTCAGTATCTGTATTTTTTTACCTTCTTTCCTGAAGCTTGACAAGAAACGTTATTCCTTTCATAAAAATAAAGAATAATTTCTTTTCTTTCCTCTGTAATAAAACATTTAGGACAAACAGGATGTTTTTTTAATTGGATCCTGTAGGATGTTTCTTTAAATTGGACAAACACTTAACTAATCCAGATTGTTAAGTGTTGTTGATGAACTGGATTACGGCCAGCTTTTTAACAGGACTGTAAGGATTGTGAGCGCTTAAATTTGTTAACAGCCTTATTTAAAGTCTAATTACATAGATAAAAACCAACCATCTTAAAACTATTGCTTTCCACTATCTATTCTACTTTTTCTCAAGCTATTTTTTATTTTTATTTATTACGAAGTTGCTATTTTTCTATACTCATTCATTATATTAGGATTATAAATCATTATTGTTTTTGACATATTATTGTAGTTTTCTTTCCTTTTAAGTCTTAATCTAAATAGTCTCTCCTGATCTGCCATTTTTGAGCAAAACATCTTTCCTTCCAGTTTTTGAAAAAAGGGGCCACAACTGAAAGGTATATATAATAAATTTAGTTATGCATTAACCCTTTCCACTCGGATGGCCAACTCAGTTGAACATCACGATTTTGCCACCAGCTCAGCGAGTGTTTGTCTAAATGTGGCCTCTGAGACCGGATGTCTAACTCTGGTGGCCACTACTATGTTCGCGCTCAGATATGGGATTGGCTGTCCAACTGTGATGGCCGGCAATGATTTCTCTACACTCTCCGATGTCAAATCCTGTTGGACACTTGACACATGTTCTTTTATTTTAGATATAACTTGTTTTAGCAATATTTTTAAATATTTAACAGCTGTTTAATTATGTCAGGATTATATTCAACCAGTTTGCATCATATGTTTCCATTTCTGCTTTATGTAGATATCCTCATTGTTTGTCAGAGTTTGGCAGGGAGTCTAGGCTATCTCTCGATTTTATCTTTGTACATTTTGTTTGTTATTGAGTACCATTTGTTGATTTAGTGTGATTTATTTCTTGTTTGAATAATTAATTATTGTAAATATTCTATTTTATTTTAAAATACTGTAGGTATATATTTTTAAATAATATTTATTTAGTTCACATTTTTGTATCCAGGTCTTTGTCTGGACATATTTTTTTAAAGTATCACACTCAACAAAATTTCAGTAACTGATTTATCTTAAAATTAAATATTCCAAAACTTGTAATTCTAGAACTGTATGTTTCATTAATTAAAACTTTGTTATTTTAACCGAACTTGTTTTAATTTAAAACCAGACAGTAAATATTTTTAAGAATCATGATACTCATATATAGAGATTATCACAGTTCAGAAGCCGCTACTATGGAAATTATTTTATATTATAATATAAATATCATTTAATTTTAGACATTTCAATTATCAGTTAAAAATAGTAATTTAAAATAGTATTATTAGTGCAAAAAAAATATTTTTCATGACTCAAAATGTTCCAATGTTTTTCAATACATTATACTAATAACACAAACTATATCATGTAATAATCCATATTTTAAATATTCCATACAAAAATTAATATCAACATTTAAATTAAATAAGTAGTATTTAAACTTTAAAACCCAGGTGCAATCACAGTAAGGCTGAATGACCACAAAATGGGTTCCGACCTGGTGAGAACAGGAGTGATGTAGCTGCCGATCTCGCAAACAAAGCAGCCATGGTCAACCCAGGTGGCCATCCGACCTTACAGGTCACTAGCAGGTGTTCGACTGCCGAGCTGATGTAGAAAAAAGTGTGGCCAACTGTACTGGACACCCGATCTTAGATAACCTTTTTTAGCAAATTCGAGGGAAAAGGGTTAATACTAACAAACTTTGTAACTATACCTAGATTTACTGCCAAGTGTTTCTTTTTCTGTCAAAGTATGATTTGCTTAAAAATGAATTCAATTCCTCAAAATTCAATTTGTCACCCTGTGATTTCAGAAGAAAATTTTAGAAGAGTGTATAAACTTTTAAATGTTTAAACAAATGTTCATTTAAATAAGAATAGTCATTTTGAGTCATTAAACGTGGGCTTAGGCTTTTCCTCAATAGAACATGTTTTTGGTAATTAAAATTGATATATCATATTCTGTTAAAGATGCATTCATAAAGTAAGGTATTATTTGTCCCATCCATTACACAAAAAATAAATTTTTAAAATTACTTTAAATTAGACTAAAGTAAATACAGAACATGCACAACATTGCTTTCCCAAATTTACAATAAAGTAGTAATACATTATTAATAGGGCCTAAGTGAAAACTTAAGTTACAATACCGTCAAACAGGGATACTTTGAAACAAAAATTTTCAATTTTGCTTTAACTTATTTTACTTTTTAAGATATATTAATAAAAAATATGCCAATAGTCCCAATTCTTAAGCACTATATAAAGGTGGCCTTAAAATATTAGGCTTCAAGTTAAGAAAAAAAAAAACAAAAAACAACAAACATGCCTGTCCAAAGCTACCCCGCTATGGGGTTTCTTTGCAACAGTGAAGTAAAATGTATTGTTTCAAGACTGTTTGTAATGGGGTTATTATAGAAGAAGCACTGGAAAGGTGGGGCTATTCTTGACATTTTGGTGCAACTTCTATGTTTGTACGATAAACGGTATAGCAGAGGCAGCATTTAAACAAAATCCCTACCACCAGATTTCAGACTTTATAGGGGTTTAAAAAAATATACCTATGTGAAGATAATGAATTAGGCAGTTAATAAAACCTGCACTATGTACCAAGAGTTGGGGAAATAGAAAAAAAAATAGAAAAATAGGACATATTGCTTGTTTTTTATTTCACTTCCGGGAAATGTTGACGCGCCCTTTCAGACGACAAACTGCTGTAGCTGTAGTATGTCACATTATTGAATGTTGAAACCATCAAAGTTGTAATACTGGAATACTAGTAAACCTCTTCTGTTTAATGTGGGTTCTTCCAGCACTGCAACCACATCCGAAAAAGGGACATTGAGGTCTTCGTGTCAGTTTGGGCCACTGAAAAATGTTATCTCTGCCAGGCTCTTTCCTTAGATAACGTATTGCATATGTTTCTCAGTCATGATTTTCAGTGCTCATTACTTCTCCAAAATAATGTTTTTCCTGGGTCTTAGTAGAGTAAGAAACAATAACCCATGCATGGGGCTATATTTTAAGGTGTTTGATCGAAGGATCATCCTCTAAGAAAGACTCTGGTCCATACTGTTTATCACTGCTTATGTAAGAATTAAAATTTTGGATGGATTCTGAGTCTTGGACACACACCAAACAGCTTTTTACAAACCTTTAAAAAATAGAAAACACATATTTTTTAATGTTATGTACTTGTGGCATACTATACTAGTAATAATTCTGTGTGGATGTAAGAATTGCCCAGTCTATACAATCAAAAGCTTTCGATGAGTAAATCGATGAAAATTCCCACCACTTTGTTTCTGTTTTCCAATTCGGTCAGAATTTTTTTAACTAGGTGTATAATGGCTGTTGTAGTTTTGCCCTTAATGAAGTTAAGAGGTTCAAGATATATTTTGTCATTGCAACTGAAGAGGTTGTGTTGAATACCTTCAATTATAGTTTTAATTATAAAATAATAATAATATGTCAATTGAAATTGACTGTGAATTAGCAAGTATTCTTATAATTGATATATATATATAATACCCACCCACCCACCCATACATTGGTATTGACCCACCCACCCATACACATACATTGGTATTGACCCACCCACCCACCCATACACATACATTAGTATCATACACATACATTGGTATTGACATACATTTTCATACATTTTCACATAGGCCTAATACCTTTCAAATAAATTTTTACTGGGTTAAAATTTAAGATTTATTAATTCCATTCTTTCCCTTTGGATATCATAAAAAAAAAAAGAATGGCTGCAGCCTATATTGATTTCTTTTGGTAAAAAATGAGTTTTCCGCAGCTGAAATCAAACTCCCCAAGATGTACATACTTATTTCACCACTTTTTCCACAAGAAATCGTATTTTCAGAAAGTATATAGTTACAGATAGCAATTAATGAAATGTACTAGTATTCAGTATTTTAACACGCATCTGACTTTATATGGATCATATCTCTTAACACGCGTCCAATTGTATATGAATGATAACTCGGCTGTTACACGTATTCGTACTCTAAATAATACCTAACAAGACCACTACGTTATCAATGAGTCACCTGTTGTCTGCCGGTTTCAACACCACAAACTTCAAATAGTAAATTTCACAAAAATTTAGTAGGCTAATTACATCACATAGTAATTTAGGATTAACCACAAAATCTGAATTCACATAGGCTACATTTTAATGTGATGGTCTGCATGCCTTCCAGAAACCAGACACCCAAATTAAATGCAGTTTCAAAAGTTTATAACCAATATTTATACATAACACAAGGGCAATAATTTAGAGTCAAATAACCTAAGGTGTACTGTAATAAGGTACTATATACAGGGTGTCCCTGAACTTTCTGAGAATCTTTTTAGGTATTACTTGTGGGTCAAAAACAAGACATAATATAATATTTAAAAATTCTAAAGCACTTCCGGTACCCGTACAGCCACCATTTTGTATGTTTAACAAATTATTTTTATATTTAAAACTATTATTCTATAGAGTTCAAATTTAGTATACGCATTAATAAAACCATATTCTTACTGAAATAAATAAATATAATTTTTTTTAAAACATTTCCAAAATGGTGGCACTCTGAAATACTTGATAGTTAATAATTTTTATAAGGTTAGGAATTCAAAAAAATTACAAATTACCTTTTTATTGCAAATGTTATTTTCAATTCAAAAAAGTAACATTGTATAAGATCGGATGACAAACAAGCGAGACTTGAGTATTTTTGTATTTATTCATTTACATGTGAATGTGTACAGAATGTGAATGTTTACCATGATGTTATGCTGCGCCAGTCAACCACAACAATACATCAGCGATCTATTCTGATCTTTTTTATCTAAAATACTATAATAAAGTGATTTGTGAAATTATTGTAATGGAAATGCCCCTAGCAGGCAACGGGAATAAGTTGCGTGTGATTTTTGTTGTTATTAAATTAAAAATTAATTTTAATTAAAACTAGAATTTTTGAAAGATTTATTTCTGATGCAAAGCAGGTTGTAGACACAAACAAGTAATACTAAAAAGGCATTAGACTATAAATTGGAACTTAAAATTTATTTTCACATTACAAACGATGCTCATAATCTCGTCCTCTAATTTGATTGCAAACGAAAAACGATTGGAAAGTAACTAGCGCACAGCAGCAAATTTGTTTTTTCTTGAATAATTCCAACACCTTCAACAATTCTACCAACCTAAAATTTACAACAATTTTAGTTTATAGAGAAGTACTTAAGGTTAAAATTAATTTACAATTTAACCCTTTTAGTGCTACAGCATCGCTGTCAGCGATTCCACAGTTTAGTCTTAAAGTGCGAGAATCGCTGCCAGCGACTATCCGTATTTCGTATATTATGCCGTATGAAATTAATGTTACTGGCTGCTACGATCGTAGTTGTGTTCCAAAAGCTTCAAGGTATTGCTTTTTCACTGTTTCGTTGTCTTTGGGATGGTTATAACTATCGCTTTGGAGAAGAATAATACTTGACCAGATTGTTTGTTTACGTTTTCAAGCTAGTCTGCTGCTAGTATGCTAGTGCTGTGTTAGAAATATTGTTTTGCCGTGTAATATAATTTGTATTACTGTTTTATAATTAGTATTGTGTTTTATCAGTTTTATATTATATCTTAGTGTTTATAGTTAAGTTTTTGATATAACATTAACATGTTATATCAAACTCAAAAAAAAAGTTAACATAAAAATTTTTTTGTTTTTCTTTTTCGTTTTTCAGTTATAAAAATTTTTATTTCGGCCAAACATTGGGTACATATTTATTCTCCAAATTATCCTGAATAATATAAAAAAAATGTACCGTAAACGAGGGCTACTTTGGCCCAAGATTTAGAACTTTTTTATACTTTACCCAATAATTTTTTATTATATATATTTTTTAAGCCAATACAACCTTTTCACACATCTAGACTATCCTTAATTTAATTTGTGAATAGGTATACATTTATTTTCCAAGTGGCATTTATTTTTTTTAATTTTTTTTATTTGGGCCAATGTTACCCTTGCGTTTGGGTTACTTTGGCCCAAGGTTATTTTACCTACTTAAAAGCATTGTAAAATTAACTAGGGCCAAAGAAAGACTTGGGTTTATAAGAAAATCTATTTATTAGAAATAAAAATACATTTTAGTCAAAGTTTATGTTACATTTTTTTGTTTTAAGGGAACATAAACAATTTATTACAATGTGAGTGTAAGCCTACTTTTCGTCTTACAAATTGCTGACCGAGAATAGTCCTCTTTTCATCAAATTTGGAGGTTGAATTATCTTGTGAATATCACACCATTTGTAAAACAGAGAGTCCTTTACAGTTGGCCACTTCCATAACTTGCTCGTGCGTTCCATACACTCAACGACGGCTCCTTCATCAGTAATTTCAACCGCTATTCCTGGGAACTTCAGCTCATTCCATTGTACGACAACGAAATTCCCTACTTGGAGGCTGGTCTCGAGGTTATCTTTTGCTGAGGTTCTTTCTACATTGGATGAAGTAGATGCAACTGGGTTGACATCTTGGGGACCAATAACAGAGTCTAGTTCTTCTTCATCTTCACTCGAAAAAATCATGTCACTATGGCCTGACGAAATGACCCTGTAGTCACTTTCTTCGTCTGTCGATGAGAGGTCTATTTGTTTTGCTTTTTTTCTCTTCAGGGTTTTACCTTGGGGTTTTCTTTTCTTTTCTAAATACCTTTGACGAATTTTTTCCTGTTTTTCTTTCTCTTTTTCTTTCTTTTTCTTCTCTTTTTCCATTTCTTTCTCCCTTTTCTTTTCTTCTTTATGTTTTTTCTTCCCTTCTTCATATTGAATAATATCAATAGCTGTAATACTTTTACCTGATGGAACTTCCAATTTTTGTCTTTTTGTCAGTCGGAGTTTGACAACTTCTTTTCTTTTCTGTTGCAAATGGTGAATGAAGGATTCTCCCACAAGTTCCAAATTAACAGACGCATTTGTCGTAGGTAAACGCTTTAAAACTTCATCTTTGTCAATTGGATATATACCGGCCTTCCTGAAGCCAGACTTCAAATTTTCTTTGATATTAGGCTCCAGTTCATCCAAGCACTTTTTCAACAATTGCGGGAATATGTCCTTGGGCATTGTTGAAACGGTTTTCCCGCTTTCGGACTGCTTCCACTGGGTTAGTATCTGTCTCCATTTCATTTTGAGAGGCCTAAAATAGGCCACATCCAAAGGCTGAGTTAGGTGGGAAGAATTTGGAGGCAAACATACAAAGTGGATATCATTAGCTTCACAAAGCTTGACTACGTTTAAGCTCACATGAGAACTGAGATTGTCCCCTATGACCACTTTTTTCCCTTCTTGTTTTTTCAGGATTGGAAGTAGGTGAGCTGAGAACCAATCATCAAAAGTTGCTCCGTCGATCCACCCTTGCTTAGTCCTGTTGTATCGTGCCCCTTCCGGCCCACCTTCTGTCCATGTGGTCCACAAATGCTCAGCCTTATAAATTATGTAAGGAGGCACTGAATCACCATTAGCGTTCCCACAAAACATGACACTAATATTAGTTTTAGTTGAGTTCATAATGCGTTCTGGGTACTTAGACCCTCTTCTACAGATCACTTTCTTTCTACCGGGATCATCAGACATGCATGTCTCATCGTAGTTATATACATTCTGAGGTGGGACGCCATTAAGTTCTTCATTTAGTTGCTCAAAGTAGTCTGACAATATTTTCTCATCAATTTGGGCCCGATTTCTTTTTATGTTGGAGGAAAATTTGACTGTTAGTTGAGGATGCCTCTTTAAAAAAGATTTTGCCCAGTCACGACCTGGTAAATTGTCAGAAAAACATGTAATCTTCTTCCCTTGTCTTGTGACGTAGTTCTTCACAATGAATCTTAAATCGAGTTCATCAATTGGGAAGCCAAATTCACACATTTTATCAATGTGACTCGCAAGTGATAGCTCCTCTTCCTCATTAAAGACTTTCGGATGTCCTGGGGTGCTTGAAAACAAATTTTTAAGTTTGTTTTTAATAGTGCTTCGCGGTATTTTAAACCGATCTGCTGCTTGTCGCTGCGTCATTTCACCGGATTTAATGGCCTCCAAACAGTTTTGAAGGTGCTCTTGGCTGTAATCAGCATATGTTCGGCTGCCTGGCTGACGTTTGTAGTTGTACGGCATCTTCCGCAATCTGGCTGAAAACAAACACATGAGCTAACAAAACGCCCACAGGTAACATAAAAACAGTTATATAGGTATGAAAGAATTGGGAAAACCCCTACTTTAGCCCAGAAAAATATAAACACTCAGTAGTCATTATATTCATATCAGTTAAAACAGAATAAATCTAAATTTGCAAAAGTACAACCTACTTTGGCCCAAAAAAAACCTGGGCCAAAGTAGGTTGTCATTTTGAGGTTATGAGGGTTGTTGTTGTTATTTAAATTTGAAGTAAAACCGTTAACAATAATAAAAGGTACAACTATACTACCGTGGAAGGTATTAAATGGTGTTTATAAATATGTACTTACCAAACTTGCAGCATATGTAGAAGTTTTTTCACAGGTGAAAGTTTAGGAGCTCACTAAAACACGTGTTAGCATAAACAAAACAAAACAACCACTACTGCTCCTGGTGGGGCACCCACTAACTGCTTGTTATTATAACTGTTTGCTTGGTGCTACCTTCTAGCGGAAACTGTGGAAACTATTTTAAAAGCTGCTTCCTGAAGGTAAATAGAGAACGTTGTATTTTTTTCTCAGTTTGGGCCAAAGAAGGACCCCAGGGCCAAAGTAGCCCGCATTTACGTCTTTGGGATGGTTATAACTATCGCTTTGGAGAAGAATAATACTTGACCAGATTGTTTGTTTACGTTTTCAAGCTAGTCTGCTGCTAGTATGCTAGTGCTGTGTTAGAAGTATTGTTTTGCCGTGTAATATAATTTGTATTACTGTTTTATAATTAGTATTGTGTTTTACCAGTTTTATATTATATCTTAGTGTTTATAGTTAAGTTTTTGATATAACATTATCATGTTATATCAAACTCAAAAAAAAAGTTAACATAAAAATTTTTTTGTTTTTCTTTTTCGTTTTTCAGTTATAAAAATTTTTATTTCGGCCAAACATTGGGTACATATTTATTCTCCAAATTATCCTGAATAATATAAAAAAAATGTATAAAGATATCTGTTCAAATAAGTATGGTATGATTTTTTTCTGAACTTCTGCATTTTCGGCTAAATTTGGCTAGCATTTTTGGGTATGTGAGTGAGTAATAAGCCATAGCACCAAAAGGGTTAATAACAACAAAAATCATATGCGACTTTTTTCCGGTTGCCTGCTAGGATAAAGCACTAGGAAAATTGATGTCACAAATCACTTTATTGTACTGTTTTGGATATCAGAATAGATCCCTGATGTATTGTTGTGGTTGCGCGAAAAGACACCTTAGCTGTACACATTCAAGCGTAAATGAATAAATACAAAAATACTTAAATCTCGGTTGTTTGTCAACCGATCTTAAACAAAATTACTTTTTTGGATTGAAAATAAAATTTGCTATAAAAGTAATTTTTTTAATTCCTAACCTTTTAAAATTTATTAAGGATCAAAATGTCAAAGTACTGCCATTCTGAAAATGTTTTTAAAATATTTTGATTTTCTTTTTTTTTATTTCAGTACGAAAATAGTTTTATTTATGTGTACCAAAATTGAACACTATAGATTAAAGTTTTAAAAATAAAAAATAGGCAATGGTAGAGGTGGTTTGGAAATAGGATATTATGTCTTGTTTTTGACCCACAATCAATACCTAAAAAGATCCTCAGAGTTCAGGGGACACCCTGTATACATTTGGAAAAGACTAGCTCTATTTAGTAGATAGCATATTTTCCTTCTCTGTTCTTTAGCCAAGATTAAAATGTTGAGTAATACGACAAAGCCAAGTATAGTATAATAATAAAAAAACTAAGACTGTGAATAATTGAAAATTACTCCGAAAAATAACATTTCATATCAATACAAACCTTCGCTTAGTTATATCACACCTCTAACCAAAATGTACTTTTCCAACCTACAATTAATCTTCAATCTCTATTCTCTATTAGAGGCCTAGAGGAATGAGATAGTGATGGGAACAACCGAAGTGAAACGACTGATTCAGTCGGTTGTTGAAAAACAACCGATCCATTCGGTTGTTTTCGTAATGTTCAGTTGAATGAATCACTCGTCAGACCGTCACTCGTTCATACCTTACCCGTATTGGCAGCAGTTGAAACCATTTTGGTAAAGTGAATTTTTACCAAAATGAATTCACTCAAAACAAAATCAGTTGTTTAACAAATAAACATTTAGTATGTTTCAATCTTCCAATCACTCATTTATACTTTAGGATATGTGATAGCAGTTTTTTTACAATAAAATAATTGAGGGACCTGGTTGTTTTAATAAAACTAACTATTATTGATAGATCTGACCTTGGTTTTGTTTTAAGAACTGACCTATACCAATCCCGCGCGCTTCCTTTGTATCCACCCCAATTCTATTTCTGTACCATGGGCGCGGACTAGCCACTGATCCCTTTCCCACGCAGTATTCCCCAATATTGCTCACTGCTACTCTAATTCTAGGAAACACAACGATTACATCCCGCCATTTTCTTTTCCTACAATGTAAACATTAGTTTGCCTTGGTCTTCGTCAATAAGTGGAGCTGTGTAAACTTATATTGTAAATTACTGTATATTTACGGTGTTGTTTATTTTTTTCTTTTTTATCGTTTCCATTAGGACTTGATTTGAAAAGTATTAATATTTATAGTAGTGTAAAGTATCTTTCCATTTACTCTAACGTGCATTTATTTAATTTTTGTCTACTTGTGTTTCATTATATTAATCGTGTTATTCTAAAACTTTTTAGTTAGCTGCCTCAATTAATTTTTGAGTATATCATTTATTTATTTAGTTAGTGTTTGTCTGCCTAGTAGAATACCATGACACCAAAACGTTCTCAAGCTTGGGATTTTTTTGAAAAATCAAGCAGTAGTGTTGCAAATTGTTCGATTTGTAAAAAGGATATTCGATACCATGGATCCACCTCAAACCTCATGGACCACCTTAAAAGGAAACATCATAATTATTTGACTTTAGCAAATCTAGATGACACTTTAGAAGATGCCCCTACAATTTCCAAAGAGACAGGTCCAAATTCTGCAAGATGCAACGACGGTTCACGAGATACTGCGACAGTTTCAAGATCTGAGTCAATAGCCGTATTACCAAGCTGTTCTGGTACTTCAAATACAATAACAGGTAACAATGATCAATCTCCAATTACTACTCCAATAACAAAGCCTAGAAAGTTGAGTAAACAAACAACAATTGTAGGTACTATGAAGTTAAAAGAGCTATCCAACTCTAAAATTAAAGAAGTAGACACTTTATTAGTTGACACAATTGCAGAGGGCTACTTGCCATTGTGTTTAGTTGAGAATGATAAATTTGTAAAACTTGTCAAATCTCTTGAACCTCGTTACAAACTACCATCCAGGAAAACGCTTACCCATAAAATGATTAATGATAGGTATTTAGAAATAAGGGGAAACATATTGGCTAAACTAGTTGAAGCTAAATCTGTGTCACTGACTTCCGATATGTGGACCTCGCTAAATAACGAAGGCTTCCTATCAGTGACAGCTCACTTCATTCAAGGAACAACTCTCCATTCTGCAGTACTATGTACTCAGAAAGTAGAGGAACGCCATACAGGTGAGAACATTTCAGGTCACATAAAAAATGTAATGACTGATTGGGGCATTAAAGAAAAAACGTTTGCGTTGGTAACAGATAATGCTGCTGTAATGGTAGATGTAGCAAGGCGACTCGGTGTTAGCCATCTAGGATGTGCTGCACATACTGTCAATCTTGTTGTTACAGATGTATTGGAAAATCCTGACTTGCAGCAACTGCAACTTGTAAGACAGAAGTGTCGCAAGATAGTTGGTTATTACAAAAGCAGTACCCTAGGGCTCTCCAAACTCTCTGAGTGTCAAACAAAACTTCAGCTTGATACCCTGAAACTGAAACAAGAGAATGCCACTCGATGGAACTCTACATATTTCATGATGGAGCGTTTAGTCAAATCAAAAGAGGCTATAATTATGTGTTCATCTTATGTTAATGTACCTGAGTCCTTAACAGCATTTGAGTGGCAAGTGTTGAGTGATTTCATTCCACTATTTGAACCACTCCATGAGTTAACAGAGGAGATGTCAGGAGAAAAGTATGCGACTTCATCAGTTGTAATACCTCTTTTCCGAGGAACTCAAACGGCAGTAAAGTCGGTAACTCCTAGCACACATGTAGGAGGCAAAATCAAAGAACTTCTGCTGACATCACTGTCCAAAAGAATGGCTTCATACGAATGCAATGATGGTTCTAATATTTGTGCCAAGGCAACAATATTAGATCCCCGCTTTAAAAAGATAGCATTTGGGATAGCAGATAACGCAACCAAAGCAGTGAATCAAGTCATCGATGAAATCAACAAGACTTTAGAAGACACAGGGGTTGTTGTTTCACAAGGAACTGTAGAAGCAACCGAAGAGCCTCAACAGAAGAGAAAGAAAATTTGGAATTTCTTCATTGAACAGAAGGCGAAAAATCAAGGTCAAACACTAACTACGACCAGCAATGCACTGCAAGACATGAGGTTGTATTTGTCTCAGCCATTGATTGACACTGAAGAAATGGATCCTGTCAGTTATTGGAAAAAATATGAAGA
Source organism: Stictocephala bisonia (assembly GCA_035578905.1). Taxonomy (NCBI): domain Eukaryota; kingdom Metazoa; phylum Arthropoda; class Insecta; order Hemiptera; family Membracidae; genus Stictocephala; species Stictocephala bisonia. Next base: position 197,289 of record JAQJVL010000345.1, on the reverse strand, counting down.
AGCCTTCCCAAGTTTAGCACCATTAGCCAATAAATATTTATCAATACCAGCAACCTCTGTTCCTTCAGAACGAGTATTTTCTAAAGCAGGACAGATTTGTAGGGAGAGAAGAAGCAGGTTAAAACCCAAACTTGTTGACAAACTAGTTTTTCTTAATGCAAATAGCACTTTCAATTAAATAAATTTATAAGTATTTGAGTTTTTCTATCATAAAAAGTTATTTTATTTTGAAATCAAAATATTTATCTCATTCTGAAAATGTTAAATGAACATTTTTGAAATATAATTCTAGTTGTAACTATGTAAGATGGGTCATTAATCTATTACTCATTGGGTGCTTTTAACACTAATTTTCCTATGTTCCAATATGACTCATTATTAAATGATTTAATTTTGTGAATTTATGTACATATATCATAGGCCTAATAGTTGTATTTGTTCAATTTATTACTTTTTTATGTTTCATGTTGATACTTTGTAAATAATGTCATAGATTTTTTTACTTTGGTTATACTTTTAATTATGCTTATGTTTAATTGTGCTTTACTTATGTAGTATTTAGTAGTCTTATCATTTAAGTGTAGTCAGTACTTTTTCAGTTTAGTGAGTAAAAATAGTTACACACTAATATTCTTTTGTTCCTATGTTATTACTTATGTTATGATTTTTTTTTAATTTATGTTCACGTATCTTAATAGCTGTAATTGTTCAATTTATTATTTTGCATATTTCGTATTGCTACTGTGTAAAAAATTTCATTGGTAGGCCTATGTGTAACTTTGATTGTAATTTTAAATATGCCTGGATGTTAGTTTTAAGTAGTCTATCATTTAAGTTTATTCAGTACATTTTCATATCATAATTCATAACTAACCTTCATGAAAATAATTAAGTTACTATGTATGCCTATTAGTTTAATATCTTTCAAATAACGTAATACTTTATAGTAATGTTTTTAATTGTTATGTATTTGTCCATTCAAATTTAGTTCCTTAGATAATTTAACTTTGAGGGACTAGTAAGCCTATAAACAATTATTTTGCTTTAATCTACAAAATATTTTAGGTCCATTAATGTTAACCTTGTCATACACGTTATATTTTATTATAATTTTTTAAATTGAAACTACTAATTTTAAATATTAAGATTTTAAATATTGTTAGTTTTTTCATGAAACTTGATTTACACATTGCTGTTGCTTATGGATAATTGGCCTACATTTTAAAGTAACTCAAAATTCTACTGCATAGTTGAGTAATGATTAACATTTTTAACAGTGCAACACATTATTATATTATGCATTTAGAGTGTGTCAGTTTATTTTCAAAGGGAAAAGCGAATAATTACTTATGTTTAAGAAAATTTGGCTTGTGTTATAACTTAATTAAATTTTTTAGTTTAAGTTTAATTTTTTAAAATATGTGTAATTTTGAACTGTCTAAATTATAAATATCAGAATGATGGCAATTGTTAAAAAAAGAATAAAAAATAATTTCAACCCCATTTTATAAAGCTAACTCAGTAGGCATAATATCAAAATATTTAGTGCAATTTGTATATTTAAATAATAGTTTGCAATTTACTTAGTTGATTCGCTACAAAATGAAATTAATGTCTGTAGTTTAATCAATATTGTTATTAATAAAACTCTTTGGTTCCAAAATATTATAATGTGTTTTTGCAAGCCCTATTTTAAATATTGTAGTCCTAAATAATTCTGAAACATTCATATTTAATTATTACATAGCTGATTCACCAAAAATAAATAATAAAATAAGAAATAATAAATAAAAATAGAAGCAAAAACTACACCAAATATGAGTTGGGTTCAATTTTAGTTATTTGGTAAATAACTTAATAAGTTTAATGTTTTAACTCTCGACTCCATTTCAATTATTTTCTGTCAACTACTAGCCTATAGATTTTATTATATAAAGATTTAAATAGGAAGTAGTTTATTTACTGCAAAAATTGAATTCAGTAAATCACTCTCATCTCGACTCACAAAAGCACCGATTGAAACAAGTCTGATGCTTCTAAAATCACTTGTACAACCGAAGAACCACTCGTTCAACCGTTCGCCCATACGAGGTAAGGAGTGGGGGAGACTGAATCATTCGACTGAAAACAGTTGAGTGAATTGAAAAACAACCGACTTACCAGTCGGTTGTTTTATTCCGTCGGTTGTCCCAACACTAGAATGAGACATTTAGAGGTCAATAAAAAAAGTACTAAAACTGAAAAGAGTAAGATGATGTACCAGATGGCAGACGAAATATATAATATACTCTTAAACACAAGTTTTTAAACTAATTTATTTCTTTCTTCCTGATTTGTTCAATACCGGCTTGTGACCGTAACGATATTTTACTTGCTTCTTGACTAGTTTAGATATGAAGATGTCTACATACGATATATATATGGGATGAGTCAGTTACCCCATAACTTGTTTCAACAGATTGAGTTTATAAAATATTTGCTTTTGAATATGCCATTAAATTAATATTGACACACTCTACTAAGGGTCACCACACTAATAACTTTGGTATGGAATATGTTACTTCATTAATGATTAATTTGTCCGGTTTTGAATGACAACAATTGGAGAGATTTTCCATTAGGAAGGAAAGTGTTTCAAGTGAAAAATATAATTTTGATAACAGTCAATACAAATATTGGTGTTTTGGGAAGTTCTTTAGTATTCTTCTTGTATCAGTAATTATGTAATCAAGTCGTAGCCAGGAGCGTTCTTTTGATAAGATTCCTGTCTATAGCTGTTTTTGCCTATGATGAAGTAAAATATTTTATATGAAGGTCAAGTTAATTAGGAGATTTTAAATAATTATTAATTTCTTCCTCGAGTGTAATTTCTATAGGGTGGGGTTTGAACACATTCTAAAAATAATTAGTAAACGTTTCTGCGTTCTCGACGTAACTTTTAGCCCACGCCTCATCAGTTTTTAGAATTGGTGGGATTGAATGTTGAGAACTTTTAATACTTTTTTGTTGATTTCCAAAGTGAATAGTCAGTTTTATCAGTTTCGTCCAGGTTATGTGTGAATTATGAAAAATTAGCATTATTCAAGTTTCTAAAGAGTCGTTTTAATTTGTCGGCAGCTCTATTTATATTTAGTTTATCTACTGGATATATGAAGTTTTGCTGAATTCTTCCTTATTTACGTTTTTCTTTTATTTCCAAGAGTTGCTGTTTTTAATTACTAACCTTATAATTAGCTAAGGTAGCGCTTTTCTTTCCTTTCAATCATGCAGTTGACTGTATCAGTCATATGTCTAGGTTCATCATGCTACGATCACCTTTCTTGAAAATATGCACCACAAAGCTTTGCTTGAAACAAGAAGGGAAAATACATTAAGCTAAAAGTGCAATGAACAGGATAGCCAGGTGTGCAGCAATTACTGGAGCACAGAAATTAAGAACTGATCCATTTATTGACCAGTAACATATTTACATAATATATACAAAATGTTGAATTAAGATAAAAATAGTCAGGAGGATGAATACCATTGGGGCCAGTACTTTTATTGGGCTTTAGCATCTCAAGCTTGCTATGGATATCGTTAGCCGAAATTTCCAGTCGGGAGAGATAGAGATACTCCATCCAAACTATAAATTAGGCACTACAGTATCAGCTTGAGAAAACATACATGAAAAGTGCTGGGCGAATAACTCACATTTTCATGTGGGATTGTGAGTCACTGTTGCATTCATACCGTCTGGATGATTAGTACTACACAACGAAAATTATGGAATTTCAAAGTGCCTATTCAGTTAAGTAGGTTTCCGATATCAACATAAAATCAATTTTCATCAATAAAATCGTGGAAAGGGGATAAATAATAGTATATCACGGTTATACTGAAATATGCCATTAATAATCCATGGTAATATAGGATAGAAATTGCTCATTTAATTTTGTTAATTACAGTGGTCAAAATGTTAATGAATATACCTATTTGCTGTGCTTCAAGATTCAAGATCAACTTGTTGTATTAGTTCCTTAAAATTCTCAAAAAAGTTATTCAATGTGAAAGCAATGTTGGTGTTTTAATTAAAATGTCCACTGTATGGTAATAAGACGAGCGTACGTTGGTTGGATTGAAAACTGTTCCTTCTCATACTTCATTGCTTGTTTTTTTTTTTTTTTTAAATATCAGTTGTTGACGATGGGCCCTTATTTTTGACAGAGGGGTTTGGTGCACGAGAGCACGTTGGGTGTTTATGAGGAAAGCGATAGATAATCTTTGGTGCATTTGGCATATAAATGCAACATTTATTATTAGGCTGGTAAATACGAGGATATATATATATATATATATGACACCAATATATTTTACTGGTAATAAGGCATTACTGGCATTTATAACAATCAAATTTTAATAATTGTTTTACGATTCAAACTACTGTTCTTATTTCAATTATAATTTATTCCGGAATCATCTAGTTTATATTTTATGATATATCTTTAAACGTTTGTTTGGAACTCGATGATAAAGCATTGTCTGCTTGTACTAAAATCTTATTATTTTTTTGTCGGTGTTTGGTTGGTTCTTCCCTAAATAATATGGATGTTGTAGGTGTTAACTTTAGAACCAATGGTATAAAAATACAATTCAAATTACTTGATTAATTTTTATAACAATCTAAAATGGCTGTTACTTCTTCTCAAGTTTTGAAACTTTACAAGTCTCTATTACTTGAAGCTTCAAAGTTTCCTCTGTATAACTTTAGGTAAGATGTAAATAATCTCCTTTATGTAAGTTAAATCTAACCACATTGCATAATTTGCAATTTATTTACTCCTGTTGGGAAGTTTTTTTCTTAGTAATTATTTAGAGTAGTTAATTCAGGGTTCTAAAGTTGGGCAGTTAACTTATGGGCTTACACAATGTATATGAAACTATTGTGAGTAAAGTATTAAATATTTGATGGTATTTATGCAGTTTCTTGCCGCCAAACAAAATTGGAAAATTTTACTTGAAATGGATCTAGAATTAGCTGTATTTTCAAGAGATATGCCTTTTATTCCACGGAAATCACGTATTTTACCGAAAAATTCGAAAAAACCAATGTCACAACTTAGAATTTTTTTCATATTTCCGTTAATTTAAATGGTATTTTAATCATCTTTTTTTAATTTTGATGTGTTTTTTGGGCTGAATACAAATTTGAAAACTGGTTTGGTCTATTACAAATATTTATCGAGATATAACGGAAAAACTACTATCGCGCCGAATCGCGATTAGCGGCCATTACACCATCATTATATGCAACAACTATTAATCACATAAACCGAATTCACCTATATTCCCGCTGGAGTGACGGCCAGCTGGCCGTCACGGAGGCCAAACACTCTAATTTAACGCAAATTACAGATTTTTGTTGAGAAAATAGACAAATAGGATTAGTTAAGTTATGTCAGTAAAAAATGCATTTTTCGAGCTTAAAAAGTAATTTTACTACAAAACCAATTATATATTTGTGTTCAGCATAAAAAAAAACACGAGAATTGAAAAAAAGTTGTCGAAAAATAAAGATTTTTATAAAAGTTGGTTTTTTCACTATCAGATAAAAAACTAGTTTTTAAATTTTTCGGTAAAAACGAGTTTTCCGCAGATGAAATCCAACTCCTCAAGAGAGTTCCAACTCCTCAAATAGATATAAACTCATATTTCACCACCTTTTCAACGCGAAATCATATTTTCTGATGTGGCAAGAAAGTGCATTGTTACCGAATGTTGTAGTACCATTCATAATGCAACAAACTCAAAACATTTTTCAAAATTCTTTTTGTAAATAAAAAATAAATACAAAAAAGTTGTGAATTTTGTCCAGCCCTTTTTTATTATATGTTATATTACAGATGATATCTTTAGGAAACTGATGAAACTCAATGAAGTAACAGATAAAAATAATTTTCGACCCATTTCTTTGTTGAGTGTTCTAGCTATGATCCTTGAAAAAGTAGTAAAAGAACAATTAGTTTTATATACTGAAAGGTATAAAGTATTAACTGAGTGTCAGTATGGATTCCGTGAGGATGAAAATATATCGGATGTCTTATTTGATATTAGTTGTAAATTAAACGACACTCTTTCAAGTAATAAATGGACTATGTTGGTTTTTTGGATCTCAAAAATGCATTCGACACAGTGGACAGAAATAAGCTATTAAATAAATTAGCTAACGTTGGAGTGGTGGGAAATGCAAATGACTCATTTACTTTGTAGATTTTTAAGCCTCCCACCACAATGTTTTACATTCCCACAAGTTATTTCTTTACTATTTTTAATTGATGGTTCTTTAACTAACTGGACTTATACTGATTGAACAATTAGTTTGCGTTCACGGCCAGTGACAGCTGGACATAGGCGAGAGGTGAAGAGAGAGCTCTTTTATGAAAACATTAGCTCCCTCAAACGGTTATCTTGATGAAGTGTCAAATCTATACAGTAGAGTCTCGCAAACTCGGCCTAATGTGGACCCAATGGCGGCCGAGTTAGCGAAATGCCGAGTTATCGGGAAAAGTAGGTTTAAACGAATAAAAGTCCTTTGATAGGTTATATGTACCATGTTATTATTCGTCAAATACACCACAGAAGGCATTACATTTGAAGTTAAATCGATTTAAACACTACATAGGAACATTGCAAACATAATGTACGAAAAACAAATACAGTTCTGTACCCTGTAAATTATTGTTTTGTAAAAAAGTTGGTTATTGTTTTTTGTTTTTCGCACCTGGCCCTCTTGCGAGCGGCATCGTCACGCAGACGACGAAGAAACAGGATGTCCATTGCCGAAGCACCTTGTCAAATACGTCAACGCACTTTCAACAACTTTCAGTCCCTCGCTGTGACTCATTTTTATTTCAGTAGGCTTGCTTTTATCCTCTTCATTAGAGTCACCAATGCTTTCTTCATTGTCTTCTTTTCCTTTTACAACCTCAACAATTTCCGCATCCGAAAGAATGTTTTCTCCAGTGTCCTGCTCCATCTATTCTGTTACGTCACAGTCATTGGCATCTTCACAACCAGGAACCTGTCTTATTAAGTCCACTAGGCCAGAATCCTCTTCATCAGGTTTGTCAGCAAACTCATTTCCTTCATTGCCCAGTAGTTTTCTCCAGGAACGCACCGACGTAATTCATGCCATGCATCTGCAAGCCATCCAATGACGTCTAATAAGTCAATTTTTTTCAAGTTTTTTCACCAAATCTTGATCATCTTCAACGGCATCCAAAATATGTGACAGCAGCTTGCGGCGGTATATCTTCTTTAAAGCCGCTAAAACTCCCTGGTCCATAGGCTGGCAGAGTGCAGTCACATTGGGGGGCAGGAACATGGTCTTTATATCACCATCTTGTAACTCATCTGCGTCTGGATGTGAAGAGGCGTTGTCTAAGATAAGAAGTGCTTTTCTTGGGAGGTTTTTCAGTTTCATGTGTCTTTCAACTGCAGGTACGAAACTATGGTAAAACCACTCTTTAAAGATTACTCCATCCATCCATGCATTTGACTGGTTTTATATGACACAGGAAGACTGGTTACATCAATATGTTTAAAGGCACGTGGCTTTTTAGCTTTACCAATAAGACACAGTTTTAGCTTATCATCCCCTGTTGCATTACAGCAGGCCAAGACGGTAACACGTTCTTTGCTTCTCTTGTACCCAGGAGCAGAATTTTCATGTTTCGAAGCTAGGCTTTTATTTGGCAAGAGACTAAAATTCAACCCTGTTTCATCGCAATTGTAAATTTGGTCGCCTGTCAAACCTTCACTTTCAATAAGCTGTTGAAATTGGTCTTTGAATTTTAAAAAATCCGTCATGTCCCCAGAAAGTTTTTCACCACATACAGTAAGTTGCCTGACACCGTAACGCTTCTTCCACCTGTCAAGCCAACCGATACTTGCTACAAATTCTGGATCTCCTTCCTTTTTACACAGCTCATACAATTTTATTGCTTTTTCTTGCAATATCGGCCCTGAAATTGGGGTTCCTTTTTCTCTAGCTTGACGAAACCATAGGTAACAGTGCCTCACTTACTTCATTGAATTCACTTTCTTTCATATTTTTTCTTTCTTTTAATGTTTCACTGCAAATTCGCTTAGCACACCACGCTTCTATTTCTGTTCTTTTTCTTTTCCAGTCCCCGATTGTACTTTTGCCGACCCCGAAATCCATAGCCACCTTGCTTACACTTTCTCCTTTGTCCAGTCGTTTTAATGCACACAACTTCTGTTCCATTGATAAGTTTACTTGTTTTCTTTTAGATGTTGTTGCCATGATCAGTTAACAACACTAACACAGCACAGTCCACTAACTCTCAACAACAGTACATAAACGTTGTGCGACGCACTGACTTGTATGTAGCAGACCACTGTGATGCGCACTCTACACTGGTTTGCGCTCGACTGAGGACTGGACTGGACTGAGAATGCACGAGCGAGACTGACTCAGGAATATGGCGGCCGGCGACGGTGACGGGAGGGGGAAATAACTGTCCCGTTACACATTGACGCTCAAGGTCAATGCCTGCTCGCACGGGGAATACACTCGTAGATTCAATATTATCCCATTCACGTAGTATTTTGGTTTTACAAGGTCAAAATAATTTAATTTTTTACATTTAAATTTTTTTCCATTTTAATCCTCTGTGCGGCCGAGTTATCCGGACTGCCGAGTTATCGAGGGCCGAGTTTGCGAGACTCTACTGTATTACTATTATCAGCTGATAGGTTATTTATTATTGTAATTTTAGTTATTAATATAGAGAACGGTATCTTGGACACCCTTCAATCTTATTAAAGACTAACTCAATTTCTACCCTCTGCACTGCTTGTATTTATTTATTGTTGCCTAACTTTGCAATACGATATAATTAGATGTCGAAGTGATTAGAAAATGTCTTGAAGGGAACCTGGTATCTTGTGTTCTTATTGTTACTAAAACCTTTCAAGATCTGAAGTTGTACTTGTACTAAAAACTTTGCACACTCTGACCAAAGACCCACTGACCTATTACCACCAGCTCCAGTTGTATATCGTCTTGCAAAACATCGCAACATCTATGTCAGTGCCAATATTGGTTCGAAAGATGTTTATTACTTGGTGAATATTATTCACCTTCCTTTTTTTATATCGGCCTGTTTCTATTAAATTTTTTTACTACATCACTATTTCCCACTGTTTGGAGGTAGCGTGGGAATAGCTGTTGGTTTGAACTGGATGATTCCTCTTGGTTGCCGGTTCTGTAGCTATGGCTATGTTGCTGTCGCAGTAGATAGTAGTAATAACAAGCAAAATAACTAGTACAGTTATGCTGTAAACAATATCAGAAGTAGTTGATAGTTTTTCCCCATTGAAATTTGATTAATTTAACCTTGTTACACTATTTTAAGTTCTAATTTGGAAACATCAATCTAAGAAGTGGTATACTAAATTAATAGCCTTTTTGTTCAAATTCTAACAAATTACCTAATTCTGAAGGAATTAAAAATGTTTTAAAATGATTGCCGACAGCATTGGGAATCATCCCATTTTTAATTCAAGTTTGTTTTGGGTTCTGGAGGCACACTTCGAAAGGATTTTCCTTTCTGTCCACAGAGGTACTCTCCATTAGCATGTTCTAAATCAGCAGTAGAAAATCTTCCACCTCTTAAGCTAAGCTTATAGCAGCTGATATCATTGATATTTTTCAAAGCTTCTGTTGTCATCTGGATCAAAGGACTATTTACACTATATGAGTCTCAGTCAAATCTTTAAACTGAGAATTCCTCATTGTAGCATGGTGGAACGTTTGGAAGTTATGTCCAAATAATTGTAAATAGTTTTATGACACAATTAACACCGGAAGCTTAGGAGAATATCAGTCTAAACTATTAATATTGAAGTAATTATTATTTACTCCACATCAAGTGATTCCAGTCGATGTCTTTTATTATAATGACTTTATTTTGTACCATGCTGAAAAAAGTCATTAGAAGAAAATTTATACATTTTATTATGCAACTTCTTGTCAACCATTGATAGCAATTTTCAACTATGAGTTGTGTTTTTCATAATTATACTCTAAATTCTTAATAAATCGGTACATAGATTCCTGAAATTAAAATTCCTCAATGGAGAGAGGCTTGTATGTTTTACAGGATGCAGCAAACATTAACGAAAATGCAGCTTAGCTGTAACTTGTATTTTACATAACTATTAAGTTATTATTTTAATTTACCTGTTTGAGAAATTGCTCAAAGTGTATGTCTTCATTGTTTATACACTTTATGTATCTTTTCACCACTTATTCTCACATTTTATGGCATTATTTTGGTGTAAATAAGGCAAGAATATTTCCTATTATAAATTCTTTTAAGTGTTCTACACTTTTAGAAAGTTCACTTAAAGAGATTTCAAAGAAAACACATATCTTTAAACTCTCACCACATACCAAAACCACATGGAGTTTAGTCCGGAGACCTGGAAGGCCTCTATAATTCATCTTTTTTCTATCAAGTCCATGAAGTTAGCCTTTAAAAAAGCTGATATATCAAGGCTGTAGAGCAGAGGTGCTAAATCTTGATGATAAATAATCTAATGACAACACAACTCTTACAAAAAATGGGACTGTTTTGCAACTGTAATAACACTATAAGTAGCATTTCCAAGTAATTTTCTGAATTCACGATAGGCCTACCATCATAAAAGTAAGGTTCGATCACACCTCCACTTCAAACACCAGCTCCCTACTTTAACTCCTTGAGAAATTATGACATGAGGATTTACATCTGTCCAATAAACAAAATTGTGCCGGTTAATCCTGCCATTTAGTTTGAAAGTAGCTTAATCTGACCATAATATTTGTTTATAAAAATTCCTATCGGCTTCCAGTTGTATTACGTATTCCTCAAAAAAAATGAACGTACCAGTCTGGATCAACTTCTTGAAGTGCTCACAATAATCTGGGCTTATTACGCTTAAATTTTAAATCAATACTTAACACTTGTCTGAGGCTTCGGTCAGATATGTAAAGTTATTCAGAAGCCTTTCTTGCAGATTTGTTTGGTGATAAAACTAATATTCAAGCAATGACTTGTATATTTTCAAGAAAATAACTGATCTAGGGTTACTGACCACGTTGTGGTAAATCACTTAGAGAACCTGTCTTTTCAAACCTCTTATTTAGTTTATAAATTGCTTGCCAACTAAGAAGTTCAGTTCCAGGAAACTGTATTTGAATGCTGCAATTAAATCAATAAAATTACAGTCAAGTTGCCACCAAATTTTTCAAATAAAAACTCAGTGATCTAGAGAAGGTTTAAATTCATGATTGTTTTAATTATTTTTCATAATAAATACAGAATATACTTGTCAACTTAACTTTTTTGTCACCAGTAGTAGACTCAACAATTTAAAAGAATAGATCAAGACAGGAAATAAATCCGGACTTCAATTTACATTAGATAAGAAGAATCATTGACAAATAAACAGCATACTGAGAAATAAACAGTGTCGCTCACTGGCCTGCAGGGGTTAACTAACTGTTGCCGCACCTGTTATAATGCAACAGCACTTATATGTGCTTAGAAATTGTAGGCACACTATGTAATGTATCAAACAGTCTTGGTTAGTGTCCTTAGTGGATAAGGAGAGGTTTAAGTACTCACCCCTAGAAAGGTGAAAGTACCACTACTGCCAATGTGCATAAACATATTCCCCTCTTCACACCTTATAAAAGTAGACTATATTTGAGAATAATTTTTAAAACATGCTTGTAAATTGCCTAAAAGAGAATCTTCTGTTACCATTGTTAGGATTTTAACTCTTAAACTTAAAATGTTATTAAATGCGGTGTATGACATTGTTATAATAAATGGAGATGTATGTATTGTGTGTTTAGAATGTATGCGTTGAGGAGGATTCGAGATAGGTTCAAAGAAAACAAGTGCTTGGAAAAAGATGAAATCGAAGAACAATACAGTTTTGGTTTGTCACAATTGGACCTTATTAAAAGACAGGTAAACTTACTTTTTTAATAAGCTTATATATTTTTCTAAACTAAGCTTATTGAAGTAAACTTTCTCATGCTTTAAATAAACATAAACCATAAAATTTTGTTTATTTTTAGGAATATTATGAAATAATATATCAAGCTTATCAGGAATATAATTTGTTGTGCATTGAATAATTAACTGTTACATCTAATAAAATAAGAATGTATGCCTATTACGCAAGAAATTACTATTTTATTTATTTATTCATATCTGCTTTTACAATATCTTTAAAAATAATTTCATTAGTTTTTCAATCCCTTAATAACTTACTGCTTCAGGACACAATACAATATATTGACAAGAAAACATATTTTGTATTGACTGTCAACATATAACAAAGTACAAGGCATGTTTTTAAAGTAAGTACCGTTTTGAATTTCGCCGTTGTAGCTATGCAGTTGGTGTTTGCTGCATGCACACTGTGTACAACCATCCGTTGGCGAGCCACAGCTGCCATTAAGAATCCATTCGACAATGTTTAAGGTTGCTTATGCCTCCTTCGATTGAAAATGCCGCAAATTGGAAGAATGAGTTGTGATAGGTTTACTTAATGCTAAACGTGTAAAAGCAGATGACATTCACTGTGAGATTTGTGAAGTTTATGGAGAAAACACAAGAATTGAAGGGATGGTACAGGAATAGGTAAGAGCTTATAAAGATGACAAAACAAACAAAAGAACTGACCTGATCATTTGGCTGGGAACAAAGTGATCATCCACTATACAGTCCCAATCTTCTATGTGCCCAGTGACTTCCATTTATTCTTGAATTTAACCCTTACTACGCCGTAAGCGCATATATTGACTTTGCTCTAAACGCCGTAAGCTCATATACACGTAATAATTCAAAAATAATATTTTTTAAATAATGTTTCTAATTTAATCCGTCAGTCCATTTGGGTTATGGGTGGTAGCTAATGAGAGACGCATTGTGCGACTCGACCTTTTGTTGGCCTGTCAATCACTACGGTGTACATTTCCACCGCCGCCCAACGCCACAAGCGCATATACACGCAGCTACTGTCAATCTGAGCGGCTGTCATTGTCCGCTGCCTCATCTCTTTGAAACTGTGTGTTTAGTTGTTTTTATCATTACTTTTGTTTAATATAAGTTAGTTATATTTATTAGTTTTAAGTGTCAGTATAAATAATATGGACGATTTTGTGCAAGGTGTACTAAATACATCGTATTCAAGTACTATATGTATTTACCTATTTTTTTATTAATGTGTTATATGCAGGCACTTAATGTCTTTATCAGTTTATGTACATGTACATTTACTCAATTATCATTTTTTATTAATAGTAATAATATTTTGTATTGAGTCATATATTTTGTAGTGATCTATGCCTGAAGCTTACTTTCAAGTAAAAAGGTTTGCTTATATACATATGTAAATATAAGAAAAAAAGGTAAAATAAGCTAATAAAAGTTTCAAAATGTTATCATATCTTTTATTTTCCTGAAACAAGAATACAAGAAAAAAATGAGCAACTAACAAATATAATTTTTATTTTTTTACAATAAATGAGGACATAATGAAAAATATGCAGTATATTAATGCTCTTTAACTCTTTGCACTCCGACGGCCGATATTTCGGACAATTGAGTTTATGCCAAAAACTCCGACGTCCGAAATTTCGGACGTTCACTAAATGTGCCAAAAACTCCAACGTCCGATAGATCGGACGTTCAAAATATATTTTTTGCTGGCTTTATATAATTTCTAAATGCGCTCAAATTACGATATAATAAACTTCGTTGGTTATAGTTTAGCGTAGTAGTACTTTATAGTGTACTCTATGGAATATTATTTTTCAGCAGTCGTTTTTTACAGTTGTTTTGGCGCGTGCGAACGACTGGGACCGACACAGTCGCATGGTTTTGCGCGGGAACCGTCAGACACACATGCTAATAAATCAATACTCCCTAGTCTATTTGTAAATACTGTAGATATATATATATATATATATATATATATATATATATATATATATATATCTTTATTCATCTGTGTGTTTTCAAGTTTCTATAACATTTCATTTTAGTATCAGCTGTTTGACAATTTTTATTATTTTACGATTTTTGACCTTGTGGCTTTAGCAACAAACATTTTATAATTAAATATATATTTTTTTTGAATTTTTCATTGTTACTGATACATTATACATCATTTGAAGTTATAAAATAAATGAGACTAGTGCTGCAGAATCAAAGTTGATCAGAGAACATAATACACTGTATATATGCAAAATTTAGAATTTGTCAAAATTTCAACAAATGCTTACCAAGGACTTATTTATGAAGTTAAGTGCATGAAATGTTGCATAAAAGTTTGTAATTATACAAGAAACATAATTATAACAATGATTTATAATAGGTCAATGCAATTTTTTATAGTTATAAAGGTTCAAAGTTAACTTTTTAAAAAACATTTAGGTATACATTTTTAATAACATAAAAGAAAAATATATATAAATTATTTTTATTTTATAATTATATATTTTTTTTTACATTCAGAATATTATAACAGAAACAACAAAACGTAAATCATAGTTGTAAGTTATAAAATAACTAAATTATGAATTTTTTATAAAACCCTTACAATATTGGCAAAATAGGCTTGGAGTTTTTCGCTAGTACTTTACTAACATAGACTGGAGTTTTTGGCACCGACCAAAATTTTTGTCCAGAGTGCAAAGGGTTAACCCTTTGGATCCCAGGACCAAAAAATATTTTTTGTGCAAAAAATCCCAGACCAGTTTTTTAAGAACTGTGCGAAGAATCCCAGGCCAAAAATGACAAAAATACAAGCATTTGGGAAAATATTCATAAATCCTCTAATACACATGCTATATTGAAGTTTGTTATACTAAAATGTTTTTTACAATATTATCTAGCCAAAACAATGTACAAAAGCCATTACATGTTGACTTTTTTTGTATATGTATATAAATTTTAAAAAAATTAATTTTTTTCAAAAAATTTTTAAAGTTTATCATCATTTTATGGGCAGAAGGAAAAAAAATATTTGTGGGCAATATTTTTATTTTGTTCCAAATATATTTTTGTATACTGTAACAAAATTTGATACTAATATGTATCATACAAGCTGAAAAAAAAAGTTTTACTGTAATAAGTACAAGTTATAAAAAATTAACGTAATGTCCTGATTTGTAAAAACCGGAGCACTACTACGTCCACTGTCATCAGGATAATACGTGGGGTCCTCATCACTGTCGTCGTCAAATATAGCTGATGAATCAGAAAATAGTTCCTCATCAGATAGATCGTAATTTAGCTGCCTATCAACTTCACTTTGTCTATCGGCGATGTTTACGATCCATAACACTACGACAAAACACTACCTTACTAAGTAAAATAAAACTATACACTTAACTATTTACACTAAAAATTAGAAAAACAACGCATAATAACACAAACAAACTTTATCCATTACACTAAACACAAAGTAAACAGCGTAACATAACCATACAGTAGCGATTGAGTAGTAAACAGTGACCGCAACAATCGCGCGCCAAAAGTCAGCTGAGCGCCTCGTGTTTGCTCAGTGGAGAATAAAAACAAGACACATACGTTTCGTAATTTTTTTGTGAAATTAGTATATTTGACTTTGATGTATACTCTAATACCATTGATTTTACTATACATAGAAGATAGTTCCATCCAATGTTAAATTTTGAGGCACGGAAAATGGGAGCGACCGTGCTGCAACCTGTCGGAAATTGCCTCCAGTTTCGACTGTTCGGTTGCACAACCTGTGAGCAGTAAAGGAACTAATCACTCCCTCTCATTCCCCCATTCTCTCTCTCTTTCTCTTAAGACTCGCCCGGAAGTACTGGTCTACTGCTGTCTCCCCTCCATCTTGCCTTCCGTCATTGCTGATAAACGATCACCTTATCGCAATCAAGTCTAGCCATCCAGATGTTGTACATTCCAATACCCTTCCACCTCTACGTACTTACTACAGTATCAACATTCTTTCTTTATAACTCAACCAGATGTAGATGAAATTAAGAGTATTGTTAAATTAATAAACATTTCTATTATTATTTCAACTCAACACTAGTATTATGTTTTGAACAATTGATTTTGTACATAACATGTACATATGGGACAAAATTGATATATACTGTACATCTCAAATATAACCTTTCATTACCAACATATTTTCACTTTGACTAGAGAAGTGAGTGAAAGGTGTAGGTCAAACCTATAAAGCAAATGCATGATTTTGTTGTAGGTTATTATGGAGTCTATTACGGAGTCTATTATGGAGTTTAAATCAGTGCTCGAGTTGCGCGCAATACCGATTTCAGATAGTCCGTCCAGTCTTGGCCGCTCAAAAATGCAACTTAGACCACAAGCTATGCTATAGAAATATTTCCGTAAATATCACAATTCGTCAAAAATAACTTGAATTGTCTGTCACTGGTCTGATTGATTCCGAATAGCACCAAACTTATACTACAAAATAAGCACATATCTGATTATTCTGTGCTTATAACTTCTTGGTTATTGGTAAAATATAATAATTATCTATATCAGCTGAACTTAACGTTCAGTTTTTCCTGTAACGTTTTCCTGTAACGTTTTAGGTGCAGCTCGGATGTTTTGTCATAGGACCCTCTTCCTATCTCTCATTAGTGATTTAAATTATCACCGTAATTAATGTATGTCCTAATTAATCTAATTTGTAGCTAAATAACTGTAAATAATATAATTTGTTTGACTTTTATTTATCTTTTTAACCGCAGAGGTTTAATATAAGTATGTTTGCCATTCATTTAAATGTTAATATTAAATTACAATAATTTTTAAACATGTATAGCCTAAATAACTCCCCACAGATTTAGAGTTGAAGTGTTTGGCTATTAATAAAGAGCCCTGTTCTTCTAATTAGGATTAATTTAATTTACCTTATTTGAAAGTGTATGCTTATCATTAATATATATATATTTGGTGGTGGCTTCAGTTTGAAACCATATTATTAAAGTTATGCACAAAACCCAAAGTTACGTATTATTTTTTAACTATATTATTGTTAATTTGTAATAGTTATTTGTTTATATAGTTTTGTTAGTTCTGTTTTGTTAGTTATTTATATAGTTGTTAGTTCAATGGAAACATATCACAACAGTGGAAAGTAATAAATAGTTTGACAGGAGAGGCCTCAAACAAGAAAATAGAGCGCATTGAGTTACAAGACAGAACAATCACGACAGACCCAAGCGTTATCGCAGATGAGATAAACAAATACCTCATCGCTGTCCAAGCCGACCGACCTCGTACAGTTCCCACATCGAATCTCCCACCTATTCGTTCTTATCCACAATCATTCTTTATAGAGTCAACTACTGTAAATGAAATAAAAAAAATAGTGAAAAATTTAAAAAATAAAAAATCAACAGGTTTTGATATGATTAGTGTTCATTTATTAAAATTCATTATAGATGAAATCGCTTCAGTACTGGTAATTAGCGTCAGTTTTAGTACTACCCTGGCATTTTCTCTGAAATGTTGAAGTTAAGTTCAGTTTTTCCAATATTAAAGAAAAATAATTCTTTAATTTTTAATTAATAAAAAATAAAACATAATTATATTTTCAGGAATTTTAATATTGATATAACATAAAATGATTTTTTTTCTTGACTAGAATCCATTGTCATGAAACACATGTACAACTCTCTTGTTCACGTTTTTGAATTATTTGTGTCAATAGTTTTAGATTATTTTTATACTTTAACTGAATTATATTTTCAGGAATTTTAATATTGATATAATATAAAATTATGTTTTTGTTTGTTTTGTTTTTGACTAAAAGCCATTGTCATAAAACACATGTACAACTCTCTTGTTCACGTTTTTGAGTTATTTGTGTCTAAAGTTTTAGATTATTTTTATACTTTAATTGAATTATATTTTCAGGAATGTAAACACTGCAGGTGGCGATTGTGTGTCTTCTATTATGCAATTATATGTATTGCTAGACTCATATGTTTAAATGTTTTTTAAATATATATTTTTTCTTTAATCAATTTACAATAATTTCAACCTGATTAAAATAATGAAAATTGACTAAATCAGTAGTCTAGTTAGTTATATTCTATAACGATAATATTTCCTAACCAATTTCAATTGACATTGAGATTGTTTTTCTCAAGAAGTAATAATAGTCATAACTTTATAATTCTTAAAAAAACTGACCATTCACCAAACAATGAAATATTTTACAAACAATCATGTAATTACTTGGAACCAAAAAATATGTTAATGTTAAAGACAGTAATAATAAAACAGACATTTATAATAAAAAGATTAATAATGCTATTTTAAAATAAATGCCTATACACAGATTGTCAGGCCATAAGATGAAAGCTATTTTTATCTTGTATACAAGTAGTTTAGTGGTTTTGTTATGATTTTTTCTAACCCTATCACGACATTTTAATCTAACCTGGGTTTTATATTTTGCCCAGTATTATTCTATATAAATATCATAGGCCTATTTCAATATTTATTTTGCCAAAGAAATAAATAATGTCACATTTTGTAATATTTCACTATATTAAATATTCCTGGAATATTTGCAGATTAATTTCATAATTGAAATGGGAGTCATTGATTGGATTTGAAAACAATTTATTTTTTAATCAATTACCGAATACGAAAAGATTAATGATTTAGTCCAACAGTCGATTTAATCACCTAATCGATGGTTAAAATGCAATGAATAAAGATTTTTCAGATGGGCTATATAATATGAAAATGTTTACTTAAATCAGCAGTAATTATCGCCAGCATTGCCGATAAGTTAGCGGTCTATTCAAGTGTGTCTATTTACAAATACATGGTGTGTTAATCATATAAATCAATATGGTGTTTTAATTTATTCAGTTATAAATATTTCTTTATTCAAAATGAATGTCAACTGAGTTTTACTGTAATAGTATCAACACAGTATTCTATATTATTCGAAAGAGATGCAAGCAAATGAAATAACAGACAACCCGGATAAAAGTTGGCAATATTTATCAAAGCAGGACGTTGTTTGTGTGTGTGACTAGAGGAAGGAGAGGGCGGGGCGGCTGTCTGGAGAATGGGAGAGTGGGTTGAGGAGGGGAGGGCGGGGCGGCTGTCTGGAGAATGGGAGAGTGGGTTAAGAGGAGGGAAGTGAGAGAGAGAGAGGAAATAGGGCTATGCGCAGCGCAGCGTGGGGCCTCAAAACAGTTTTGGGGCCTCGCCACAACTCTCCCATATGGATGGAGTATCTCTTTATATAGTAAAATCAATGCTAATACCAATACTAGTCGAAATCCGCGGGAAAAAACCCGCGGAAATTTAATATTTAAATTAACACGTGGCGACGATGAGATCGTCGCCTGGGATTTTTCGACAGTTTTTCGGCGACGATGTCATCGTCGCCTGGGATTCTTAGTACACACTTCTGGCGACGATGTCATCGTTGCCTGGGATCCAAAGGGTTAAGGGTTAAGAAGCATCTGGGAGGTCAATGCCACAATGACGGTGACAATGTTAAAACAACCATGCAGCAGAAGTTGCCCAGTCAGGCAGCAGATTTCTTTCGGGAAGGTTTTCAAAAGCTTGTTGTATGATATGACTAGTGCCTCTATATTAATAGAAATTATATTGAAAAGTAATTTAAGGTACAGGCTTTCATATTAAAATAATTGTTACTAAAAGTCAACTTGTTTTTATTTCATTCCAAAGCAGTACTTCCTTTAAAAACAGGCCTTGTATGTTAGAAAGATGTGGTTTTCGAATAGTTACAGTAACGTTCAAGTACCTACCTACAAATCAAATATCTTTATTGTTGTTGACAATATAATTGCATAACAAACGTCATTACATTAAATTGCAATAAATGAGCTTATAAATCCATGTAATAATTAAAACTAGTGATCCATAATCCTGGTAGCCAAACTACATGTTGTCATTAAAATATTCCACTAGACTGTAATATTCTTTTTAAATGAGAAGTGCCTTGAGATTCTTTTTAAATTTAGGTAAATTAGGTTCTCCCTTTAATCCTGTTGGAGTTTGTTAAATAATTTTAGACATGAAAAGTAAACCTGTTTTTCAAAATGAGAAGATGAATGGCTAGGAATAGCTAATGAGGATGACTGTGTACGCCTAAGTGTATGGTTGGTATATTTCATAACATTAATATCTGAATGACTTTAACCTCGTGTTTTGGACAATGAGTATTATGGGTATTTCTAATTGCCGTTAACAGCATATCGGAGTGCTGTAAGTTAAGGAGGTATTGGTAATACCCCTTGATGGAGTATGCCCAAACTATCATTAGTTGCTCCATTACCACTAATTTTGTAGAACATATTCAAGGCTTTGAAGATAAGTTTTTTTGGCAATATTTTTAGATGATTAAAAATCGATCAGAGTAATCTTCGTGATGTTTCAAGAGCATTTGGTATTCATTATTCTAATTTATTTTACGTTAATTTATTTACACTAAGGAGGTATTTTATTTTATTTTTTATTATGTGTACTTGTCATTTTAGTTCTAGCAAATTGTGCCTTTATCAGCTTTTGGGTGTTATTTTGTATTATTGACATAACTTGTTGACTAAAGGGTTCTACTCTGTTTTATGACTGCCAATGCCTGTATTTGCCTAAAACAATAAAGAATTTTTGAATAAATATATTTTTTTTTTTTTTTTAATTGAATAAATAATTAGTAGTGATTTCAAAAATATCCTACATCGTGGTCAAGTCCCGTATGTAGGTCGAGTTGATTTACTGCTTTATTTATATTCCGATTTACATACAATAAACGTCATTAGACTCGTTTCATCAAACGCTACAAAATAAGCCCTTACAACTTACTCTACTTTTACTTTTTGGGTACTCCTACTTAGTATCGCGTAAGTAGGTCGCTTACTCTACTTCTTTATTTTAATTCCAATTTTTATGCAATAAACGGTATTCAGCTTGTTTAATCAAATACTACAAATCATAAACATGCTGTTTGCCAGATGCTCACCCCCACTCCTCTTACAACCTTTAAAAAGGCGTGAGTAGTGCTCACTCACATCATTGCCACACTTCTTGTTGACTACAATGGGTGCTCCTCCAACTGGCCGTGCTGTAATCGTTGTAAACAGGGAGATGTACGATATTGAAGATAAAAACCTGGTTTTTGAAGAGATTTGGAATCTGAAATGTAAGTACCACGTTAGAATGTGTGTTACATACACTGAAGTGGAGTATGATAGCGACGATGTGGAGTGTAGAAGATGGGTTCGGGGTGCCAATGTCTGGTATCGTACAGCATGGGCGGATGACCCTTCTAGAACAGTATATGTGCAGGCAGTAATAACTCCGTAAACTGCCCCCCCTCCCCCTCCCCCCCTCCCCCCTACGGTATTTTTGAATCACTACTAATTATTTATGAATCAAATAATCAGTAGAGTTGCTCAACAATCAAACTATCTAATAAGTTGAGTTATGATTTCAATTGCATAAAGGCAAAGTGTTTATTTCACAAATTTCTCATCAAAAAAGTTTCTCATAAAAAATAATGTTGCAACTGATCTTCTCACATCATCATTAAGTTTATTTACCCATGCGTAGTTTCCAAGTGACTTTACTGTTTTGTAAGAACCCACATACTCAATTTCATTTATTTATGTAATTGTTTTGAAAGTACAATTTGGAAATCATAATTATTTATGTATTTGAATAGCTATTAAAATTTAAAACCTACTAAGTCAGCATTTTAAATCTGCATTGGTTGAATTGATGTCATTGAATCTGGAACATGCCACTGGTTAGGTATGTTAAGACATGAAGGATATATAGTTCTTTATTTATTTTTTCAGTCATCACAAAAGTAGCTATATCTCCAAACTCTGTGATATCATCAAAATAATGTTACAATTTGTCCTAACAGCGTTCCCATTCAAGCAACTAAGCGGTTCCATTGGTTGTAATAGAATATTGTCTATGAAAATTGATACATCGGCCAATATACTTGAACTTGAGGGATTATGAAATAATAATTTTTCTCTGACCAAAATTACAGTTACTATTAATTTTTTAGTTTTTTTTAATGATTCAAACTCAGACCAATTTAAAGGTATTCCTCAAGTTCCAGACACTTTCCGTTTTCAAGCAAGTTATTACAACTTTATAAATCAACTGCTTTTTGAAATTGATAAAGAGACCTGATACTTTTTTTAATTTTTGTATCTTCCAAGGTAATGCAGTTGTCTCATTCTTGTTACTCTCCAACCTTTTTGTAAAATAACTGATAAGATTGTAAGAGGTTGTTACTGTTAAATACGTTCACCATTTCCTTTTTTTATGAACTGAAACATGGAAACCTGCCAGTTACTTTTATATTTGATATCAGCCATGTTCTGTGCTTGTAAAATTTCTAAATATTTTAGATTAATTTTATTTCATAGGGGCTTTTATTCGTGTGATTACTAATATCTTAGTGGTATCTACAGTATGCCACATCACAGAATAGTCAAAACATTTGGTGATGTAAATATTGTAGATAACACCTTGACACGGTCGTTACCAGAAGCTTTAGTTATTTGAGATTATTGTTTCATGTTTTTTTTCCTTCTATGAGGCATATGGTTTCGTACTAGATATCAGACATATAATGGTATTAGTTTATTTCTTTATCTATCAATTTTTTTTGCTCAAAATATGATCTAATTAAGATAGGAAATAAAATACAAACACATTGCAACTTTTACTTAAAAAATGGCTTTTCCATTTTGTTAAAACTAATTTCTTGTCAACAGTACATTGAAACAAAAGTATTTGAATGACCAACTTTTCTATAAATTGTCAAGACACATCCAACATATTGACAACTTACCTAATGTTGGATTATATTCTTGTCAGTGGAGAAAACGCTTTATAGATTGTTTTTGTAAACTCATTTTTCTTACTTTCAACAAGAATTTTGTTTTTATTAGGCTCTCTACTGAAGTAAAAAAATTGTATAAGTAAAACACATGCAACAAAGAAATATGTTGTAATTTTCGCCATCAGCAGACTTCCTGTCAAATAATTTGTTTTCATTTGGATTTACCTTGCATTGAACTAATGAGTGTCATTAATAATATACATTCAGTCATGTATTATCTGTATTAAACATTTTTTAAATTAGAATTTCAGAGTTTAGAAATTAATTTTTGGTGGTTTAGTTTATCCTAATTAATAATTCAGCATACAAGGTTAAAGTTATATTTTTTAAAGTTTTGGGTTTATTTTATTTTTTCTCATTTATGGATATATTTATGGACATTACTATGGATATAAATTGAAGAAACTTAATTTTTATAAAGAATCTTAACTTTTTAGGTAAAATGTCTATAAAAATATTTTAAAATTTCAGGTAATTATAAGTCAACTATATAATCCTGAGAAGATGGTCTTGGAGAAGCTGAAGGAGAAACAGCAAGTTCGATAAAAATTCAAATGTAGCAATGTTCAGTGGTCATTTTCCAAAGTTATGAAATCTTGCCTGTGATTAGTATTAAACATTTTATTAATTGTTAGAGTTTTTATTTAGAAAGACTGATTGAAAATATTTAATTTATTTGAATGTTGGCTATGTTATATTGAGGTAATGTTTTTAGTTCTTGTACAGGGTCACATTAATTTCTAAACTCACATTAATTATAATGGCATTGTACTATTCACAACAAAAATGGAATTCTCTTTTGTACCACATTTAGTTTTTATTTGTAAATATTTATTTGCTTGTAAATAGCTGTAAGTTTTTGTAAATAAAAATTATGATGATATGTAATGTGGTTTATAATTTTGAACAACTGTAACCATAATTATTTTAATGTACACAAGGTAATCATTTTTGTTATTGGTTCTGGTCTGGTTCAGAAAAATGAATAAATGCAGAATTAAGGGGTTTTTATTCATGGCAGGATCAATTTTTTTCTATCTTAACACGTTAACTGCTATGTCGGTACGATCGGACCGACGTAGTCCGTCCCCGTAGTGGTAGTGTGTCGGTCCAAGGGGACCGACGTGTCAGTCACGGCATTGCTTTGTATACTGCTCCAGATTATCAAGCCTGCAAATTCAGGCGGATTCGAGTATCATTATGATGATTTAAGAGAGTCCAAGCTATAGAAAGGACCATTTTACTTAATTATATTTCAATTATTACATTGTGAATATATCCATGAATTACAATGGACATTTCACTGATTTCGTCGTTTCTATCGGGCCGAGGGTTTTATAATGCAAATTTAAATCAGGATCAATTAGCTATTTTATTTGAAGTAACTAAATTGTACATCATAGTTTTGCACTGCTAACTTATTTGGCTTTTTAATAAATATAAAATGTATATTTTTTCTTAATTTTAAAGTAATACATAGTAAAATCATTTCAATTTAGATAGAATGTTATTGCTATTCTCAAATTGTTTATTGTAATGGTTCTAAAAATATACACACAATTATTTTAAAGTCAATATGTTTGTATTATGACATATTTATAAGTTGAATAACATTGAAAACATATATACAATTTAGTTTGTTTTACTTGTGAAGGGTTTTGAAACATTCTTTGCACAAATCATTACACCTGTCTATAAGAAGAGGTGTAGAACACTCCTAAACAACTATCGTCCTGTGTCTACCCTCAGCTCTTTGAGTAAAATTTTTGAATTTGCAACTAACAACTAGTTTAAGGAATTCATGTTAAGTGACTAATTAAAATTTAGCACTTTGGCACCATCGGCACCACTTTGGCATTATTTGTTTTTATTTATGTTGTCATAGAGACACAATTGTCAGTTCAGTTGTTATTAAGAAAAGTTAAGAGCACGACATATTTTTGTAATTCTTACTCTAAAATAAATAATATTAAAACGAAAACAAGGTCTAATATTTATCAGGTTATGGGCCCAGATCGCTGTTAATAAGAGTAAAAAGTAAAAAAAAAATGTCGTTATCGTCAAGTACAATTAAGCCTCTTACAAAAGGAAATTATGATACGTGGGCTATGCAAATTGAAGCTGTAATGGTAAAAAACAGTACATGGATGTATGTAAATGGCAAGAAACCAAAACCCGCATTGGTTGAAGATGATGCTGCATCGGCTCAAAAAGTTGAAAGGTGGGAAGAAGAAGAAGCTAAAGCTAAGTCAGATTTAATAATTGCTATTGATCCAAGTTTATTACGAATGGTAAAAGGTTTAAATACTTCAAAACAAATTTGGGACAAGTTAAAATCAGAATATGCATCTACGGGACCGGTAAAACGAGCAAGTTTACTCAAACGTGTGACATCTTACAAGATAATAGACAACGGTGATTTTCATACTCAACTGATGGAATTTTTTGACATAATATCTAAGCTGTCAGCTATGGGAGTCGAAATGCATGATGATTTACAGTCAACATTACTTCTTAATGCATTGCCCTCAAGTTTTGAAATGTTCAGATGTGCTATGGAGTCTCAAAATGAATTGCCTAAACCAGATATACTTAGAGAAAAGGTTATTGAAAAGTATGATGCTCAAAGTCAACGTGACATGGATAATTCAGAGGTTATGTGGGTCAAGCAAAACTTTAAAAATTTTAAACCGTCTCAAAGTAGTGGACCTCAAGGTAGTAAAAATCAAGGAAATGGATATCAGAGAAGTGGATATCAAAGAAGTGGATATCAAGGAGGGCAACGCAGAAACGATGGTAATTTAAACAAGCCATTTAAATATAATTGTTTCATCTGTAATAAAATTGGGCACAAAGCAGCTGATTGTCCTGACAGAGCAAATGATGAAAAGCAAGAATATTCATCAAAAGTTGAAGCTCAAGTCGAAGATGCGTTTCAAGTAACGGAAGAGGCTCTTCATACGAAGCAGGTATCAAGTGATAGTCGATGGTGTTTAGATAGTGGCTGTACATCTCATATGTGTAATAATGAAGCAGCATTCATTAATATGACGTCAACAAATGGAAATGTTTTGTTGGCCAGCGATGCACAAACTGAAATTGTAGCAAAAGGAACTGCTCGTGTTTTTACTACAGATGGAAAATCAAATAGGTCGGTAAAACTTAATGATACGTTATTGGTAAAAGAATTAAGAACTAATTTGTTATCTGTTGCGAGAATTACGGATCATGGGAATACTGTCAGTTTTTCTAAAACTGAGGCAACTATTTTTGGAAAAGATGGTGAAATAAAACTGTTAGCACAAAGAGTTGGAAATTTATATTATGTTTGTGGCAGTGAAGAGCAAGCAAATGCGGCAATAAATAATAATTCAGCAAGTTTGAAGTTATGGCATCATCGTCTGGGACATTTAAATAAAGAAGATCTGTTAGAAATTTCAAGAAAAGAATTAGCTAGTGGTATGAAGATAAATGAAGAAAAGAAATTGGAGGCATGTGACATATGTTTAAAAGGAAAAATGACTGTATTACCATTTCCTAAGAAGTCTGAACGATGTACAGCGAAATTAGAACTAATACACACTGACGTTTGGGGACCGTCAAGAGTAGAATCATTAGGACATGCTCGATATTTCGTAACATTTATCGATGACAGTACACGATGGTGTGATGTTAAATTTCTACGTCTTAAAAGTGATGTTCTTCAAGCTTTTAAAGAATATAAAGCACATGTTGAAACTCAGACAAATTGTAAGATTAAATGTTTGATGTCCGATAATGGAACAGAATATTGTAATAAAGAGTTTGATGAATTCCTAAAGAAGAATGGTATTTCCAGACGTCTAACTGTTCCTCATACACCACAGCAAAACGGAGTGGCAGAGCGGAAAAACAGGACATTAATTGAAATGGCGCGATGTCTTTTAATTCAATCTGGATTGAGTCATGGATTTTGGGCTGAGGCAGTAGCTACTTCTAATTATCTAAGAAACAGATGTCCAACATCTAGTTTGGATAATCGTTCTCCATTTGAAGTTTGGAATAAAGTAATACCTGATTTAAATAATCTAAAAGTTTTTGGAGCAAAATCATTTGTTTTAGAAAAACAATTAGGGAAATCAAAGTTTGATCCGCGTTCAAAAGAAGGTATTTTAGTCGGTTATTCAGAAGAATCAAAAGGTTATCGAGTATGGATTCCAATTGAAAGAAAGGTTGTAGTTGCTAGAGATGTACAAATTCTTGAAGATCAATTTTTAAATGAAGTAAAAGAAGATAAAATTTTCGATAAAAATGAAGAAAATATTGAATGTGTTCATATGCCAATTCAAAATGAAAATGAAGAAATTGAAAATGATGAAATTAATGAAGAAATTTGTACACCAAATCGTATTTCACGTCGAAAACCGGGAAGACCACGGATAGAGAAAACAGGTAGAAGAGGAAGACCAAGAAAAATTTATAACACTGGACAAGCAGCAAATATAAACGAAGACCAAGAGGAACATAATGATAATGAAGATATCGAAATGCAAGAAGAACCAAGTGATTATGAAATATTTGTTGATGCAACAGAACATGAAGAAGAAATAATTGAAGAAGCAAATCTTATTGATATAACCTTGAAAGAAGCGATGGCTGGAGATAAAGCACTTGAGTGGATGGAAGCAATTACTGAAGAAATTCGTGGTTTAATTAAAAATAACACGTGGGAAATAGTTGATCGTCCAAAAGACAGAGCTGTTATTACTTGTAAAATTGTACTTCGAAACAAATTTAAGCCAGATGGAACACTTGAAAGAAGAAAAGCTCGAGTTGTTGCTCGAGGGTTTACACAACGACAAGGAATAGATTTCACTGATACTTTTGCACCTGTAGCTAGGTTGGATTCTATCAGACTTTTGATGGCATTAGCTGTACGTGAAGGTTTACCAGTTTATCAAATAGATGTTGTAGCAGCTTATTTAAATGGATTTTTAGAAGAAGAAATATTTATGGAACTGCCAGAATTTATTAAAGAAGCATTAAAAGAAATTATTGAAAAGGATGGTCAAAACAGTAATTTAGGAAAAATTGCTTACGAGATGCTCCAAAAATTATCACAAGATAACAAAGTTTGTAAATTGAAAAAGGCATTATATGGTCTGCGGCAAGCTGGTCGTCAATGGAATAAAATATTGAATGAAGAATTAGAAAACCTTGGATTAACTTCAGCAGCTAGTGACACATGTTTTTACTACAATATGAGTGAGGATCAATATACAATTTTGGTTGTATACGTTGATGATATTTTATATATATATCAAGAAATAAGACAGATATTGAAAGAATTAAAGCTGGACTTGCAAAGAGATTTGAAATAAAAGATCTGGGTTTAGCACGACATTGTCTGGGAATTGAAATTAATCAAGTTGATGGAAATATTGAGTTAAATCAACAAAAATATGTAAAAGATCTTTTAAAAAGATTTTACATGGAAGAATGCAACCCAGTACGAACTCCTAGTGAATCTCAAGCTAAGTTACCAGAAGGAAATCAGCATCGAAGAAAAGATGAAGAAAAGCCATTTCGACAGTTAATTGGATCATTAATGTACTTGGCAATTGCTACTCGCCCAGATATCACGTTCACTGTCAATAGACTGTCACAATTTAACGATAAGTACCAAGAAGTTCATTGGTCAGCAGCGAAACGTGTATTGCGCTATTTACAAGGTACCCAGAATTATGGATTAGTGTACAAGAAAGATCAGTTGGGAATCCAAGGATTTTCTGATGCTGACCATGCAAATGATGAAAATGATCGAATTTCATATACAGGATATGTGTTCATGTTGAGTGGAGCTGCAATATCATGGCGTTCGAAGAAACAGCAGTCAGTTGCAATATCATCAACAGAATCAGAGTACGTGGCTTTATCAGAAACATCTCGTGAAGCACTATACCTAAGAAATTTGATGTTAGAATTAAAATTAAATGATTTGTCAATGATAAATCTTGGTACTGACAACCGTGGAGCAAAGTACATTGCAGAAAATGCTACTTGTCACTCACGTACTAAACATATTGCTACAAGATACCATTTTGTTCGTCAATTGGTGAGAAATAACGAAATAAAATTGAGGCATGTTCCATCTAAAATAATGCCTGCTGACATTCTCACGAAACCACTTCCAGGACCTTCACATTATCGTCTTGTTGATGCAATGGGACTAAAAATTTGTCAAAGTGCAAAATTTGAGAAGGGCGTGTTAAGTGACTAATTAAAATTTAGCACTTTGGCACTATCTGCATTATTTGTTTTTATTTATGTTGTCATAGAGACACAATTGTCAGTTCAGTTGTTATTAAGAAAAGTTAAGAGCACGACATATTTTTGTAATTCTTACTCTAAAATAAATAATATTAAAACGAAAACAAGGTTTAATATTTATCAATTCATGTACAAGTGTAACCTCCTAGTATTTTCCCAGTTTGGCTTTCGTCAGGGTCGCAATACTGAAACTGCGGTGACAGCTTATGTGAATGACGTCAGTGCCGTGGATGGGTCACAGAAGGTTGCTTGTGTCTTTTGTGATCTATCTAAGGCATTTGACTCAGTAAATCATGAAATCCTTCTGGATAAACTAAAAGTGTCAGGATTAAATGGGACCACATTGCAGTGGTTTGCCTCATACTTAAAAAATAGAAAGCCAAAAACTAATATAAAAGTGAATCTGTTAAAATATGAATCAAGGTATTGGAGCATAACTGGAGTTGTGCCTCAGGGTTCAATCTTGGAGCCAACTTTATTTTTAATATATATGTCTAAAAATGTAAATAATTGCTGGCTGACGTTATATGCAGATGACACATCAGTTATGATTAATAACGACACCAGTTCTTTATTACATAACCAGATAACAGCCACATTAACAGACTTGAATATTTGGTTCTCCACTAATAATGTTTCATTAAATCCTACAAAAACCAAATTAATTAATTTTCAGTTATGTAATCATAAAGTATGTATACCTGATATTTCTTTTAACAACACAATATTATTTTGGGAAAATTCCATAAACTTTCTAGGAATATGGATTGTCAGTAACTTAAACTGGAAATCCCATGTACAACAGCTCAAACGTAAACTAAATTTGGCTTGTTTTTCTATTCGTGTTTTGCGGGACTGTGTAGATTTTCCAACACTAAAAATAATCTATTATGGTTATTTTTTTCCTTTAATGAGATACGGACTGATTGTCTGGGGACAGTCGTCATATGCCATTGAAGTATTCAGATTGAAAAAAAAAAATAAAATGCCTCAGAATTATGACCAAAGTAATTTTCGTAGTTCTTGTAAACAAACTTTTTAAAAATATGAAATTTTAACCTTACCCTGTTTATATATGTATGAGGTTATTGTTTTCACAATGAATAATACACAATCTCTTGGAGATAATTCCTTAAAGCATAATTATAGTACTAGACACAAACACTTATTTCAGCAAAAACCTCATAGATCTTTCAGGTTTTGAAAAAAATCCCATCTACACTGGTATACAGCTCTGCAAAAAATTATCACTCCAACGTACACCTGTTTGTGATTACTTGAAAAAAAGTCAAAAAAATTTTTGTATAAGCAAAGCCCCCTCTAAAAATTCTTAGATTGCACTTAGTTATGATTATTGCAACTAGTTAGGACTAAGGTTCTTTATTTTTAAGTAAAATTATAATTTGACGAGTCACCTGTTTGCTACAGTATATCCTGTAACAGTGCAAATGTAATGTTTACATTAAAATGATTTGATTTGAATAAGGCTTGTTTTGACACTGAACACAAAAGGTTGTTACTCGTGGGAGATTTCTTGCTACCTGCCGTCCTGAATCAGTAGCATATTTTTTGTAGCAGTTCTTGGAAGCTCTTCGGCTACTTTTCCCTTCACCATCAAAGTCACTGGATTCTTCCAATAATGGTGTCCAATTGTTTTGACTTAGTCTTCGGGTTGCTGGGCTAACCCAGGATGTTCATAGACGAGCTGTTCTTTCTAACTTGTTATGGAGAGCAAGATTTTGCAGTTTCGCACTATATTTGCACTTTCTATCTTCCTGTAAGCTAGCCAAGTGTTGACCATGGCAGTACCCAAAATAAACTCTTCGGCCACCTTATGGTACCATCTCATGGATTTTCTAACTGGCGTGCCATATTTACGATCAACTGTAGACGCTGTCCGATCGTCCATAACATGAAATGCATAATATTTGTCCTTTATTCCATAAATTCTTGCTTTTTATAACAATAATTATATCTGTTGGTGGCTATTAAGTTTACACATACTATTGAGTTTGGCATCTGGAGGCAAATTTCAAATATTAGGCATGACAGTTAACGTGTTAAGAGTAGAGTTTGTATCAAAAAGTTAGTTTTTTTGTTATGTTCATGGTTTTAAAATTCTATAGTAATTTAAAGTGAAAAAGATAACATTAAACAGTCTACAACACCATACTAATTTAAGTCTGTGTATACTTCTGTCCTCTCAGTTGTAGAAGCGGAATCTCACAGTAGAAAATTGAAACCAGAATGTCTACTGATTAGTTTAGTTATTTATATTATAATCTAAGAATAAATGAATTGATTGAATATTTTTCCTCTGTTTTTCTGCCTCTCCCTCAAACACCAACAATTAACAAATTATGTGTGAAGTTTAAATTCATCTAAAGCAAGAAATTATTTACAATTCTACTCAACATAACTTTCTTAATTTGACTAATATTATTTTGCCTTATAATCTGTGTGAATCATTGATGTAGATTGCTCATTAGAAGGTAGCCTAAATGAGCCAGAGAAGTATAATATACATGTAGTAGTGTTCAAACAACACAAATTGATTACAATAATTTGAGTACAAATATTATGGTCGTTGATTTTGGTTAGCCATGTTTACCATCCTCAGACCAGAGACATCCGTGAAGGAATATACTACAATAATTTACTTTTTGTAGACAATAGACAAGTTCTTTATCCATGTACATAGAGTAACAGAGTTGACGTCAAGATTAAAAATAATATAAGAATATCATTTACTTTACAATATTTCTCATAGAGATATCAATGTTATTTAATGTTATATGAGTCAGTTATTCCTCCAGTTAGTAAACTCTTCAAAGGAGTAGAACGTTCGTTGTAGGAGCCATTCTTTTAGTCTCATTTTGAAGCAATTTTGTCCACCTGTTCTGTACTTATATTGTAATAAATTTGTGACTGTGTCATGTACACTTGTTTTGTATTTTTACCAACACATTATATACTAAATAAGAAAATAATACTTAACAAGTCTGGGGTGTCTATGCAGGATGATTGCCAGGTTTTGGGTATTGTCCACAGGAGGGAACTGAGCTTCAGGGAACTAAGCTGTAGGCCCCTTAGTTGTCCTAGCTAGTGGGCTATTTATAAATGACATTTTGTAAGTGGTGATTAACTGTTGCTAGCAACAATGACTACACTCATTAAACTTATTTGCCTATATCTTAAGATCGATGTCTTATTAATAAATAAACACAAGAAGTATGTGTAGTTTTTCCATATATAAATATGTGTAATATACACTAAACACTCATTATGGTATTTTTAACACAATTATTAATGAAGTAATAACAATATTTTCTGAATTTAATTCATTACACATCTGTTATTTTTGCTATGACATGCATGACTTCAAAAATAAAAATGTATTGAAAATCAAAGTACTTTGTGAACATTCAGAAAATAATTTGGTAATTATAAAAATATGAATAAAAATGATATTTAAACAGGTGTTCTCATTTTAATGGCATTTGTAATATTTAAAGAAGACCCAAGCTGCATTTATCACCATAGGCTGGGTGGTGGATTTTTTAACAGAGAACCCATTGATATTTTTATTTTCATGGCTTTTGTCCATGTTCTGTGTAAGAAGGAGTCCCTCCAAACTAAAACATATTAGCCAAAATGAATATTTAAATTTGTGTTTCAAGACATGATTAGACTTTGTGAGAGAGTTTACAAAAATACTACTGTTACAGTTAAAATTAAAAATATTAGTTAATTTAACAAAAATTATAAGCACGTGTTGTGAGAATTGTTACAGTATTTAAGACATTTTTATTCTGGTTCAAAAATGTGATATACTGTAGTTGGTGATAAAACTGCCAAAGATTACTTTTTTCGAATAAAATAAAAAGAAAAAATTATCTCTTGTCTCAAAGCTACATCCAATGCATCTAGCCACCCTCAATCAGCCTCGCTAACTGTACCAGCTAATCCCTCTGAGAAGGAGTGCAGAGGACAATCTGTAACTGAGATTCATTGCTTGGATAATTTTAATCGGCTTGCTGTTTTGAAAATTTAGTAAAATGCAGAGTATTCAAGATCTTATTTAACTCTCTCTGCAGAACTTTCTACTGACATATTTATAGAGGAGCTATATTACTCTGAACTGGGAACCAAGATAGGGAAGTTGCCATAAGATTACCACTTATATCATTACCCTATATATTTGGATATCAATCTCTACTATACAGTAACTATCTAGCTACATGGGAGTGAAATACTTGTTAGTTGAAAATAGATAAGGCTACTGCATGCAGAGTGTGTTCACTACCTAAGTTATTCCTTCAATACGTTGCTCAATACTGGTCCTAGTTCTAACTTTAGTTGCTGTTTTCTTTAATTGGCTTTTAAAGATGAGATAGATCCAGTGTTACTTTCAGATATTATGGGTGTTCATTGTAATTAAACTTAACATCATCAAAAAAGAGCTTTAAACTTTGATTAGCGACTGTTACATAGGTCAAAAATGACCACGTATATCTTAAATTTTGGGATTTAGCTTCCATGTTCTAGAGTATTCTTGAAGGACTACAAGGTCACTTGTTATCGTTAGTGTTACCACATGAAAAGCCTTGTGTTGATAAGTTTTAAAGCACAGACAGATTTATAATCCAATGCTATATTTCCTGTCTAATTAACAGCTTTTTTAAGGTCCAGCACTACTGTATTCCCATTTAAATATAATGCACTTTAAACCAACAATAGTGGCAGACCTCAGTAACTAATCAAACTACTGACACAAATACCGATATTTATTGAGAAATCTATTTGTAACTAGTAAGTAATACAATCAAATCTGATACAAAAACCTTTGAAAAATACTTATTCTTTTCAAATATTGCATCGTAAGGAAAGGCTGAAATGAAAACCAATGCATATTTTACTCATATTTGATTTATTTACAAATGTTTCATATTTTGTACAAAAAATATCAATGAACCGAATGAAATAATATCTTTAAAAAGAAGTTTTGTGTTTAATTTGTAGCCCATTTAAAAGTCTTGTACTGTTTTATGATTGTTGATATAGATGCAGTAATGTTCTCTGGTACAAAACTAAGTTGTAGTTTGGTAGGCCATAATTGTGAATATGGTCTTTCAGCCATAAAGTGTATTGAGTAAGTCATCATCAGTCCAGATTGGCCAGTTTGTTGTGTGGGATTGCTATAAGGTATTTAGTGACATATGTATTTACGAATAACCTTATTTACTTTTTGTTATGCATTATTTAATTTTGTTCCAAATTGATGTTTTGCTTGGCTAGTTTAAGTTATCCTTGTGATAGTTACTATTGACAGCTATTTTAACATAGTTAATTAAACAACTTTCAGTTCATTTACTTAGAGCTTCTCGAATAAGCACAATAATATACAGTCAAAATTAACTGTGAATTTTGTCATTCCTCATTTTCCACTTAGAGAACCACATTCAGAAATTGAGAACCTTGATTTGATGACGAATCGTCATTCTGTCCATGAATGACTTTTTCTTCTTTGGTTTGGCGATTCAGTTTCACTTCAGCATTAAGTTGAGCATTTTGAAACAGATTTTCATTTTTAGACAAATTATTCATGAGGTCTGGAATATTAAAAGCTTTTTCAAATTGTTTTACCAATTTGGCCTCCAATGGTTGTCCAAGATCCAATTTTCCTGTTGATTTGTTGTTATCATTTGTTTCTGTGCGAGGTAATAATTTGTTTAATAAACTTGTTTTTAAAAGATTGCCAAGATTTTGGTTTCCATTTATACTTTCTACTAAGGGAATTTCTACCTGGCCTAATTTTCCAGGCAAATCATAATTAGTAAAATGGGTTGATGCTATTTTTTTTGTTACTGCTTTTATCAATCCTGATATTTCTGGAGAATCCCTTGTATCTTCTGTTTCTGAATTTGAAAAACCTCTTTTTAAGATATGTGATACTAGAGCATTTTCAATATAGTGGTCCACCTTCCCATCTTGCTCCTTTGGCTGTTCAAAGTATCCCTCCTCTTTAGGTTTGGGGTGATTTAATTCAAGATTCTGTACCAGAGATTCCATAATAGCTGATGTACTCAGAAAATCTTCAACATCCGCTACGTTTGCATTTTGGAATGCTGCTTTCATAAGATTAAGCTTGTTAAATGGATTTTCAAGCACATTTGTATCTAAACGTGGTGCTAACAATTTCAAAACCTTTAAACTGATAAATGGATTTAGAATATTTTCTAATTCAGGAATCTGTGACAGTGATCCAGGAAGTCCTAAATTTCCAGTAAGATTCTGTTCGTCTTCATTTTCTGGTTTAAGCATTAATCTCTTCATAATATCTGTTTTTTGTGAACTTTCAATATAATGATTTGTTTTTATATTGTCTACTAATGCTTGTTCAAGATCTGATTTTTGATGAAATTCCAAAAGCAAGTTTGTTTCAAGATTATGAATTAATTCTGTAATGAAATCAGATTTACCAAGCAAAGCTTGAATATCGTCTATTTTAAAATTTTGTAGAAATATTTGCATGAGACCTGATTGATCAAGTCCTTTTTCCTCTAGACTGGAAGCCAATAAGAGTAAAAAACCAACATTTTCAAATGAACTGTGACTTTCATTGTTTTGTAAATGCTGTAGTATTGCTTCAATCATACCAGATTTTAGAGTGTTCTGAAAGAAAGGGTTTGTTTTCAGATTTTGGGCTAATGCATGTTCAACACCTGATTTTTCAAAAGCTTCATCAAGGTATGTTGTTGTGATATGATGCACTAATGCTTCTATGAGGCCTGATTTATGCAACATATCTGCAACATCATCTAATTCTAAATGTTGGAAAAATATGTTTAAAAGTTCCAATTGACTGGGTGATGTTCCTTCAGGAAGACTTGAAACTAATGATTTTGTGAGCATTGATATTTTGAAAAAGTCTTCAAAATCTTCTGCTTTTAGGTTTTGTGACAATGTTTCCATAAGGTTTGATTGTTTCAGCAAATTCTCAATATCTGATGGATTTACAATTTCTGAAACTGCTTTCAAACGTTCCAGATTACCTAAATTCAAATGTTCTGTCAGTGTTTGTAAAGAATTATTAATCAAATCTTCATTTGCATTTTCCGGATTCTGCGATTCAGCTACAATTATTTTTGATGCTATCTGTTTCATCTCCTGAGGTATAATATCATTTGTTGTATCTATTAGGTCAGCATGGTTATTTAATATCAAAGCTTTGTCATTATCTAATTCATAATTTAAATCTCGTGAAGCTTCTATCATCGTAGAAAAAATCTGTTCCAGTTGGTCTGAAGACAACTCATCTTTACCTCTGTCAGATAAATCAGATAATTGCTCTAAAATCCCTGATTTTGAAGCTAGAATGTTTTCTAATTTGTTGAAATGGTCAAGTTTTCCTCTATCTGTCAAATCAGTTAATTCCCTTGAAGCTTCTCCTAATTTGGAAAGAATTTTCTCCAATTTTTTTGAAGGCCTGATTGATCCCCTG
This sequence comes from Stictocephala bisonia, assembly GCA_035578905.1. Taxonomy (NCBI): domain Eukaryota; kingdom Metazoa; phylum Arthropoda; class Insecta; order Hemiptera; family Membracidae; genus Stictocephala; species Stictocephala bisonia. The sequence continues at coordinate 160,463 of JAQJVL010000345.1, read as the reverse complement.
TCTGTTCTTCCCCCAACAATTCCCACAACCGTTATATCAGTCAAAGGTAGCCATTGGGGAAAATACCAGACCCATACAGGGCAATAGGCTATGCTTTCATCTGTATCGTCCAATTCACAGTTTTCCACTTGAATTTCTCCAGATTCTGTGAGATTTTTTACTAGCTTCTCGAGCCTGTAAGTGCAGTTGGCATAAGAGTCAGAGCTAACATTTAATGATAAACACTCGGAATTTATATCAATTGCAAGTTTAGCAATGTCGCTCCCACTATGGTTGATCAAAAACCGGGTTCCATAGAAACCGAGAGCGATCTGAAACAGGCCAAAATAATTATTAGCAAGTGTTGTGCATTCATTAACCATCAAGGAAAACAACATTTTGGGTAAAATAAAATCTGAAATATAAAATTACTCAATACTACACACATTGTTAAAGAGTTCATTGTTAAATAACTAATATACAAGATCAACTTAAATAAACAAAGATCAATACCACTTTTGAAGATGAACAAGATATTAGAGAACTGGATGATTTGGGTATATTCAAATACATAAGCGCTGAGTTACCTATTCCAAGCTCCAGTACCTTTTTCCTCACTGAGGTATCAGAGTTGAAAATAAGATAAGATAAAATGAAGTACCCAGTTAAACTACTAAAATAAAAATACAATTTCAACAGATTGGTAAAATACTTACTATTGTTCTCCTAAAAAAAAAAATACAAAAGAGAAAAATATTTGTATTTCTCTCACAACAATTTACATTGATTGACAGAAACACGAGTTTTTTTTTCTTAAAAAAATATTGGACATCATAATTGAGAGAATCCGCCAAGCTCTTCCTAAAAAACTATCCGTTATACTGTCAGAGAGAAACAGTCAAGTTCCTCCTAAAACATACTCAATATGTTGACTGAAACAACTAAAAGATATTTCCAAAGAACCAATCTGACATATTAACCAAGAAAACAGTGAAACAGTTATTTACACTAACAGGGGTATCCATTGGGGCCTATAAAACTCCACACGGGAAACTATATATTTTATGAAAACTGTAGGTCATTAAAAACACCCTTTCATTTTTAGGCAATAACCTAGACAAAAAATGCATGAGAACCCAGTAAAATAGAATTTTCTTAAACCAATTCCACAAATATAAATCAAAAGCAATCAAATAACTGTGGCTCTTAAAATATTGATGAATTACTAAATAAAATTGACAGTATGACACTTCTACTTCACAATACTAATTCAGATGGATTAATATTGACACAATAAAGGCTAAATAAACTGCAAACATTTAATATGGTGGCTGTTTCTGGAAGGTCGCCAGGCCCAGGCAGCTCTGTATTAGCCATGAAATCCTACCATCAGTAGGCTAAAACACGCTTTTTTATTTCAACTGTACGTTTTGTATTTATTAGGCCTACTATAATTAGTTATAGCGAAAATTGTAAGATTATGAAAGGTCCAATCTAGTGCACCTTCAGTTGATATTATGAAATTTAAAATAGACAAGAATGATATATAAAGTTTCATATATAGTATAGGAAACCAGATAAACAATTGTAGGAAAGTTCAGATTAAATAGAATGTAGATAAATCGATTTGAAACCATTTTTGCAAGTTAATAAGGAAGGTCTCTACATCAGAAATTCACCACTTGTAAAGTCTGGAAATGTATTGAACATACATAGTAAACAACAAGTACACAAAACCAGTGAATAATTGGAATAAATCGAAAAATACACTACACATTTTAATGAAAATTGTAGTGGGGTTTTTTTTTAACCCTTTGGATCCCAGGCGACGATGACATCGTCGCCAGAAGTTTGTACTAAGAATCCCAGGCGACGATGACATCGTCGCCGAAAAACTGTCGAAAAATCCCAGGCGACGATCTCATCGTCGCCACGTGTTAATTTAAATATTAAATTTCCATGGGTTTTTTTCCCGCGGATTTCGACTAGTATTGGTATTAGAGTATACATCTAAGTCAAATATACTAATTTCACAAAAAAATTACGAACCGTATGTGTCTTGTTTTTATTCTCCACTGAGCAAACACGAGGCGCTCAGCTGACTTTTGGCGCGCGATTGTTGCGGTCACTGTTTACTACTCAATCGCTACTGTATGGTTATGTTACGCTGTTTACTTTGTGTTTAGTGTAATGGATAGTTTTTTTGTGTTATTATGCGTTGTTTTTCTAATTTTTAGTGTAAATAGTTAAGTTTATAGTTTTGTTTCACTTAGTAAGCTAGTGTTTTGTCGAAATGGATCGTGAAAACATCGCCGATAGATAAAGTGAAGGTGATAGGTAGCTAAATTACGATCTATCTGATGAAGAACTATTTTCTGATTCATCAGCTATATTTGACAACGACAGTGATGAGGACACCACGTATTATCCTGATGACAGTAGACGTAGTAGTGCTCCGGTTTTTACAAATCAGGACATTACGTTAATTTTTTATAACTTCTACTTATTACAGTAAAACTTTTTTTTCAGCTTGTATGATACATATCAGTATCAAATTTTGTTACAGTATACAAAAATATATTTGGAACAAAATAAAAATACTGCCCACGGATAATTTATTTTCCTTCTGCCCATAACATGATGATAAACTTTAAAATATTTTTGAAAAAAATTAATTTTTTTAAAATTTATATACATATACAAAAAAAGTCAACATTTAATGGCTTTTGTACATTGTTTTGGCTAGATAATATTGTAAAAAACGTTTTAGTATAAAAAACTTCAATATAGCATGTGTATTATAGGATTTATGAATATTTTCCCAAATGCTTGTATTTTTGTCATTTTTGGCCTGGGATTCTTCGCACAGTTTTTGAAAAACTGGTCTGGGATTTTTTACACAAAAAATATTTTTTGGTCCTGGGATCCAAAGGGTTAAATTGGGGATTTTTAAGTCGCTTATTATTATTTTAATATTAAAAATATTTTTAAACTAAATGATGGATGGAAAATTAAGCTTTCCTGCCATTATCATGATTATTTAAATTATAGAAATGTTTTCTTTGATTTAAAATTTTATTTTGTTTTAAAATTGGTAACGTTTCGTAGCCTATAAAAATGAACATAACGGCTACTCCTTATAACATTTTAAAAGTTATAGTTTGTTCTAGTATAATGGGTTGTGGCAAAGCTTGCAGTTGTAGGTGTAGTAGTAAAATAGGAAATCTTTGCAGACTTTTAATTTATTGACATACAATTCATAAAAGTATGAATCTTGTTAGTCTATTGTTTACTATGGAAGATTTACAACTTGTTGACAGCTGTAAATTGTCAACATTTAAAATATGATATCAAGAAAAAAGGCTTAAAAATCATTAACTTTACCGTGTAAAATTTTCTTTTTAAAATTTGAAGGGTATGATTATTTTTCACTAGCGATTACAAATCATATATCAACAATAACTTTTTTTCTGTTATAGGTATCTTAATTTGCAATGTCTCATTAGAAAGGTAAACTTATACTCAACATACAAAGTTATGACAAATTTTTAAATTAATTTAAAAATTGTTGATATATTTGAGGTTAAATCATAGCATTTTAGTGTAAAAAACATGAACAATTAAATTCTAACACATATCTTTGTATAGGCACAACAAAATAAATATTTTTCAGAAGTAAATTGTTGGGCAAGCCAACCCCTAAAATTTAATTTGTTATAAAATTTCTTCAAAGATCAACTAATTTTTCACCATCAGTCAAAAATAGGAAATTCGTTTTTTAAAAACACAAATTTAACCAATTTTTAAAGTGTGGCCATGTTTTTCATATCAGTTCAAAACGTGCAAAACTTGTTTAGCATGTGTTTATACATATATTATGACTTTAGACTATTGTATTTATCTTTTCTAAGACCACATTCAAAATCGGCAACATGTCTTTAGCCACAAAGTGTCAATAAAGTAACTAAATAGCCAACAAATATCTGGCTGTAATTTTTGTAAATTTTGTGTTATAGGAACTTTATTAACGTTACTTTTAAAATATTTTCATCCTTCTCAAATTTCATCTAAAATATTATTTTGTATGAGTCACCATCTTTAAGATATTCACGTCAAAACAACCCATTGTTTTTATTTGTTGATAAAAGTACCATATTTAAAATGCTATAACTAGACTTGGGCTAGTCATGAAAAAATAAAAAGAAAAGATTCTGAAAGGTAAATTTATTAGCTTTAAATTAATTCTTTATACATTTGTACGTAAGTGAGACACTTTGCGCTATTTCAAAAAACCTTATGAAAAACATGGCATTTCTGGGTGAAAATTTCAATATTTAATGCTCAGCAGGAGTGCATTTTATTGAAAAGTTTTTAATAACATTCTATTAATAAAATGAGCCAATTAACCTATTTTATGTGTTATTTTTTAATATTTTGTCCCCTGTATAAAGTTGTCCCCCCACCACCCAAACTAATAAGCTGGCAGCTAAAGTGGTGTATTTCAAGGAGCTATATTTCCCTTGATATAATAATATAACCAATTTCAAGTGAATATAGTAGCTTTCTATTTGATCTTTACTCTTTTACCTGGTTTACTGTACTTAACCATAACAAATTAAATAAAAATGCTAAATCTTTTACAAATATCACCTTATGGTCCACTAGATTAGGTCTTCAGCTGTCAAATGACACATAAATATTACAATTGTTACTAAAAATTGTACCCATGTTTTTCATGTTTTTGGAAGACCTAAACAGACTCCTTAAAGACTAGGCCTGTGAAATACCAGCAGATAGGCAGACAAAATACCAGCAGATAGGCAGTCAAAATACCAGCAGACAGGCAGACAAAATACCAGCAGATAGGCAGGCAGTCAAAATACCAGCAGACAGGCAGACAAAATACCATCAGATAGGCAGTCAAAATACCAGCAGATAGGCAGACAAAATACCAGCAGATAGGCAGTCAAAATACCAGCGGAATAGGCAAACAAAATCTCAAGTAAAGGGATGTAGGAAGGGATATATGCAAGTTGGAGTCTACAAAGTGAAACATATATGGTCTCCATTTCAAATTAAATATTGGAATGTTTCTGTGGATCAATCCTTATAAAAATAAACCTTAAAAGGCAGCCTTATATATTTTGGGAGTAAACAAGACACCTAGTAATAATCAAAGCCCTCGTTGCCAAACTGACAAAGCTCCTAATATGTATTTGATTTGATGTAATTAAAAGGTAAGCTTCTAAAAAATGGTACGTAATTTTAGCCAAACAGTAACAAACAACCAAGTGGTTAATATAATCATAAAGCTGTTTACTATAGCATTAAATATTAAGTATACAACACACCCTATCAAATTTTACCTTTGGCTTTGAGAAGGGTGTCTAGAATCGTTGCATCTTCTCAGTATTGGAACACAAAATGTACTGACCTTTGGTTGTAGTCTGGCTTATTTATAGATTTATAGTATTACGCAATTCAGACTGAGAGATAAGATTTTTACTAGAGTGTTCAATGAGCATTTTATCTTTGCTTTCATTGAGTTTATGCCTCGTTGTTATTTTATTGTGTTGTTGGCATAATATGATATTAGGTACTGAAAGCCCCATTCTT